>CM076575.1:1860110178-1860710178 GCA_034641835.2 Pinus albicaulis | reverse complement strand
GTTGCCTAAGATATTCAATGATTAAAACTATTGTGTGCGCAGAACCAATGCACTTGTGGATTCAATGTATGTCTGTGGATAGAATGTATTTAATTTATTGACTAGACTTCAATGTACACATAACCCCGCACCTCCATCTTTATCATCTTTTACATTGACATATTCAATGCACGTAACGTACCGTCTACATTCAATGTATCATTGTGTATTTAATTTATGAATTAAACTGATTTTATCCTTATATCTGTAGCCATATAAAGAAATGATATACAACTTGCAAGGTTGTTTCGAATTGCAAATGCATCTATATGTCTATAGTTTTGTATAAATTTTATAAAGGTTTTTTTTAAGTTGTGTATTGAAAGTATTCTCTAATTTAATATGGTCTAATTTAATATGGTAGAGATATTATAATGTGATTGGAGAGATGTCATAATATAATTTAATGATCAACACATATTTTAACTACATAAAAATAAAATAAATTGTTTCATTCTATCATGTTAAACATTTTGACTTAATTAAATTACATTAAAAAAAATTAAAATTAAAATAAAATAATTTATTTATTATTTATAGTTCTTGGACTTTAAATTTTGAATATAATATTTTAAATGTAATATTTTTATTTAAAAAATAATAATATAATATTCTTTAATATATATATATATATATATATATATATATATTTAATTAATAAAATTATTCATTTTTTAATTGAGTGAAAATAAAATAAAAATAAAAAAATGATTTTTTTTTACTCCAATATAAAATAAAATCGATAAATAAAATAACATTAAAATAAAAATAACTTCATGGTATTGATCCACAATATCATGTGGAATATAACTTATTTAAAGGGAGAGTTACACGACCCTAGATCCATCTTAACTCCCGATCTACAAAGTGTATCCTTGGTAGATCCAAATTTAAGATGGATCTAGGCTAGTTAATAATTATAATTCAATAAAACATTTTGATTGATTAAAATATCTTGATTTTGAAAATCTATTTTTCATAAACTTCAATAATTTTTTTTTATTTTGAAAATCTAATTTTCATGAGCTTCCAAGTGAAAGCAATGGAGTGCTCCCAAAAATCCTTGGACGAAAGAATTTGACTACTCCAAAAAATCCTTGGACGAAAGAATTTGGAATACTCCCAAAAATTCTTGGACTAAAGAATTGTCACCTTTGCTATATTAAGAGGGTGGAAGATGAAAAACACTCCCCTTAGATTCCCCGACCCTTACTCACATCCACTCTCATTTCCCTAACTTTAACTTTTTCCACACCTCCAATCTTCTTGATATGTTAAGTCAACCCAACTATATTGATCTTGGAGCTTCTTTACCTTCTTTTGTATCATAGAAACAATAAATTTTTTTATGATATAAATAATATCTTGAAGAATCACAATTAGATTTTTATTTTCTTAAGGCCCAGACTGCATTAGACATTTGACTTAGTGGATGTTAATCATCATCCTCATAAATTAAAATAAAATAAAAAAATGATTAGTGTTTAAGTGCTACTTTTGGGAAAGTTTTCCAATTTATTTTTCGATCTAATTTGTCTAGAATCTGGCAGAGATTCACTGAAATCAAAAATTTTACAGGTGAAATATTCACAATCTAAGTGGCCCAAAGGTTTTTGAGAGTACTGATGTCACATTTAAATAAAAAATGAAAAAATTAATAGCTATAATTAATAATTAAAAAATATATAAAATTATTAGTTATAATTAATAATTAAACCAACCTTAATTTATATTAACTCCATATCCACTAAATGTGGGGAGGGATCAAATCTCTTTTCACTTTAAAAGAGGTTTGTATCTCAAGCGATTTGATTCCTCTCAAGACTAAAAGATACAATGGATCTAGGCTAGTTTTGAATAAATTTACTATTAAATTATAACGTTTTTGCATTTATAGGTTGTCACACACATCATAAAAACGAAATTACTATAGTAATAATCAATATAAAAAAAAACATTCAACTAATAAACTTGGGTAAAAGTTACATGGCGGACATGAACATTTTGATATTTAACAATGTGTTATTACATTTACGATGTTTGCACGTGTTGACTGACTCGCAATGTTGTACGTTTGATTATCACAAATCTTGTCATATTGTTTGGATTATTTTCATTATTAAAAATCTGGAGGTTCGGTGATATCACAAATCAAAACCTTGGTTTATGCATATGTGTTAATGTTTATTGGTTCTCGGGATCCGGTGATGATTTAATGCCTTGGGATATTCGTTGTACCCTCGATCCGACCCTGGCAATCATCTGGCCATCGATGGCCATCCGGAATCGACGGTGCAGATTAGCTAGGGTTGGGTAATGCCTACCCACCCGTAACTGACTCTGCAGTCATTCCGTCGCCTCGCCGAAACCTCTGGAGACCGGGTCTGCGCCTGAGGGTTTCTGTTCGGTTGCACTGTTGGCCGATGGAAGTTTACCTGCAAACGAACCGATGGCTCATCACACCAGGTAGTATTTGCGACCTCACAAGTCTAGCTCCGGCTTTCCACAAATGGCTTCCGCGCATACTGACTGTGGATTTGTGTGTTAAGAGTTTCCCGTCTCGGCTGATCGATTTTTCTTTCAACTGTCCATTCCTTGTCCCAGTCGCCCAACATCATTTGCTCAGGTAAAAGGTTGTTTTTAACTTAATGTTCTCGATTTTGCACCCAATGATTTGCATTAGACGCCGTTCACTGATAATTTGGTTCTTTTTTTTTTTATTGCCAGGTCCAGAGTCCGACTGCTTCTCAGGTACATCCTTCTCCGCTCGGCTTCTACCTAACCCTCGGCTCATCAAACTAACGTCAGCGCCCGTTTGCACAGGTATTTAACACTTGCTATGGATTTATGTGCCCGAACCCGGTTCCATTGTTCGTTGCTGAAGGTGTTGAGACTCTGGCAGGCGCCCAGGCTGCCTCGCCTTGTTAAGTTAGTCTTTCATTATAGCAATGGATGTATATAAACTTGTTATACCCGACCAGGGTTTCTGAAGTTCTTTATTCTCTAGGGTTTTACTATGACTCCAGCGTTGCATGCTACCTACGCCTTCTGCGCTATGGCGGATTGGCGAACTCTGGCAATTCCTTGTAGGCATGCGTTTTGTTATGTGTCAGGGTCTGACAGAGTTTTTAAGTTGTATTGGACTTTATGCTTTTAATGGTTAATCTATACTGTGTGGTAATTTGTTTTTGTTTTTTTTTCTGAGCGTATCTTCAGTTTCCATACTATGTTTTCCTGTGATTTCTCTCGTGAAGCGCTCTCTGATGTTATTGGCGCCTTCAGGCACATGCATATGGTGCATGCAGTTATTTGTTTCAGACCTGTACTTGTACATGTGTTTTCTAGTTGAATTATACTCTCTATTGCGCTGTACAATGTTCTATTTCACTGCTTCTGAAAATGGTTCGTTCACATTAACTGTGTTAACAGTGTCTGGACCACTTATTAGTCCGTGTTCTCCCAAGGAGAGAGACGACCTACCCTGAGGCCTGTTTCCGCAGGCGCTAAGGGTTAACGGTCTCTCTCATCCATGACGTTAAATAAGAATACTTTCTTAGGGAAAAGGAAGGAAAGAAAACTTGTTTCGTTTTACAGTTACTTCTGTTCTAGTTTTGTACAGGTTTATGATTACTAATCGTTACTATGTTCATAAGCTACAAGAATTCAATCCTTTGGATTATCATTCCTGAGCTGTATGTTGATACTGAAATAAGAACAGTTTTATGAGCATTCCGTATGGTTATTTCCTACTCTATTTTTCTATGCTCTTGAATGAAAATAAAGAGTTTGATAACTCACTACAGTTCTTCTTTCTATTTTTACATATATATATTCTCTGGTAAAAACGTACAGTTTGTCAAATTCAACAGTTATCTTCTATTCTAAAAATTAAGTAAATGCATCTAGTTTCTGGAAAGAAAACATTCCAATATTATGCTACATTTTGATCTTCTGTTGTAACTATAAGTGTATACACAGTAACTGAAATAAAAGATACGGTTCTGTCATTATTATAATTCTTCTGTCTGTCCCCTGTTAAGCATAGGACAAATTCATAGCCCTATAGCAGGTCTTAATGACAAGTAAACCAGTGAATAATTTTTCCGTTAAATCAACTACTAAAACCAAATCTACTCATATGTCCCGAGATTCGAGTGAAATGGTGTATGTACCTCCCTTCCACGAGCTAAGCGATCACCTCCTGCAGCTCTCCCCCGAGCTCAAGTCTGAGTTCGTTGTTAGTTTCAGAAAGTTCTGGAGGAGGTTTCCAGGACGATCCGGTCCATTATCCTCAAACTCCAGTGAAAACAGTAGCACTGGGGAGTTCACGGGACAATCCGGTCCAGAACTCCAACCCAGAGTATTATCTGTTCTGGAAAGGAACCCTCCTTGCTTCCAGTCCACAAAGTGTCTTCTTTCTTTGTGCACAGATCCAACCCCAAACTTTCCTTGGAATGTTTTATTTATTCCAGAGTTTTGGGTTAACTGTGAAACTGTTTTCTAACTAACATCAGATCTTGATTTTACTTTTTACCAGTCATTTACTTATGAAACTACTTCCACAGTAAATCTTTATTCCAATAAACATTTCATTTTGTTCACATATTCTTATTTAAAAGAAAATAACACAACAAAACAACTAATCCTTAATTATTTGTTTCCACTTAAAATAGTGGTTACAGTTATCCCCCCCTAAGGAGAACACCGTCCCCGGTGTTCCTATTCTCTTGCAGAAAAAGCTCTGGATAAGCTTCACGGACGAAACTCTCGTCTTCCCAAGTGGCCTCCTCAGGTCCAAAGTGCTTCCACTGCACTTTAACCTGGGCGATGGCTCGTCTCCGGAGCATGATTTCCCTCCGGTCTATTATACTGTGAGGTTCGACCAGGAACTCTCCGTCCGGTTCTACCTGCACATAAAGAATCTTTATGTTAGTTTTGTAAGTATCTAACATCATATTATCATTTTAACCATCATGTATTCACTACCTGAATGTTTTGCCATTGGATTATGTGTCTAGGGTCATGAACGTATCGTTTCAATAACGATACATGAAAGACATTATGCACCCGGATGTGGCTAGGAAGCGCTAAGCGATATGCCACTGGTCCCACTCTTTCCAATATTTGGAAAGGACCACAGAATCGAGGTGCTAGCTTTGCACAAGCTGCCCATCGTAATGTGCTTTTCTTTGGTTTAATCCGGACATATACGTGATCACCAACTTCATACTCACAGTATGATCTCTTCCTGTCCGCATACACCTTCTGTCGGTCTTGCGTTGCCTTCAAATTCTGTCGAATCTTCTTTACCTCTGCTTCCATTTCGGCTAGCATATCTGGTCCCAGCATAAGTTTAGTGTCTGGGCTGCTCCAATTAATGGGGGTTCTACACTGTCGTCCGTATAATGCCTCAAACAGACTCATCTTCAAGGATTCTTGATAACCATTGTTGTACGCAAATTCTATCAAGTGTAAATACTCTTCCCATTTAACGGGTTGCTGCATGACGTACATCCTTAACATGTCTTCCAGTATCTGGTTCACTCGCTCGGTTTGGCCATCTGTTTGTGGATGGTAAGCAGTACTAAAATGTACTTGTGTCCCTAAGCCTATAAACAGGGCCTTCCAAAAAGCAGATGTGAACTTCACATCTCTGTCCGAGATAACTGTCTTAGGAATGCCATGCAGACGAAAAATTTCGCGCATAAATAAATCCGCTATCTGTACTGTCTTATAAGTGGATTGGACAGGTATAAAATGTGATGATTTACTTAGCCGGTCCACTACTACCATTATAGAGTCATTTCCTTGTTTTGTTTTCGGTAGTCCAGTAATGAAATCTAATGAGATTACCTCCCACTTCCATTCAAGAACAGGTATGGGCTGCATTAATCCAGCAGGATGCCTATGCTCCACCTTCACTAACTGGCACTCTAAACATTTATTCAGATAATTTGCTATATCCTTTCTCATACCGGACCAACAGTAATCCTTTCGAATAGCAGTCAGCATCTTTTGATATCCCGGGTGTCCAGCGTAATTGCTTCTGTGATATTCATCTAGTATCATGGTTTTTAATTCCAGCCTGTTTGGAATAACTATTCTTTTCTTAAAAACCAGCAACCCATCTGGGTTAATCTCATAACCTCCATGCTCACCTTGGCCTTCAGGTGTTTGTGCTTGCTGCCACAAGTACTTATACTCCGGATCCTTGTCAGCTTCTATTCTGATTTGATCCAGAAATCTGGTTTCAACTTGATTAACATACAACTCACATATGTTGTGCACTCTTCTGCTTAATGAATCCGCTACCATGTTCTCTTTTCCTTTTACATGTTGCAGATCGATATCAAACTCGCTCAAGAAAGAATTCCATCTCGCTTGTCGAGAATTTAAATCAGCTTGTTTGAAGTAACTGGTTAGACTACTATGGTCAGTCCTTAACACAAACCTCTTTCCAAGTAGATAATGCCTCCATACTCGGAGAGCATGCACCACTGCTGTCAGCTCCAAATCGTAAGCTGAGTATTTCTGTTCATAATCCTTCAGCTTGCGAGATTCATACGCTATCACCTTTCCCTCTTGTGATAGTACAGCTCCGACTCCCTCCTTGCAGGCATCCGTACAAACCTCAAACTCCTTATCCGGGTCTGCCACACTTAATACAGGTGCAGTGGTCAATAACTGCTTCAGCCTTTCAAAACTGTCCTTACATTCCTTTGTCCATCTAAAAATCTTTCCTTTCCTCTGTAAGGAAGTAATGGGAAAATCTATCTTGGAAAATCCATTTATAAATCGCCTGTAGTATCCAGCGAGACCCATAAACGATCGTATATCTGCTACGCTTTGTGGCACCTTCCACTCCATAATGGTCTTGATCTTCTCCGGGTCCACCGCTATACCCTCCTTAGATATCACATGTCCAAGATACTGTATTACTTCTTTGAAGAAGTCGCATTTACTGAATTTTGCATATAGCTGGTGCTTCCTTAATAACTCTAGCACCATGCGCAAATGCTTCTGGTGTTCTTCTGCATTCTTGGAATAAATCAGTATATCATCAATGAAGATTAGCACGAAATTGTCCAGGTAAGGATGGAAAACACTATGCATCAGTCTCATGAAAGTGGCTGGAGCATTAGTTAAACCAAAAGGCAGTACCACGAATTCATAGTGGCTGTACCTTGTGCGAAAGGCAGTTTTGTGTATATCCTCATCTTTAATTCTGATCTGATGATAGCCAGACCGCAAATCAATCTTCGAGAACACAGTAGCTCCCTTTACCTGATCGAACAGGTCATCTATACGGGGTAGGGGGTATCTGTTCTTAATAGTCAACTTGTTTAGCTGTCGGTAATCCATGCACATGCGCATGGTTCCATATTTTTTCCTGACAAACAACACAGGTGCTCCCCAAGGTGACACACTGGGTCTAATGTACCCTTTATCCAGCAATTCCTGAAGCTGCATTTTCAGCTCAGTCAATTCTGGCACACTCATACGGTAGGGAGTTCGCGAAATTGGTGAAGCTCCCGGTAGCAGTTCTATTGTAAAGTCAACCTCTCTTTTAGGTGGCAATCCCGGTATTTCTTCAGGAAATACATCTTTAAATTCCTGTATCACAGGTATATTTTCTAACATAACAGCCTTGTTCTTGGATTCAGACAGCCCAACCTGTATGGCGTACATTTGGCATCCCTTTCTCATACATCTTGCCAACTGAGAAGCGGTAACTGGTCGCAGCTGTACAGGCTTCTTTAAGCCCTGAATCTCTTGGCGTTTACCATTCTGATCTCTATAGTATACTATCTTTTCTTTGCAATCTATAAGAGTCCAATGTTTCTCCAACCAATCCATGCCCAACAAAACATCATAAGAGCCCAAGGGCAGAATATTCAAATCCACTGTCAACTGTTGTCCACCGACTTGCAGAGCACAATCTGTTATTTTAGCACTAACTTTTCTTTTAGCTCCTGTAGCCAACTGAACTAACCAGCTCTTCTTAAACTTTTGACTTGGTAGTTTACATATTTCTACAAGTTTAGGACTTATATAACTCAGACTTGCGCCTGGATCCACTAAAATAGAAATAGATTGAGAAAACAATTTACCTTCCAGCTCTATCATGGTGGGTTGGAAATCAGCCTGCCGATCCTCCAATGCAGCGTGAATCCTTGGTATATTTCTGGAAACGTCCCCCACCGTAGAGGCTTCCTGCAAATTATTCACTGTTTCAGCTTTTCCCCTTTGTGGGCAATCTCGGTAGTAATGCGCTGCCCCACAGCCCCAACACTGCAGAGGTGGTCTCTGGTTTGGAGTTTGCTCTGGTCTATTCGAAGCTTCCACAGTTTTATCTTCACCTGGCCATCTAATCCTCTGATGGTTTCTGCCAAATTGCTTATTAACTGAATTCTTGGCTGAATTCCTGAAGTTACTGGTTTTGCCCTTTTTGAATCCAGTACTGTTCCTATTTTCCCTCTTTGCTGGCCAACCTTTTCCTTGATCTACTTTATTCTTTGCTTGCTGGTAGCACAGCCTTGCCTTTCTGATAGCTTCATCCATCGTTTTAGGATTGACAAATTCAATACGCTCTTTCATATGGGTGGGTAAACTACTCAGAAATATCTGAACCTTGGCCTTTTCATCTCTTAGATACGGTACATAACGCAGTAATGATGTAAACTTGGTGATGAACTCATCTATAGTCATCTGGCCTAGCCTTAAATCATGGAATTCCCGAGCTTTTTCATCGTAGAAGCGCTCCGTCAAATATTTGTCCTTAAAATACTGTTGGAATCTATCCCATGATACGACTTGATCCTCTATTCCCTTAACGTTCTTCACTTCTTCCCACCATAGGGTGGCTTTGTCCTTTAGCTAATAAATTGCCAATCGTGCCTTGAGACCACTGTCATAGTCATACACTTGGAAGTACTTGTTCATATTTATCAACCAGGCCTCAGCTACCTCTTCTTTTTCTCCATCGAAGGTGGTTGGTTTAATCTTTCTAAATTCTCCATGTAATTCCACCTTCTGTCTTTTTCCTGCTTTCCGTTCTGTTCCATTTTCAGATTCTGCTTCATTAAGGTTTATGTTCATTGTATTGCGCTGGAACGGACTCTTTTCTTTTTGAATCACATCTTGCTCCTCAGTTTGCTGTTCATTCCCCTCTTGGTGTTCCCTATCAGCACTGGGATTTTCGTTCCTGTGGTTTTGTTTATCTGACAGGCTTTTTAAAATTCTTTCCTGTTCCTGCATCATTCGGGCGTTGTCCTGTCGTACCCTCTCCATCTCCTCCTGCAATTGTTGTACTGTATGCAATAAGATGCAGGTCTGTTGTTGTTGTTCTTCCATCAGCCGGTTTGACCGCTGGTGCTGTTCAATTCCCAACTGAACCCACATCTCAGGGTTACCCCCTGGCGGAGGCTGCATGTCTCCAGCATTTCGTTGTGACTGTTGTGAAGGGGTTTGTCTCCCTTGTCTTTCCATCTACTTGCTGGACTGTGCATAATTAACACACAGTTTGAACGTTAGTTGGCCCAATAGGGTCCCAGCCTTGTAACAGGCTTCGATACCACTTGTCACACACATCATAAAAACGAAATTACTATAGTAATAATCAATATAAAAAAAAACATTCAACTAATAAACTTGGGTAAAAGTTACATGGCGGACATGAAAATTTTGATATTTAACAATGTGTTATTGCATTTACGATGTTTGCACGTGTTGACTGACTCGCAATGCTGTACGTTTGATTATCACAAATCTTGTCATATTGTTTGGATTATTTTCATTATTAAAAATCTGAAGGTTTAGTGATATCACAAATCAAAACCTTGGTTTATGCATATGTGTTAATGTTTATTGGTTCTCGGGATCCGGTGATGATTTAATGCCTTGGGATATTCGTTGTACCCTCGATCCGACCCTGGCAATCATCTGGCCGTCGATGGCCATCCGGAATCGACGGTGCATATTAGCTAGGGTTGGGTAATGCCTACCCACCCGTAACTGACTCTGCAGTCATTCCGTTGCCTCGCCGAAACCTCTGGAGACCGGGTCTGCGCCTGAGGGTTTCTGTTCGGTTGCACTGTTGGCCGATGGAAGTTTACCTGCAAACGAACCGATGGCTCATCACACCAGGTAGTATTTGCGACCTCACAAGTCTAGCTCCGGCTTTCCACAAATGGCTTCCGCGCATACTGACTGTGGATTTGTGTGTTAAGAGTTTCCCGTCTCGGCTGATCGATTTTTCTTTCAACTGTCCATTCCTTGTCCCAGTCGCCCAACAGCATTTGCTCAGGTAAAAGGTTGTTTTTAACTTAATGTTCTCGATTTTGCACCCAATGATTTGCATTAGACGCCGTTCACTGATAATTTGGTTCTTTTTTTATTTATCACAAAAAGCGCAGTCCGATCGCTTCTCGCAGAATCTTCTCCGCTTCGCTCTACCTCCGACCTCGGCTCATCAAACTAACGTCAGCGCCCGTTTGCACAGGTATTTAACACTTGCTATGGGATTTATGTGCCCGAACCCGGTTCCAGTGTTCGTTGCTGAAGGTGTTGAGACTCTGGCAGGCGCCCAGGCTGCCTCGCCTTGTTAAGTTAGTCTTTGATTATAGCAATGGATGTATATAAACTTGTTATACCCGACCAGGGTTTCTGAAGTTCTTTATTCTCTAGGGTTTTACTATGACTCCAGCGTTGCATGCTACCTACGCCTTCTGCGCTATGGCGGATTGGCGAACTCTGGCAATTCCTCGTAGGCATGCGTTTTTTTATGTGTCAGGGTCTGACAGAGTTTTTAAGTTGTATTGGACTTTATTCTTTTAATGGTTAATCTATATTGTGTGGTAATTTGTTTTTGTTTTTTTTTCTGAGCGTATCTTCAGTTTCCATACTATGTTTTCCTGTGATTTCTCTCGTGAAGCGCTCTCTGATGTTATTGGCGCCTTCAGGCACATGCATATGGTGCATGCAGTTATTTGTTTCAGACCTGTACTGGTACATGTGTTTTCTAGTTGAATTATACTCTCTATTGCGCTGTACAATGTTCTATTTCACTGCTTCTGAAAATGGTTCGTTTACATTAACTGTGTTAACAGTGTCCGGACCACTTATTAGTCCGTGTTCTCCCAAGGAGAGAGACGACCTACCCTGAGGCCTGTTTCCGCAGGCGCTAAGGGTTAACGGTCTCTCTCGTCCATGACGTTAAATAAGAATACTTTCTTAGGGAAAAGGAAGGAAAGAAAACTTGTTTCGTTTTACAGTTACTTCTGTTCTAGTTTTGTACAGGTTTATGATTACACTGGTTACTGTGTTCATAAGCTACAAGAATTCAATCCTTTGGATTATCATTCCTGAGCTGTATGTTGATACTGAAATAAGAACAGTTTTATGAGCATTCCGTATGGTTATTTCCTACTCTATTTTTCTATGCTCTTGAATGAAAATAAACAGTTTGATAACTCACTACAGTTCTTCTTTCTATTTGTACATGTATATATTCTCTGGTAAAAACGTACAGTTTGTCAAATTCAACAGTTATCTTCTGTTCTAAAAATTAAGTAAATGCATCTAGTCTCTGGAAAGAAAACAGTCCAATATTATGCTACATTTTGATCTTCTGTTGTAACTATAAGTGTATACACAGTAACTGAAATAAAAGATACGGTTCTGTCATTATTATAATTCTTCTGTCTGTCCCCTGTTAAGCACAGGACAAATTCATAGCCCTATAGCAGGTCTTAATGACAAGTAAACCAGTGAATAATTTTTCCGTTAAATCAACTACTAAAACCAAATCTACTCATCTGTCCCGAGATTCGAGTGAAATGGTGTATGTGCCTCCCTTCCACGAGCTGAGCGATCACCTCCTGCAGCTCTCCCCCGAGCTCAAGTCTGAGTTCGTTGTTAGTTTCAGAAAGTTCTGGAGGAGGTTTCCAGGACGATCCGGTCCATTATCCTCCAACTCCAGTGAAAACAGTATCACTGGGGAGTTCACGGGACAATCCGGTCCAGAACTCCAACCCAGAGTATTATCTGTTCTGGAAAGGAACCCTCCTTGCTTCCAGTCCACAAAGTGTCTTCTTTCTTTGTGCACAGATCCAACCCCAAACTTTCCTTGGAATGTTTTATTTATTCCAGAGTTTTGGGTTAACTGTGAAACTGTTTTCTAACTAACATCAGATCTTGATTTTACTTTTTACCAGTCATTTAATTATGAAACTACTTCCACAGTAAATATTTATTCCAATAAACATTTCATTTTGTTCACATATTCTTATTTAAAAGAAAATAACACAAAAAAACAACTAATCCTTAATTATTTGTTTCCACTTAAAATAGTGGTTACATAGGTGCTCTCTAGTCCAATATGGTAAAGATATTGTCATGTAATGTATTGTAAAAAGTCAAAATAAAACAAAAACGAAATAAAAATATTTAATAATTACACTAAGTCAAATTACATAAAACTAAATTTATAATTAATTATTAGGTTAGTTTTCTTAACTCCAAATCACATTTCTTCATATGCAAATTTCTTTGAGTGAAAATAATTTTGGATGTCTCTCAACTCTAAATAGATCTAAAGTTAAAATAAATCTAAGTTAAGTAAATTATAAGACAAGCAATATTTTATTTGCTTTTATGTATCTAATTAAAATTATATATTATTAAAAGCATATAATTTTATTTGAAATAGATTTAACAATGATTATAATGAATATAATGATTATAAGGTCTTTTGCAAACATTATTTAGCTTGAAAGTTCATTCTCATTCTAGACTCAGATTTAGAATTCTTTTTACTAAAAGTTTGTATTTCTAGCATATTCTTAGTTAGTATTCTTAGTGTGTAAATAAACATATTAATGATTAAGATGTAAGGAAATACATAACATTATTTAACATGAGTGAAGTGTTAATATTTTATGAATTATTAATAAATTATTTTAAATAAAATAATTTTTATTAAATATTTTAGAGCTAGAAGTGATTTGATCTTTTTTAGTTTTTTTAGTAGATTCAGAGTTAAGATGGATATAGGTTGGTTTAATTATTCTTTTAAATAAAATAAATTCCACATGAATATCATGGGTCAATATTATGGATTATTTTTATTTTTATTATTATTTTATTTTTATAGGGTTATTTTTATTTTATTTTTACTGAAGTTAAAATATTTACATTACATTACATAAATATTTTTATTTAATTTTAATTTAATTTTTATGTAATTTGATTTAGTAAAAATGTTAAACATTACATTACAACATATTTACCATACTAAGATAATTTTTATTAAATAAACATAATAAATTATTTAAATATATAATAATTATATAATTATCATTACTATTAATTAACAAATATATTATGATAACTTTTATTACTCTTAAAAAAATCGTAAAAACACTTCTTAATTTTACATGTATCAACATTATCCAAAAAAATTAAAAATTAAAATCAATTGGCTATTTTAACTAAGTCTATAATTGTTAAATTTGTAGAAATTAATTGTAGATTCAATACTGATGTAATTTTCTAAAACATAAGACTCAAATATACTCTACTCATCCACCTAAAGAAATTCACACTTGAGAGAATATATCAAAAGCATGTGACATGAATCAATACACATACACAAAGATATATCTAGGGGAAAACAACTCCTAAAAACTCCTTCCTATCTATATTGCATTAATCATAAAATAGAGAAGAGAAACAATTCCTGCTCAAGCCTGAGCAACCTTCCTGCCAAGCTCTTATTTCCTTGTGTTATTTCTCAAAGAATTAGCTCCCTATTAATTAGGAAAATCCCCATCCTGAACTACACAATCCCTCTAAGCTATTCTCTGATTGTATGCACCACCTTTAGAACTTGGATAATTATACAACTGATAGTACACTGCCCTTGAACTCCAATCTCAACTAGGTAACTTGAATTTCCTGCATGCATGAATAAATTAAGGTTGATTTATCAGTTCATTGGTTGAAAACTGAACCTGCACGCCAGAACTATACCTCCTACTAGTTCCTCCAACAATTGGCATTAGTTTAACTTATGTTAACTCAATTTAACTGAATTAAATTGTTACAACTAAAATTACATCAACCTTAATGTATCCTTAATAGAGAGAGCAACCATGTATCTTATTTTTCTATGGTGGAATGGTTTCCATCTGAAACGATCCATCAGGATTGCAATGCAACCATAATCTTAATCTTTAATGTATCCTTAACAAAGAGAGCAACCATGTATTTTATTTTTCTATGGTGGAATTGTTTCCATCTGAAACGATCCATCAAGATTGCAATGCAACCATAATCTTTCTAACAGATACCCTTTGTAGAACTGGGGCGCTATATTCTTCATCTTGTTGTGGACAGAACTGGAGATGAACTTGTATGCTGCTTCTTTTGAACGCCATATGGACAATGAAAAGCACTCCCTCTCACTGTTAAGCTCGCTAGACCAAAATTGCACAATGCGTCAAGAATCCATTACAATTAATGATAAGTCTAATAGGTTTTCAGGTTCTTGAATTTAATAATATAGTAAATTCTCAAAATATTTTGATGGTAGATTTTGAAAATATTTTGAAATTTGATAAATATGTTAAGTAAGACTGATATATCTTTATATCTATTATAGATTCTAGTAATATCACTAAATTTGGTAATATGAAGATTTGGTAAAATTATATCTTCTTCATCGTGTGTAAATACATGACCACTATCAAAACTAAATTGAATTAATGAATGCAGATCAAAAAGTAACTTAACAAACGCTAGACCACTATCTAAGATTTTTAACGTTCAAATTTCAAAATATTCCTAAGTTAGGAGACATATTTATATAAATACATTGGAATTTGATGACCCTAATTTTTCTGACGGACAAATTTCAAAATATTTCTAAAATGTGCTATAAAAAATAAAAAGAATAACACAAAAATAAAAAATCTCACCAAAATTAATGTGCCTAACTTTCGAGCTTCATTTAAAGAAGTAGAATGCGCTGCCTGCAACTTATCTAGATGAAACATACTATTCTCATGTTTAACCCCAACAGTCTAGATGAAGTTTGTGTTCAGGCCACACATCTAGAAGCTAGAGAGAAGGACATTTTTGAAGAGGGTAGGAAGAAACCTTTTAAGGGTAAAGCCAAGGGAAATACCTCAAAAGGTAAAAGCAAAAGGAAAGCATCTATTAAGAAAGAGGGAGAAAAAGTAACTCGTAAAAATTATTCAAAAGAAGGCCATGATGAAACTCATTGTTTGAAATTACATCCTTAATTGAGGTCAAAGAAGCCCAATAACAAAGGGAAACAAAAAACTGCTACTACAACTCAACATGATTTAGGATCTGATTCAGGTGATGAAACTAAAATCATAGCCATGGGATTGAAGAACATGAAGGGAAAATAAATTGAAACTAAACCCAATACCAGTACATCAAACTGTCACATAAACACTCCAAATGAAGAAGAAAGAATAGAACTCTTTCATGTGAGGGTCATATCCAAGCATACCAAGATTGACACACAGTTTTACAGTGGGTCACAAGAAAAATTAATCTCTAAATATTTGGTCAAAAAACTTAACCTTGAGACCATACCACATCCAAAAACATATCCATTGGGTTGGATTTGTAAGGATTCAAATCTACAAGTTTCAAAGAAATGTATATTGAGGTTTGCAATCACTACAAGATTTGTTGACACAATTGAATTAGATGTGATTTCGCTTGACATAACTAGTATTGTATTAGGGAGTCCTTACTTGTATGACAGGAAAGTGATCTTCTATCGCCATGAGAACAAGTATCATTTATTCAAATATGGCAAGGAGTTCATTTTTAGAGAACACCGCAAGAAGACACACATTGCTTTGGTAAATGCTGGACAGGTAAAGAGGCTGGTAAATTCAAGTAAGAATTTTGTTCTTCTTATAATTAAGCCCAAAGTTGATATTAATTATGAATATTTTGAGGGATGTGATCCTAATTTGAAATAAGAATTATATGATGCAGTTAATGGGCATCATGAGATGTTTTAGGAGCCAACAGGATTGCCTCCAAAAAGGGGAATTCAACATGAAATTCAATTGCAGCAAGATTTTCCTCTTCCAAACATCAGTATGTATCGCATGTCGATAATGGAGAACGCTGAAATAAAGAGGAAAATCAAAGAGATGTTGGATAAAGGAATCATAAGGCCAAGCACCTCACTGTGCAGTTCACCCATAGTCTTGATACCAAAGAAAGATGGGATTTGGCGCATGTGTGTAGATTTTCGAGATTTAAACAAAATTACAGTAAAAAATATTTACCCACTCCCAAGAATAGATGATTTTCTTGATTAGATGAAAGAAGAAAAGTTTTTCACTAATTTCGATTTACGAAGTGGATATCATCAAGTAAGAATTGCAGAAAGTGATATATGGAAAACTGCATTCAAAACCAAACAAGGACTCTTTGAGTGGCTAGTTATGCCTTTTGGTTTATGTAATGCACCGAAAAATTTTATGCAAGTTATGGATAATGTTTTGAAACCATTATTTGATGACTTTTTTATTGTCTACTTTGATGAAATTTTGATTTTCATCAAAACAAGAGAAGATCATGTCTTGCATGTGAATAGAGTGCTTGATATTTTGAAGAAAGAGAAATTGTTTCTTAAGATGTCAAAATGTGAGTTTGGAAAGAATTATTTGGTCTATTTGGGACATATTGCAGAAGGAGGAGAATTGTGGATTGATCCTTCTAAAGTGGAGGCCATTGTGAATTAGCCCACACCCAAAACAGTTACCGAGGTAAGAAGATTCTTAGGTGTTGTTCAATATTGAATGAAATTTATTGCTAAATTTTCTTCCATGGTAGCTCCTATGCATGCAGTGACAAGTGTGAAGAAAGGCTTCCAATGGGGAGGAAAATAGAAGCAAGCTTTGGAAGCTTTAAAATACAAGATCAGTTCAATTCCAGTCCTTGCACTAGCAAATTTGAGACAGACATTTGAGATACAAACTGATGCTAGTGAATATTCCATGGGCACAATCCTTTTGCAGCGTGGTAAGCCTATCGCCTTTCATTCAGAAACTTTTAATGGCATTGTGACTATTGTACACACCGGTCATCAACCATTACAGTACTTGCAGTCGCAAACAAAATTGCAACAATCAAGACATTTCAGGTGGATGGGATTTCTTCAACAATTTCACTTGGTTATAAGGTAAAAAAAATGTATATTCAATAAAGTTGCAGATATGCTTCCGAGACCAATAATTAGTGCTTCTACTTTACCAAAAATGATTCTATTGTACATGAGATCTATATAGAACAATATCCATATGACATTAATTTCCAAGATGTGTATGCTAGTTTGAGTGAAGGGAATCAAGTTGAAGAAAAATATTATCACATGCATAACAATTTGTTGTTTCATTTGGGCAAGCTATGTATTCCACAAGGAGAGATGCTAAGTGTCATGAGAGAAGCTCATTATTCTCTTATTGCTGTGCATTTGGGGTAAGAAAAATAGTGGCGCATCTAAAGAGGTATTGGTATTGGCCTCACATGATGGATAGTGTGTCACGTTTTATAAGAAGTTGTTCTATGTGTGCAAAAAGTAAGCCTAGTAATAGAAATCTTTGATTGTACACGCCACTACCGGTACCATCAAGGTCATGGGAGAGCATCTCCATGGAATTTGTTGGAGGTCTACATATGTCAAGAAAGTAACATGATTATATTTTTGTAGTTGTGGATAGATTCAATAAAATGTGTATACTTATGCCATGTAAGAAAACCATTACTGCTGAACAAACTATTGAACTTTATTTTCAAAATGTTTGGGTTCATTTTGGATTGCCCACTTCTATTGTTAGTGACAATGATTCCATGTTCATTTGAAATTTTTGGTCAAATATATGGAGAATGATGGACACTAAATTGAAAATGGGTACCGCTTTTCATCCACAAACAGATGGAAAAACCAAAGTGGTGAATAGAACAATTGTGCATCTATTGAGAGGATATTGCAACAAACATCCTAAGTTGTGGGATGAACAATTGCATTATATTCAACACGCTTACAACCGAGCAAATCACTCTTCAACACAAACCTCACCTTTTGAAGTATGCTTTGGGTATTTGCCAAAATCACCATTAGACTTCATCTTTGGGAAAATGTTGCAATTGATGGCCATAGTGATATTGATAAGGCTCGAAATTTAATTGAGAAGATTCAGATGATACATCAACAAGTTCAAGAACAACTTGAGAAAATTCAAAGAAAATACAAAGAGAGGCATGACAAACATCAGGTTGATCACAAGTTTCAAGAGGGAGATGTGGTATGGTTGCACATTAGAAAAGAGAGGATGCAAGGGGAAGGTAAAAAGCTCAAACCCATTAGTTATGGTCCTTTCAAGATCATAAAAAAATTTGGTAATAATGCATTCCAACTTGACTTGCCTTCTTACATGCAAATGTATTCGGTTGTTAATATTGAAAACTTAAACTTGTATGAGCGTCCTTTGATCGATGATCACAAAAGTGATGTTCAAATACCTTGTATTGAATATTTCTCGCCATCATTTCTAGATGAGCTCAAAGAAGATACAATTCTTGACAGGAGGACAAGAGCATCAAAGAAGGGAAGTGTTGACTACCTTCGAGTTGGGCTCAAAGATGCTAAACCAAGCAAGGAAAAATGGATGGATATTGGAAAGGTGAGGGAGATGTACCCTCATCTACTGAATAGGTAATCAAGTCTTTTGGGGTCCAAAAGCTTCCCAATGAGGAGGAATGATCAGGGGTTCATAATTTTTTCTCAAAATTCAAAGTTAGATGATTGGGTTGAAACCAGGATGGTTGCATAGATATCGTCTTCCCGATTCCGGTGACGTGAACGGTTCAAAAAATCGATGTCGTATGAGGAAGATATTGCATTCTGATCGAAATGGCAAACATGTAAAATTATGACAGTTTGACCAGGTTTGACTCGAATGCACAATCAACAAACTAGATGCATAGTCAACAAAAAAAGGGAATATTCCTCGAAATATTCCTTCCATAAGACCAATCGTTGGTTGACAAATGTCATTGTACTATTTGAAGGTACGGGTTAAAGAGCCAATAAGAGGCTGCCACGTGGCTAGCCCTGAGGCTGCCATGTTGCCCTGAAACTGCATGGTAAAATGGGGCTGTAGGGCTCGAGCCCCTGACCTCCCTCCAAGCATGCACACACCTTGCCAACCACTTTATGCAATGTTTCTTAACCTCTATAGGCAGCGGGTTGTATTTATTTTGTATTGCAAATTCGTATGGGCGTTGAGAATAGCCAGCAGTCCCAACCCCCTAGTGGTCCCTGCAGTGTATATATCACATGGCATGAAAAAACATCAACAACCACCACATGGTCAGGCTAACCTGACGACAATCAACCTGTGGTTCAAACAATCAACCGAAGTCATAAAGTGGGTTCCGCTAACCGCCAGTTTTATAACGGTTTGGGGGTGCGCATGTGGCCACCACCCAACCGTCACATTTATTAAGCGATCAATTTGGTAGAGAATTTAGGGGCATGCCTAAATTGGTGGCAAACAAATATTTAGCTCCAGTTAACTGGAGTTCTCCACTTTTAGTGGAGCTTTCCTAGGAGATACTGGGAAAAAGTGTAGGAGGCTTAATTTTTGACCATTTTGAGTGAATGAAGAGTCATTTTTTACTAATTGGAGCTCTCTAAATCCATTGGTGTAGAGAAAACAAACATTAGATCACTATAACTACATTTAATATAAAAAAATTGAGCATAATGAATGATGGACAAGCCATTGGGAGCTGGATCAGCAGATGTAACCCAGGAGGGGTGAACTACTTCATTGTGTTTGCTATGTAAATTTCATGTGGTGACTTATTTCTCTGTTTTACATTGTTGTTCAGTGTTATTTATGCTTTTTTTAGGCTTCTAATTCACTAAAAATAATCTACAAATCATGGAAAGACCTCTTTAATACTTATGCAAACTAATGAGCCAATTATGCACATGTTTTTAAAACTGAAAGATGCTTAGCACAACAAAACTAATACAATGATTTTAGATCATTTGTCTTGGTCCATTTCCGGAACAACAGTAATGATCTTGTTTTTAGAGCGATAAAATTATTTCAAACATGTTTTATGCTTTGTGATAAACTCGTTATTCATGGGTCTTGTTTGTCTTGCTTTGTTTTCGGCACAACAGTAATGCTCTAATTTTTAATGTGATAAGATTATTTCAAACATGTTTTATGCTTTGTGATAAAATGATTATTCATGGGTATTGTTTTTCTTTTTCTATTTTTGGCACAACAGTAATGCTCTGGTTTTTAGAGTGATACAATTATTTCGAACATGTTTTATACTTTATGATAAAATAGTTATTCATAGGTATTGTTTTTCTTGCTGCATTTCCAGCATAACAATAATGCTCTGGTTTTTAGAGTGATACAATGATTTCAAACATGTTTTATGCTTTGTGATAAGGTTATTAGATTGATAAGCTTCTTATTGTGAGGCCTTGTTAACTCACAAATTTGCACTAGCAAATCCATTTTCATTGTTGATTACTTATCTGTTTGTATTGACGCTTTTCTAGTCATGGAGTGTTGTCCTAACGACTATATATTGTCAATAACCTAGTAAAGCAACGTAAATGGCAAGAATTTTGTTCTTCATGGTGGAAATATTGATGAATTTATTGAAACTGAAAGCATATTTTTAAACTCTAGGCACTTATTTGGGATAGTCATTGAATCACCTGTTTCTGTTTTACAACGATTCAAAAATTGTAGAATTTCTGATTTGCAATGATTCCAACTGTTGGTTTATGTTTTGCAATGATTCTACCAAGATCCTTATAAAATTTGGGATGAGAACAACCAATGTATTGAGGTCTCTATACTTGCAGAGTTCATAAAGACCATATATACCTTATGGATTGTTTGCAAACAAAAAAACACTAGTTGAATGGGTGAATTTCTTGGTAAGAAGCCTTATGACAAGTATGGTGAGACTGAGGAATCCACTGAATACATCTCATATTTTCTTCGATATGTGATTCACAGATGGCAGCAAAATGTTGATGTTTGATGTTTGAGCTATGATGAGAATCGAATACTAGATGCCTTCTCTTTTTGTTTTGGTGATCATCTCACCAACATGCAAGTATTTAGTCTTTAATTTTTTAATTTTGGAGTAGCAGATGGATTGTAGTGGCTTGGGTATGTCTCTAGTATTCTCTTGGATTGTTGATGTTTTATTTGGCTTTTTGATGTTTCACTGCACATGCACTCTGTTTTTCTTCTAAGTTAACTTACAGTAAATGGGGTTCGACATGAGGTGTGAGGTTAGGTACTTTTACTGTTCACCATTTTTATGGAATTTTCATATTAAAATAAGTGATTTGTTCCACAACCCCATGGAGGTACATTCACTATGTTCTGGTTTTACGAATGCATGGTTGTTACAACAATTAAAGTGTTGTTAAAGCAGAGAAGACCAACTTGTTTTGGGAACACCGTCAAATCCTCTTTACCTGATTTCTTTTATTAGAAAAATTGTATGGTGTGATTTTCCATTTGGCTTTTGGGATTCATGTTGTAAAGTATTTAAAAGGAATGTGTGGTTTCACCCTAGAATAACGGTTGTGGCTTTCTATTAGTGATTGGAGTGCTATTACAACTGTAAGATATCATACCTTTGTTTGGAATTCTAAAAAAACCTCTTTGTCTCTTTGTTTGATTAGCAAACCTAACATTGCAAATCCAACCAAAGGATGACATCATAGCTTACTCGATTTCCATTTATCATTGTGATTGCTTACTCCCATTTCCATTGATGGGAGATATTCCATGCTTTTCTTTTATCAATCATGACACTCTTTGCTTTTTCTGTTTTTGGTGGGACCCATATCATCTGTTCATATATTATTTTTCATTTGTACATGTCATATACAAAAACTAGTTTCCCTATTTAGTTGATTTGATCTTTTCGTTTCTAGAATATATTGATTTCCCGGGGGTTTAATAGCATGCTGCGACCCATTCGAAATGGCTTAGGAGTTCGACATATTGCAAGAGATATTTGCAAAACTAGAGCCAACCCCTCTGGTACATGAGCATCCTCTTACCATTCCTCTATCGGATTGCTTCAACTAGGCAGATCTCTTCACCAAATCACCAGTACCACGCTCGCTCAAGCTATATGGCGTCGCTTTCAGATCCGTGAGAAAATATGATGTTGTCGATGATACTCTGCTGTATGCAGCAGATGCCAAAGCTTTTGAAGAAGCAATGGAGTCTAGACAATTGCTCAGAGTATAGAGAAATTTTCATTCTGAATTTATATATAAATTTATTATTTTACAATTTAGATATTGTCTTTCAAAGTAATTATATATATTATTGTTTATTGATCTCTACATAAATTTGTTTTAGTTCGATGAAAATCACTTTTGATATAGTTAAACGATTTCAAAAAGATGATTCTTCCATTCAATATTGATACTAGCAAATCTAGACTTAATTTACAACAGATAGTTAACAAAGCTGCATTGATTTTTAAATGATTATTAAATAATATTTATACTCTGAATGTGTTTGTGATTATTTTTTGTGAATAAATGCAGTACTGGTATGGGAATCTGAATGAGAGAAAGGAATGCCTGGCGACCTGCATCTGGAGGTCAAGAGAAGAAGCTAAGAACGCTGTGACTGCTCCTCTCCACGCTAAATCTGCAAGTCTTGCACCCCAATTCTATGAAAAATATATTCTTGACAGATATTGGCTCCACTATAGCCCTGATGGGTTGTTCAGCATTGAGATAATTTAATAACAGAGGAGCATCGTCACAATATTTTTGAATAATTTCCCTATAATGTTGACTTTTGAATAATTTCGCTGGAATGTTTCTAATCTGAATCATAGCACGGTGTCTTCTAAATCATTCACTGTCAAATTCGTTCTTAAAGAAATAAGTCTGTTGTTAAACTTTTCCTAGTTGTTTCTAAAAGAATTAATCAACAATGTTTCCTATATTCTATACAGAAGAATTAATCAGTAATTTAACATAACACATTTTGTAATTTAATATATATTGTAGTTTAACTATCTGATTATGTAATTTAGTTTAATTCCTCTATATTTTCATAAGTGGTTTTTCCGGTTGCATGGCCGCCATATATGCAAATCTAGTGCTTTAGCTCAGAATTTGGCTGAATTTCATTTAGATATAGAGATATTTTCCAATCATGCACCATGAAATCTGGCAGAAATATTTTAAAATCATGTTGAAGTTGTGAAAGCTTCAAAATTTTGGGAGTTGCTGGATTCTTGACGGAGCCAAACCAATTTCCAGCCAGCAAACCATTAAACACTTCATAATCAGATTTCCTATACAAAAAAAAAGAAAAAGAAAAAATAATCGCCATCCCAGAGAAATCGTTGCCTAGGATATTCAATGATTAAGACCGTTAAGTGCGCAGAACCAATGCACTTGTGGATTCAATGTATGTCTGTGGATAGAATGTATTTTATTTATTGACTAGATTCAATGTATATGTTCAATGTACACATAACCCCGCACCTCCATCTTTATCATCTTTTACATTGACATATTCAATGCACGTAACGTACCGTCTACATTCAATGTATCATTGTGTATTTAATTTATGAACTAAACTCATTTTATCCTTATATCTGTAGCCATGTAAAGAAATGATATACAACTTGCAAGGTTGTTCCGAGATGTCATAATATAATTTAATGTTCAACACATATTTTAACTACATAAAAATAAAATAAATTATAAATGGTTTCATTATATCGTGTTCAACATTTTGACTAAATTAAATTACATTTAAAAAATTAAAATTAAAATAAAATAATTTATTTATTATTTATAGTTCTCTGACTTTAGATTTTGAATATAATATTTTAAAATGTAATATTTTTATTTTAAAAAATAATATAATATTCTTTAATATACTATTTTTTTTTAATTAATAAAATTATTCATTTTTTAATTGAGTGAAAATAAATAAAAATAAAATTATGATTTTTTTTACTCCAATATAAAATAAAATCAATAAATAAAATAACATTAAAATAAAAATAACTTCATGATATTGACCCACAATATCATGTGGAATATAACTTATTTAAAGGGAGAGTTACACGACCCTAGATCCATCTTAACTCTCGATCTACTAAGTGTATCCTTGGTAGATCCAAATTTAAGATGGATCTAGGCTAGTTAATAATTATAATTCAATAAAACATTTTGATTGATTAAAATATCTTGATTTTGAAAATCTATTTTTCATAAACTTCAATAAAAAAAATTTATTTTGAAAATCTAATTTTCATGAGCTTCCAAGTGAAAGCAATCGAAGTTCTCCCAAAAATCCTTGGACAAAAGAATTTGACTACTCCAAAAAATCATTGGAGAAAAGAATTTGGAATACTCCCAAAAATACTTGGACTAAAGAATTGTCACCTTTGCTATATTAAGAGGGTGGAAGATGAAAAACACTTCCCCTTAGATTCCCTAACCCTTACTCACATCCACTCTCATTTCCCTAACTTTAACTTTTTCTACACCTCCAGTCTTCTTGATATGTTAAGTCAACCCAACTATAGTGATCTTGGAGCTTCTTTACCTTCTTTTGTATCATAGAAACAATAATTTTTTTTATAATATAAATTAGATCTTGAAGAATCACAATTAGATTTTTATTTTCTTAAGGCCCAGACTGCATTAGACATTTGTTAGTGGATGTTAATCATCATCCTCATAAAATAAAATAAAATAAAAAAATGAGTAGTGTTTAAGTGCTACTTTTTGGAAAGTTTTCCAGTTTATTTTTCGATCTAATTTTTCTAGAATCTGGTAGAGATTCATTGAAATCAAAAAATTGATAGGTGAAATATTCACAATCTAAGTGGCCCAAAGGTTTTTGAGAGTACTGATGTCACATTTAAATAAAAAATAAAAAATTAATAGTTGTAATTAATAATTAAAAAATATATAAAATTATTAGTTATAATTAATAATTAAACCAACCTTAATTTATATTAACTCCATATCCACTAAATGTGGAGAGGGATCAAATCTCTTTTCACTTTAAAAAAGGTTTGTATCTCAAGCGATTTGATTCCTCTCAAGACTGAGATACAGATGGATCTAGGCTAGTTTTGAATAATTTTACTATTAAATTATAACGTTTTTGCATTTATAGGTGCTCTCTAGTTCAATATGGTAAAGATATTGTCATGTAATGTATTGTAAAAAGTCAAAATAAAACAAAACGAAATAAAAATATTTAATAATTACACTAAGTCAAATTACATAAAACTAAAATAAAATAAAATAAAATAAAATATATAAAATTAACAATTATAATTATAATTAATTATTAGGTTAGTCTTTTTGACTCCAAATCACATCTCTTCATATGAAAATTTCTTTGAGTGAAAAGAATTTTGGATGTCTCTCAACTCTCGATAGATCTAAAGTGAAAATAAATCTAAGTAAATTATTTGCTTTTATGTATCTAATTAAAATTATATATTATTAAAAGAATATAATTTTATTTGAAATAGATTTAATAATGAATATAATGCTTATAAGGTCTTTTGCAAACATTATTTAGCTTGAAAGTTCGTTCTCATTCTAGACTCAGATTTAGAAATTTTTTTACTAAAAGTTTGTATTTTTAGCACATTCTTAGTTAGTATTCTTGGTGTGTAAATAAACATATTAATGATTAAGATGTAAGGAAATACATAAAATTATTTAACATGAGTGAAGTTTTAATATTTTATGAATTATTAATAAATTATTTTAAATAAAATAATTTTTATTAAATATTTTAAAGCTAGGAGTGATTTGATCTTTCTTAGTTTTTTTAGTAGATTCAGAGTTAAGATGGATATAGGTTGGTTTAATTCCTCTTTTAAATAAAATACATTCCACGTGAATATCATGGGTCAATATTATGGATTATTTTTATTTTTATTATTATTTTATTTTTATAGGGTTATTTTTATTCTATTTTTACTGAGTTAAAATATTTACATTACATTACAACATATTTACCATACTAAGATAATTTTTATTAAATAAACGTAATAAATTATTTAAATATATAATAATTATATAATTATTATTACTATTAATTAAAAAATAAATTATGATAACTTTTATTAGTTTTAAAAAAATCATAAAAACACCTCTTAATTTTACATGTATCAACATTAAAAAAATTAAAAATTACAATCAATTGGCCATTTTAACTAAGTCTATAATTGTTAAAGTTGTAGAAATTAATTGTAGATTCAATACTCATGTAATTTTCTAAAACATAAAACTCAAATATACTCTACTCATCTAGCTAAAGAAATTCACACTTGAGAGAATATATCAAAAGCATGTGACATGAATCAATACACATACACGAAGATATATTTAGGGGAAAACAAATGCTAAAAACTCCTTCCTATCGATATTGCATTAATCATAAAATAGAGAAGAGATACAATTCGTGCGCAAGCTTGAGCAACCTTCCTGCCAAGCTCTTATTTCCTTGCGTTATTTCTCAAAGAATTAGCTCCCTATTAATTATGAAAATCCCCATCCTAAACTACACAATCCCTCTAATCTATTCTCTGATTGTATGCACCACCTTTAGAACTTGGATAATTATACAACTGATAGTACACTGCCCTTGAACTCCAATCTCAACTAGGTAACTCGAATTTCATGCATGCATGAATAAATTAAGGTTAATTTATCAGTTAATTGGTTGAAAACTGAACCTGCACCCCACAACTATACCTCCTACTTGTTCCTCCAACAATTGGAACTAGTTTAACTTACGTTAACTCAATTTAACTGAATTAAATTGTTACAATTGAAATTACATCAACCTTAATGTATCCTTAACAGAGAGAGCAACCATGTATTTCATTTTTCTATGGTGGAATGGTTTCCATATGAAATGATCCATCAGGATTGCAATGCAACCATAATCTTAATCTTTAATGTATCCTTAACAGAGAGAGCAACCATGTATTTTATTTTTCTATGGTGGAATGGTTTCCATCTGAAACGATCCATCAGGATGGCGATGCAACCATAATATTTCTAGCGGATACCCTTTGTAGAACTGGGGCACTATATTCTTCACCTTGTTGTGGACAGAACTCGAGATGAACTTGTCTGCTGCTTCTTTTGAACACCATATGGACAATGACAAGCACTCCCTCTCACTGTTAAGCTCGCTAGACCAAAACTGCACAATGCGTCAAGAATCCATTACAATTAATGATAAGTCTAATAGGTTTTCAGGTTCCTGAATTTAATTATATAGTAAATTCTCAAAATATTTTGATGGTAGATTTTGAAAATATTTTGAAATTTGATAAATATGTTAAGTAAGACTGATATATCTTTATATCTATTATAGATTCTAGTAATATCACTAAATTTGATAATATGAAGATTTGGTAAAATTATATCTTCTTCATCGTGTGTAAATACATCACCACTATCAAAACTAAATTGAATTAATGAATGCACATCAAAAAGTAACTTAACAAATGCGAGACCACTGTCTAAGATTTTTAACGTTCAAATTTCAAAATATTCCTAAGTTAGGAGACATCTTTATATAAATACATTGGAATTTGATGACCCTAATTTTTTTTACGGTCAAATTTCAAAATATTTCTAAAATGTGCTATCAAAAATAAAAAGAATAACACAAAAATAAAAAATCTCACCAAAATTAATGTGCCTAAGTTTCGAGCTTCATTTAAAGCAGTAGAATGCGCTGCCTGCAGATTATCCTCATTAACCTAATCTGATCTCCTCGCAGACCTAAAGGGCACTGCCTAAAACTTGACAGGATATAGCACTCGATAATTCTGAAATAGATCATGCCATTAGAAGCAGTTAGATATGGCTGTCGTAAGAGGATGAATATATGCCAGAGGAGTTGTCTCCAGCTTCTCAAATATCTCCCGCAACTGCGATATCTCTCTTGCCATTTTCTCAATGATAGAGAGACGGCGTAGATTTTGCACTCTGAATAAATAATGTCATAGATTTTGCTGACTCCATTTTTTACATTAAAAGTAAGCCCACTTGCATGTCAACAAACACGTTTGTTGAACCCTCGTTTTCTTTGTTAAATTATTACAAATGATCAACTTGCAGAAGACCATTGTGAGTTTCAATGCATGGTTGCGTCATGCCTTCCATCACCACCATTATTTAATTTTCTTTTACACGCTTCCATGATGAATATAAATTTGGTCGAAATTTTTTTCTTTTCGACTATTGTCCTCTTGAATTTGTTTAATTATTACAAATGATCAACTTCTCGGAGACCAATGTGGGTCTCCATGCATAATCCCGTCACGCCTTCCATCATCATCATTATTTAAATCTTTTTACACGCTTTGCCTATGACTATAAATTTGATCCACATTTTTAGATTAAATCTCTTTACATGTTTCAACTATGATTATAAATTTGATCGACCCTTCAAAACTAATTATATATATAGGGGAGGGTCGCCATTACTTGTGCGCCCTCCCTTCCATGTTGGGATTTGATGTGGAGATCCACTCACTTTTTGTATGAAACTTGCCACTTTTTTTTGGTATGAAACTTGTCTATAGGAATGTGCTGCATGTAAGGTTGGTGAGTGTATTAAATTTTGCTTTTAACTCTCCATTTAGGCTTTCCTCATACTCGTTTTATGGCATGACTTGGATACACATTGCTATCTTGTTTGGGCCTAGTGTGTGGGCATTACATTCAGCCGACTATAGGTCCTCTCAGCTTTAGTATTGGTGGTTCACCTGCATTGCCATTCTAGTGTTGTTCACCGAGCATTGTTTTTATTTTTATTTTTTTTGCATAGATTCATTTCTTGTTTAGGGTTGCGTCTGTAGTTCTAGTGTTGCTCACCCGACATTGTTTTTTTGCATAAGTTCATTTCTTGTTTAGGGTTACGTTTGTAGTCTTACCTGTTTCGAGGGAGGTTAACTAGTGGCTCTGCAGTTATTTGTTCTTCTTCATGGGGGGTTTACAAATAGGCCTATTGTTGTTTTTATTCCACAAAATATTGTTTTCGAATCAACACATGGGATATTAAAGCAAGTTCGGTGGTTAATATGTAGGTTTCGAGGTCCATTCCGGTAAGTCATTAAATTCATGGATTTTTTTTCGCGATTTTGCTGTAATTTTTTTTGGTTTGTGTCAAAATGCTAATTTCTCAATGTTTGAAAGGTTGTATTGCAGATAATTTGTATGGATGTCGCAGAAGAGGTATGGCGAGGCTTGGACATCGTGGTGGCTTCTGTAGTTCTCTAGTAGGATTCTAAATCCTACCAGCAACTCTGTGTTTTTCAACACTTATATTTATTGTTGGGAATTTAGCTCTTGCTGCACTGTTGTGTTTTTCAACATTTGAATTTGTTGTTAAGAATTTAGCTCTTGTTGCAAGGTTCAATAGGGTTTATGGTAGGGTTCGACAGGTTTTATGGTAAGGTTTATGGTTTAGGGTAGGGTTCGACAAGGCTTATGGAAGGGTTTGTGGTAGGGTTTTGTCTCATTCATGGGGTTCATGGGTCTTGTTTGTCTTGCTTTATTTCCGGCACGAAATTAAAGCTCTCGTTTTTAGAGTTTTAAAATTATTTCAAACATGTTTTATGCTTTGTGATAAAAATTTTATTCATGGGTCTTGTTTGTCTTTCTCTGTTTCTGGCACATCAGTAATGATATGGTTTTTTAGAGTGATACAATCATTTCAAACATGTTTTATGCTTTGTGATAAACTGGTTATTCATGGGTCTTGTTTGTCTTGGTCCCTTTCTGGCACAGCAGTAATGCTCTCATTTTTAGAGCAATACAATTATTTCAAACATGTTTAATGCTTTGTGATAAACTCGTTATTCACGGGTCTTATTTGTTGATCCTGAGTTCATAAATTTTGCTCAAAATTCGAAGTTACATGATTGGATTGAAACTAGGATGGTTGCGTAGATCTCATATTCTTGATTCGGGCGCCGTAAATAGTTCAAAAAATCGATGTCGTATGAGGAAGATATTGCGCTCTGATTGAAACGACAAATATGTAAAATTACGATAGTTTGACTAGGTTTGATTGGGATGCACAGTGAATGAACTGGACGCATAGTCAACAAAAAAAGGAGATATTCCTCTATCAGATTGCTTCAATGCCCGCTCAAGCTATATGGTGTTGCTTTCAGATCCGTGAGAAAATATGATGTTGTCGATGATACTCTGTTGTATGCAGCATATGCCAAAGCTTTTGAAGAAGCAATGGAATCTAGACAATTTCTCAGAGTATAGAGAAATTTTCATTCTGAATTTATATTATAAATTTATTATTTTGTAATTTAGATAAATATCTTTTAGATTAATCATTTATATATATAATTGTTTATTGATATGTACATCAATTTGTTCTAAGTCAATGAAAATCACTTTTGATATAGTTAAACTATTAAAAAAAATGATTCTTCCATTCAACATTGAGGCTAACAAAACTAGACTTAATTTACCATGGATAGTTAACACAGCTGCATTGATTTTTAAATGATTATTAAATAATATTTATACTCTGAATGTGTTTGTGATTGTTTTTTGTGAATAAATGCAATACTGGTATGGGAATCTGAATCAGAGAAAAGAATGCCTGGCGACCTGCATCTGGAGGTCAGGAGAAGAAGCTAAGAATGCTGTGACTGCTCCTCTCCACGCTAAAGCTGCAAGTATTGCACCCCAATTCTATGAAAAATATACTCTTGACATATACTGGCTCTACTGTAGCCCTGATGGGTTGTTCATCATTGAGATAATTTAATAACAGAGGAGCATAGTCACAATATTTTTGAATAATTTCCCTGTAATGTTAACAACATAAAAATGATACATTTGCAAAAACATTGACAAGGTCTAGACTAGACCCCTACTAGCCATGATAGGAATTTCGTCAAACATGTCACAAATATATAATCAACAAGTTTAAACAAAAAATTTGATCATAGGAGTCTCAGACTTATCTAAAAATCACTAAGAAGCATTCTTCCCATCTATCATTAATACATTATCATCTATTAGGTCATAGATACACTGTTCATTCATTTACAAATCAAAACACGAGGAGAGCCAATCATCATTGTCATAATACATGCTTATAAACAAAATATTAACAACATAAATATCAAGAATATTCCAACCATAGATTCCACATATAAACTAGTACATTTACACACAATATGTCAAGGAGATAACCTCTTATTAATGAATGCAAAATCCAACCTGGGATGGGACTACCATGTTCCACTCGACCATATATTGGATGAGCCAAATATCTCTTCAGCCAATTACCCCCATGCCATATTCCAAGGATGAATGTGGCACTCAAATTGAAAGAACCAATTAGGGCATCCTGAGGCTAAACCACCTCACCCCCATCAATATAAACTAGGCTTTATCACAATCCATACTAGATCACTGGCCAAAACAATAAACATGTAATAACATGATTTACCATGATCTCCACCAAATCAATATGCCAAAAAAAGCATGGATGCCATCGGATTTCTCCACTTACACTGTGAGGAATTTTCCTATTCCCTAGTCTCTATAATTTACCACAATCCACAGTTAGATCCATGGATTAATAGGCCATGATCGAGACACCAGCCTCTAGACTTTATCGCAATCCATACTGGATCACTAGGCCCTAACGAAAACCCACTCTCTAAGCTTTACCGTATATCCCAATCTCGGGACTCCTAGGCATGACGCAGAGAACCCACCTCTAGAATTTATTGTATATCCCTCCATTCACTGGTTGAGGATTCTTAGGCCCACTGAGGCACACAATACCTGGATTTAATGCAACCCACAATCTAGTTCAGGGGTCACTAGGCCAATGAATTTACCGCAATACATATCTTGGTTCAGGGATCACTAGTTCATGTGTTCTTCATTTCAAAGATCCACCTCACTCAACTTCAAATCCATCCGGAAATCCAGCTCAACTAAAACATGAGAACAACATCACACCATGGCTATCCGAAAATGGAAAGGATAGGTTGAAAACACTGACACACTTGGAAAAATCCATGCCATGAAAAAAAAGAACCATATGCAATACCATGAATTCAAAATCTATAAAGGAAATCAAACATGCAGATCAATACCTGCAAATAATCTTCTTGTAGCTGCTTGATGCTACTCTTCCTTTCTTGCTCCTTCCTTCCTCTTTCCTTCTTTTCCTTTCTTGATCCAATGCCAAAGTGCTACAATACAACTCTAAGTGTCCAAGAGTGAGAGAGAGAGAAACAAAATAATGAGAGAGCTCCAAAACTAAATTGACAAAAGGTACTAACTGATCCTCAGAAACCTTTTTATCAGTTAGGCCTCTATTTTCTTCATTTTCCATTATTTTCCTTCATTTTCCTCCTCACATGCAACCCGCGACCTTTCACCTTCCTTTTCTCCTATTTTCCATTATTTTCATAAATAAATGCCAATAAATGCCACTTTTCCTTTCCAAATGCCTTAGCCTTTGCTTTTGTCAATTTCTTTAGCCATAATAACCAAAATGAACACCCACACTAGGATGTTTCTCCCAAAATTTAGCTTGGAATAAGTGTCCCATCAACTGTGGTTATTATTTTTCCTTTATTTAACTTTTATTAGATAGGATTTTCAGCAAGGTCGTCACACTTTCCTACAAGGCATATTATGTCATCTAAACCAAAATATAAACATAATTAACATACCTCAGTATAGTTCGAGGTGGAATATCTCATCTACAAGATCAACTAGATTAGTGTAATAAATGTATAAACATAACCATTATAGTATGTAATCATCATCCTAACCATAGTCCAGTCATCAATGCATGACCATATCAATCAGACGTCATGATCTTATTCAGGACAACTACAACCATATCAAGTTTATGTATGCCTTAAAAAATATAAAAATTGACATGCATAAACAATGCACAACGAACATACATTCACAACAAATACATTCAACAATGACACCATCAACTTCCACATGGCGACACAACTGCGACCACGACCAACATCATGCATATGCAACAAACACATAAACCACACATATAAGGAACACATATGTAATCGAAACGAATGCATGACCAACACACTACCCATTCAGTCCAAGGGTTAACCATGCTCTAATACCACTCTGTAACACCCTCCTCCCACATTTACCCAAGTTAACTAGTTCACTGGGGTAAAAATGGGACGATATGCTACTACGATTTGATTCAACTCCCCATCACACTGTTAAGCAAGTGAAACTGATACAACACAACCAATATGACATTCTACACATGATAAAAAAACCCTCAAGAGCCATCCAACCCTCCCACGTGATCAAATTATGAGACAACCTAGCATTTTACTGACCTAGAGCCTCAGTCGCTCCCATGACATGGGAATGCATGCGATTGGAACCTTCCAATTGCTCCCACAACAAGGGAATTCCTGCGACTAGGGACTTTTCTAGAAGTAGATGTAATCTTGTATTAGCGATATTACATCTTGTCCTGAAGCATATGTAGTTTGTATTAGGTAATGATAGATTGTCTAAATTTTTGAGAGATATTTTATCGATTTTAATGTAGCAATTCCTAGTAAACATTCAGAGAAAAGGGATAAATTATCTACATCAGAATCAATTATTTTTGAGAGATATTTTATTGAGTGCACCTCCATCACGGTCCTGTCTATGGGAAACAATGTTTACACTTCCATATTTTCCATTCTCATGGAAAACACCTTCAATTTTTCCTTCGATTCCCCTTCCTCCCCCACTGCATCCTCCATACACAACAAATTCCATATATTTATCAACCATCACAGTGTGGATTCTAAGAAAAATTTCACCACCCATATCCGCTGCCATCCACTCTTTCCAACACATGGATTAAATGTTTTTTTGGACAAGTATGAATTGCAAGTGGCATACTACTTTCCTACTCAGATAGAAGATGTTATCATAATGGCCTGCGTCCATATGGCCATTTTATCTCGATGATATGCAGAATCAGTGTGGTATCTCACGGATCTTGTCTATATGTTAGACTCCATGGCTCCAATTATTGCAATGTTTTACCATGTGGATCTAGCTGACCTTCGACAGACTTAGAGAAAATGTAGTAAGTATCACAAGGGCCTATGCAAATTGGAGTCGCGACATGGCTCTACCACAATTGAAAAGTGGTGACATGCTCTTTTTTGTGTTGCAGGCATAAGCAGATTAGATCTCAAGGAGACGTGTAACATGTGAGAATACTATATATATGACATATTTTATAAATGGATATATGGTATTTAGCTTCTATGCAATTCTCCAATTCCATCTCTTTATTTTGTTGTGACTAAATAGTGACGGGGTGAGCTCGTGGAAAAGATTGTTCAAATTGTGCTGCAAATTGTTAAAAATCCATATCTCTATGTAGCCAAATAAGATTCCTATATGATCAAATATCCTGTTGGTTTGAATGAAATGATAGAAGATTTTTAAAAGAAAATGCTAAAACACCAGTAGAGCGGTAAAGCCTAGGTCATGGGGATGCCTCGTCAGGAAAACAACACTGGAAACTGAATTCTTCAATAGGCAGAGTTCATTTTACAAGCAAGCCTACTTTTTAAATGAGTTTAGGAAAGGTAAAAGACTCTTTAAGTTCTTTACAAAGCAGACTTTTGAAAGGCTTGACCAAAAAAGATCGTTTTAATAGCGAGCGCATGTGAAGGTATAACTATGCTTAGAGATCATATATATTATGCCTGTAATATATAGTTACATAAATACATTCACTATTGAAGATAATATTGAGTGGCTAAATATATTATCATTTAATGCAATGAAACAATAGATTTGGGTCACGTTAATACTTTTCGTTATATGGGGTAGGCATATTTTTATGTTAGTTTTGATTTAGGCATTTGAGTTATAAGTTTTTTGGTTTTATTGGTAGTATATTTTTTGGGTTAATTTTGGTTTTATAATTTCTATAATCTAAATTCTCATTGTTGCATGTTAATATTTTTGGTTTTATGGGTAGGTATATTTTTTGGTTAATGTTATTTTGCGTTTTGTTGGTAAGTATATTTGTTGGTTAATTTTGATTGAGTCATTTGAAATTACTAGTTTGTATTATAAACTATAGATGGTGATTTTTTTTTTAGATATTAAATTAAAAACAAAATTAAAAAAGAAATCCAGTTTTTTTGAGATATTAAGATAAAAACAAAATATAAAAAACTTAAGTCTTCTAGATAAGAAATTTTAACTCAAAAATAAGATAATTAATAAATTAAAACAATTTCATTAAAATCATTGGATTTTATTTGCAAAGGTTACTATGTAAGTAATTATGCATAACATTTTTTATAGCACAATAAATTTAAATTAAAAATAAAATATTAATAAATTTGAACATGACCTTTATTATATTTTGTTTAGATGAAAACAAAAATTATTTGAAAATTTTAAAAAACGATCATAAATAAACTATGTCACACTAGGCAGAGGTAACCCTTGAGTTAGGAGTGTATTGTGTTGTTAAAAAATGATGGATTGGGATGTATTTCTTTCAAAGGTATAATCCTTAGAAACTTAAGGATTGACATTCAAGATAAATTTCTTATTGAGGAGGTATCTCTTGTGGAAATGAGAAAATCGTTTTGAATTCTCTACTCAAAATCAAGGAACATAGCATTCTCAGATGGATCTATTTAGGTTCCATAAATTCACATGAATACATAGTTATCTATTGCTACATAGTTTTGAATATTCCTACCAATTGGATCTAGTTAGGTTCCATAAATTCACATGACCACATAGTCATCTCCCGAAAAATTTCTCATCATTTTATAATTGATTCATAAGAAATGAAGATTCAATCAAAAAGATAGGTTACGAATGGAATTCCTTTGCAATGTAGTTTCCATTATGACGCTTGGACTCAAGTGATCTTAGAACTATGTTGCTTTATATTTTTTAAATCATACTTGGCTCCATATGAAGTGTTGTGTCACTTTTATTTTGATTTCAGATTCATGATTTAGTAGATGCAGGAGTCATGCATGGGCAAGTGGAAAAGATTTAGAGAAATATGTGACAAATGATATCGAGGTCTGAGCTCTTGCTTTGGATGAAAGTATTGTGTTCCCCTCCAGTTACTCTAACAGAAAGTTTGCGAAGTCAATATGTTCTTGAATTTAAAATTTTGAATGAACATGTGAATATTATGTGCAACAAAAACATGAACAAAATCAGTGAGGTTTTTATTGAGTTTTTGATCAGTTGTAATAAATTTTATCAGTGAGGATGAGGTCCAAACTTTACATATATTAGTCTTATATTTCAAGCAACATGTTGGGATTATTTTCATTTTATATGCAATTTGAAGTTTATTATTTTGGACACAAAGAATTCCCTTCATGATCAAAATTAACTTATAGATGCTTTACTCAGTATATATGTTTGTTGAATAACTTGAATTCAATTTTTGTTAGCTTTCCATTGTTGTCATTGAATTGAATTATCTAGTCCTCCTTTTACTCTCAAAATTTTTTAATAAGATCTCAACATGGCTCTGAGAGCTTGGAAGCATATATTTTTGAACTATGTGTATTTAGGCATTAAAACCTACTCTCCTCTTGTAAAAGGGATCTTGCAGAAAATTTGTTAGTAGAATACTATGCTTAGCTACAACTGTGATGATCAATTTTTATGGTTTGCACAAACTTCTCATAGGATAAAGATTGAATTTAACTGAATCTGGATACGCAAAAGAAGGAAATAGGAAAAAAAATAAAATTCAGAACATGAAATTTATTTTATTTTGTTTAGATGGAAACAAAAAAATTTGATTTTTTAAAACTGATCATAAACAAACTATGTGACGCCAAGTAGGGGTAACCCTTGAGTTAGAAGTGTATTTTTTTTTTAAACAATGATGCGTTGGGATGTATTTATTTCAAAGATTTGCAAAAGGTATGTGAAAAACGAAATAGGGAAAAAATGGAATATTGGATTTTTGAGACATTTGTGAGGATCAATTTTTATGGTTTCGCATAAACTTCTCATAGGAGAATGGATGAATTTAACTGAACCTCGGTTCCCAAAAGAAGCAAATAGGAAACAATTTAAACTTCAGAACATGACATTTATTCTATTTTGTTTAGATGAAAACAAAAATTGTTTGAATTTTTTTAAAAACAATCATAAAAAATATTGTGACACAAGGCAGGGGTAACCCTTGAGTTAGGAGTGTACTATGATGTTAAACAATGATGGGTTGGGATGTATTTGGTTTAAAGGTACAACTCTTACAAACCTAAGGACTGACATTCAAGATAAAATTCTTACTGAGGAGGAATCTCCTGTGACAATAAGAAAATAATTTTGTATTATTTTCTTAATAACTGTATTCTTCCACTTTACAGGAACTCCAAAAGCACACTAAACAAAACTCACTAAGGGGACTGGAAGAAATGAAGAAAACATAACAGAAGTTATGTTCAGTACTCCAAGTTGGACATCACAACTCCTCAGCCTCGTAGAGGATGAAAAAGAGGTTAAGGTCCTTGTAAATGAAATATTCTTTGATGGGTTTCTTACTTGAAATATATTTTTATGACCTGCAAAATTCTCTAGGTCTATTGGGCACCTGTCATTATGTGATACTAAATTTATTTGTGTATTGTTCGATGATGACTCCTTGTATAACGACCCAAAATTTTGAGTACCATCCAACTGCTTTACTTTGATGAATGAAATGCCTTAGGACGAACTTGGTATGCCATCTCATAACATATCACATCTTCTTTCTTCTTTACTACTCTTACCTATGCTACCGCATTACGATGTTTTCTTTGCAACATTAGGTGCAATTTCTAGTTTAATCTTTATATTAAAATTATTATAGTAATTAATATAATACCGATATTAAATAATTTATGATGCCTTATGGCGACTTGAAATAATTGTTCACTACTCAACCATTATAAAGAAGACAAAATAATCTCCAATCAAGTCTCATCAATACACTTTCCTACTAAGTGTAGGCCTAGTGTGCTTATGAAACCTTCATTAAGTTGCATCATGTTAACACCCAACTCTTTTTGGAACTCAAACTCATATTTTATTTGATCCATCCTTCTCTTTATGTGTGTTCACATGAAAGGTATAACATCTATAGTTAATATACTAGTGGTTTAATAGAAAAAATATATAATGAGTTTGTTTTAATAGATAAATACATAAAATTTAAATTCTTATATAAGTATCTTAAAGATTCAATTCTTTTAAAAGTTAAAAACAAATATTATATATTTTTTCTCAACCTAAGATTTATTAACCACTTATAAAAATTCAAAAAAATCATATACACATTATATATATCATCTGGTCCAAGGCTCCCTCCCAAAGGAGAAATTTATGGAAAACACCATGAAAATAATCACTAAAATTGAGGAAGATATCCCATCCAAAGCATATTTCCATGTCCTAAGGGACTTAAAAGAGAAGCGGACAAGTATACTAAGGATGGATATAAATTGAAGGTAGGTGACCTAAAGAAGTAATGACTGATGGAATCTATTAAAAAAATTCCTTAATATAATTAAGTGTTGTAAATTTTGTGTTTTGTTGAGCCAATTTTTTAAGAGATTTACATACAAAACCCTTCTTTTTGTTACTCAAATATATTCTCCTTAAAATAAATTTAATTTAAAATAAAATATTAAATGCACATACACATATATATAATTTAAAATAAAATATTAAATCCAAAATTATAAAATGTATTTTACTTTTTGAATAAAAAACACTAAATATTCTTAGTATAAAAAATAAAAACAATTTTGCATAAATTTTTTTATATTTATAATAACATAGATATTTGAAATATATTAATAATATATAAAAAAAAATACTTTAAAAAATTATAAACTAAAATATATCTTTTATAAAATTCAGAGATAAATTAAAACCGTTCTTAAAATTTTAAAATTTTCCCTTACATAGAGCCACTTAAATATATAAAATCTATATTAAAATAAAATTTAAATATTGAAAATATAAACTTAAAATCTATGAATAATTAAAATTATTCATACTATTGGATATTAAAATTTAAGAACTGAATAATTCCATATGAATCTTGAATGTATCCTTAACAGAGAGAAGAACCATGTATTTTTATTTTTCTATGGTGGAATGGTTTCCATTTGAAACAATCCATCAGGATTGCAATGCAGCCATAATCTTCTTAACAGATACCCTTTGTGGAACTTGGGTGCCATATTCTTCACCTTGTTGTGGGCAGAACTGAAAATGAACATGTCTGCTGCTTCTTTTGAACGCCATATGGACAATGACAAGCACTCCCTCTCACTGTTAAGCTCGCTAGACCAAAACTGCACAATGCGTCAAGAATCCATTACAATTAATGATAAGTCTAATAGGTTTTCATGTTCCTGAATTTAATTATATGGTAAATTCTCAAAATATTTTGATGATGGTAGATTTTGAAAATATTTTGAAATTTGATAAATATGTTAAATAAGACTGGTATATTTTTATATTTATTATAGATTCTAATAATATTATTAAATTTGATAATATAGAGATTTGGTAAGATTATATCTTATTTATCATATTTAAATACATAACCACTATTAAAAATAAATTAAATTAATGAATACACATCAAGAAATGACTTATTATATCCAAGATTTTTAACATTCAAATTTCAAAATATTAGGAGACATCTTTATGAAAATACATTGGAATTTGATGACCCTAAAATTTCTGACAGTCAAATTTCAAAATACTTCTAAAATAAAAAAAATAACACAAAAATAAAAATCTCACCAAAATTAATGTGCCTAACTTTAGAGCTTCATTTAAAGCAGTAGAATGTGCTGCCTGCAACTTATCTTCATTAACCTGATCGGATCTTCTCGCAGACCTAAAGGGCACTGCATACAACTTGGCAGGATATAGCACTCGATAATTCTGAAACAGATCATGCCAGTAGAAGCAGTCAGATATGGCTATCGTAAGAGGATGAGCATATGCCATGGGAGTTGGCTCCAGCTTCTCAAATATCTCCTGCAACTGCTATATCTCTTCTGCCATTTTCTCAATGATACAGAGACCTGGATTTTTCACTTTGAATAAATAATGTTGTAGATTCCACTAACTCCATTTCCGCATTAAAAATAAGCCCACTTGCATGTCAACAAACACGTTTGTTGAACCCTGGTTTTATTTGTTAAATTATTACAAATGATCAATTTGCAGGAGACCATTGTGGGTTTCAATGCATGATTGCGTCATGCCTTCCATCACCACCATTATTTAATTTTCTTTTACACACTTCCACGATGAATATAAATTTGGTCGACATTTTTTTTTATTGACTATTGTCCTCTTGAATTTGTTAAATTATTACAAATGATCAACTCATCGGAGACCAATGTGGGTCTTCATGCATTATCGAGTCACACCTTCCATCATCATCATTATTTAAATCTTTTTACACGCTTTGCCTATGACTATAAATTTGATCCACATTTTTAAATTAAATCTCTTTACATGTTTCAACTATGAATATAAATATGATCGACCCTTCAAAACTAATTATATAGAGGGGAGGGACGCCATTACTTGTGCGCCTTCCCTTTCATGTTGGCATTTGATGTGGAGATCCACTCACTTTTTGTATGAAACTTGTCTATAGGAATGTGCCACATGTAAGGTTGGTGAGTGTATTAAATTTTGCTTTTAACTCTCCATTTAGGCTTTCCTCATAAATTTTTCTCACTGGGAATTCTTTTTGTTTGCATAGTTTCATTTCTTGTTTAGGGTTGCGTCTATAGTTTTACCTATTTTGAGGGAGGTTAACTAGTGGTTCGTGGTTATTTTTTATGCTTCGTGGGGGGTTTACAAATAGGCTTGTTGTTATTTCAATTGCACGAACTATTGTTTGCGAATCAACACGTGGGATATTCAAGCAAGTTCGGTGGTCAATATGTAGGTTTCGAGGTCCATTTCAGTAAGTCGTTAAATTCATGGATTTTTTCGCAATTTTGCTGTAATATTCTTTTTTGTTTGTCCCAAAAATGCTAATTTCTCAATGTTTGCAAGGTTGTATTGCAGATAATTTGTATGGATGTTGCAGAAGAGGTATGTCGAGGCTTGGACATTGTGGTGGCTTCTGCAGTTCTCTAGTAGGATTCTAAATCCTACCAGCCACTCTGTGTTTTTCAACACTTATATTTATTGTTGGGAATTTAGTTCTTGTTGTACTGTTGTGTTTTTCAACATTTGAATTTGTTGTTAAGAATTTAGCTCTTGTTGCAGGGTTTAACAGGGTTTATGGTAGGGTTCGACAGGTTTTATGGTAAGGTTTATGGTTTAGGGTAGGGTTCAACAAGGCTTATGGAAGGGTTTGTGGTAGGGTTTTATGGTAGGTTTTTGTCTCGTTCGTGGGGTTCATGGGCCTTTTTTGTCTTTCTTTGTTTCCATCACGACATTAAAGCTCTCGTTTTTAGAGTTTTAAAATTATTTCAAACATGTTTTATGCTTTGTGATAAACTGTTTATTCATGGCTCTTGTTTGTCTTTCTCTGTTTCTGGCACATTGGTAATGATATGGTTTTTAGAGTGATAAAATTATTTCAAACATGTTTTATGCTTTTGGATAAACTGGTTATTCATGGGTCTTGTTTTTCTTGGTCCATTTCCGGCACAACAGTAATGCTCTCCTTTTTAGAGCAATACAATTATTTCAAACATGTTTTATGCTTGTGATAAACTTGTTATTCATGGGTCTTGTTTTTTGATATGGAGTTCATAAATTTTGCTCAAAATTCGAAGTTACAGGATTGGGTTGAAACTAGGATGGTTGCGTAGATCTCATATTTTTTATTCGGGTGCTGCAAACAGTTCAAAAAACTGATGTCGTATGAGGAAGATATTGCATTTTGATCGAAACGACAAATATGTAAAATTACGATAGTTTGACTAGGTTTGACTGGGATGCACAGTCAGCAAACCGGACGCACAGTTAGAAAAAAAGGAGATATTCCTCGAAATATTCCTTCCACATGACCAATGATTGGTTGACAAGTTTCATTGTACTATTTGAAGGTATGGGTTGAAGAGCCAATGAGAGGCTGCCACGTGGCCAGCCTTGAGGCCGCCACATGGCCCTGAAACTGCATGGTAAAATTTTATGAGGAGCCGCAGGGCTCAACTCCCTAACCTCCCTCTAGGCATGTGCACACCTTGCCAACTGCTCTATGCAATGTTTCTTAACCTCCATAGGTGGTGGGTTTCATTCATTTTGTATTGCAAATTCGTATGGGGGATGGGAACCACCGACAGTCCCAACCCACCAGCGGTCCTCGCAGTGTATACATCACATGGCACCATCAAACATCAATAACCACCGTGCGGTCAGACTAACAAGATGGCAATCAACCCACGGTTCAAATAGTGAATCGCAATTATAAAGTGGGTTCTACTAACTACCAGTTTTATAATGGTTTGGGGGTGCGCATGTGGCCAGCGCCCAACCATCACATTTATTAAGTGGTCAATTCGGCGGAGAAGTTAGGGGCACGCCTAAATTGGCAGCTAACCCAGATTGAGCTCCAGTTAACTGGAGTTCTCCACTTTTAGTGGAGCTTTCTTAGGAGATACTGGGGAAAAGTGTAGGAGGTTCAATTTTCGACCATTCTGAGTGAATGAAGAGTGATTTTTGACTAATTGGAGCATTCTAAATCCATTGGTGTAAAGAAAAAAACCATTAGAGAACTGTAACTACATGTAATAGAAAACTTTTGAGCATAATGAAACATGGAAAAGCCATTGGGAGCTGGACCAGCAGATGTAGCCCAAGAGGGGTGAACTGCTTCATCATGCCTGCTGTGTAAATTTCATGTAGTGACTTATTTATTTGTCATACATTGTTTTTTAGTGTTATTTATGCTTGTTTTTTGCTTCTAATTCACTAAAAATCATCTACAAATCATGGAAAAAACTCCTTAATCCTTATGTAAACAAATGAGCGAATTATGCACATGTTTTCCAAACTAAAAGAAAATTAGCACAACAAGACTAATACATTCATTTCAGATTAGATTGGTATCAGAGCTAGATTTTTTCTCTGGTGTTGTTTACTACAAATAATTTTTTAACTGTTTGCGAGTTTTAGATGCTTACAAGGCTCAAGCTTAAAAGGGGAGAAGGAAAACTAGTGGAAACAGGAGGGTCTCACAAGGAGCCAAAGTAAAGGAGAGCAAGATTTCCAAAATATCCGCCACCTAGTTCACCTCCTAAAGAAGCATAAGCTCCATTAAGCATGCTTCACAAGGAAGGATAAATTCATGAAGAAGTTGACCCTAAGGAGGAAGCAAGAGTGTTTAGGAAAACATTTCTTGACATGACTGAGATGGTTAGAATTCTTTATCAAGAAAGGAATGAGAGATTGGAAGGAGAAGGATATAAACTCCAAAAGGAAGGACAAGGATCTTCAGGAGGTCAACATGATGAAGAAAAGTCAAAGAAGGGAAATGGAGGCAATGGAGAGCCATGATCTTCACCCTCATCATCTTCTACCTCCTCTTGAGTACATTAGCCACACAAGTCCAAGAGAAATGGTAAATCTCCTTTATTAAAACTTGATGTTAAGTTCAAATTTCCAATGTTTAATGGTGAAGTAAATGCAGACAAGCTAGATAATTGGATTCGACAATTGGAGGTCTATTGGAGAATAAAAAACCTTCAAGATGATAATACAAAAATTCAATTAGCTTCTTTGAGAATGGGAGATGTAGCACTTGTTTGGTGGGAGACCAAGACAAAGGAGGAAACCAAGAAACATGGTAAGATTATTCTATCATGGTTAGATTTTATTGTTGCTATTAAACAAGATTTTTATCCATTAGGTCATATGAGGAAAGCCATCATGAACTCGCAGAACTTTAGGCAATTAAAGGGACAAAATGTGCAAGAATACACCCAATAATTTAGGAGAATATCTCTTCTCTTAAGGGTGGATTTTCAAAGCCAAGACACTTTGATAAAGTACATAGGAGGCTTACATAGCTACCTAAAACATACTATTATCATGTTTAACTCCACCAGTCTAGATGAAGTTTGTGTTCAGGCCAGACATCTAGAAGCTAGAGAGAAGGACATTTCTGAAGAGGGTAGGAAGAAACCTTTTAAGGGTAAAGCCAAGGAAGATACCTCAAAAGGTAAAAGAAAAAAGAAAGCATCTATTAAGAAAGAGGGAGAAAAAGTAACTTGTAAACATTATTCAAAAGAAGGCCATGATGAAACTCATTGTTGGAAATTACATCCTGAATTGAGGCCAAAGAAACCCAATAAAAAAGGGAAACAAAAAAATGCTGCTACAACTCAACATGATATAAGATCTGATTCAGGCGATGAAACTAAAATCATAGCCATGGTATTGAAGAACATGAAGGAAAAATAAACTGAAACTAAACCCAGTACCAGTACATCAAACTGTCACATAAACACTCCAAATGCAGAAGAAAGAATATAACTGTTTCATGTGAGGGTCATATCCAAGCATACCAAGATTGACACATAGTTTGACAGTGGGTCACAAGAAAACTTAATCTCTGAATATTTGGTCAAAAAACTTAACCTTCATACCATACCACATCCAAAAACATATCCATTGGGTAGGATTTGTAAGGATGCAAATCTACAAGTTTCAAATAAATGTATATTGAGGTTTGCAATGACTACAAGCTTTGTTGACACAGTTGAATTAGATGTGGTTTCACTTGACATAACTAGTATTTTATTAGGGATTACTTACTTGTATGATAGGAAAGTGATCTTCTATCGCCATGACAACAAGTATCATTTATTCAAATATGGCAAGGAGTTCATTTTTAGAGCACACCGTAAGAAGACAAACATTGCTTTGGTAAATGCTGGACAGGTAAAGAGGCTGGTAAATTCAAGTAAGAATTTCGTTCTTCTTATAATTAAGCCCAAAGTTGATATTAATTATGAATCTTTTGAGGGATGTGATCCTAAGTTGAAATATGAATTATATGATGTGGTTAATGGGCATCATGAGATGTTCCAGGAGCCAACAAAATTGCCTCCAAAAAGGGAAATTCAACATGAGATTCAGTTGTAGAAAGATTTTCCTCTTCCAAACATCAGTATGTATCGCATGTCAATAATGGAGAATGCTGAAATAAAGAGGCAAATCAAAGATATGTTGGATAAAGGAAACATAAGGCCAAGCACCGCACCGTGCAGTTCACCCATAGTCTTGATACCAAAGAAGGATGGGATTTTGCGCATGTATGTAGATTTTCGAGATTTGAACAAAATTACAATAAAAAATATTTACCCACTCCCAAGAATAGATGATTTTCTTGATCAGATGAAAGAAAAAAAAAATTTCACTAAGTTAGATTTACGAAGTGGATATCATCAAGTAAGAATTGCAGAAAGTGATATATGGAAATCTGCATTCAAAACCAAAGAAGGACTCTTTGAGTGACTAGTTATGCCTTTTGGTTTATGTAATGCACTGACAACTTTTATGCGAGTTATGGATAATGTTTTGAAACCATTATTTGATGACTTTGTTATTGTGTACTTAGATGAAATTTTTATTTTCCTCAAAACAAGAGAAGATCATGTCTTGCATGTGAATAGAGTGCTTGATGTTTTGAAGAAAGAGAATTTGTTTCTTAAGATGTCAAAATGTGAGTTTGGAAAGAATTATTTGGTCTATTTGGGACATATTGCAGGAGGAGGAGAATTATGGATTGATCCTTCTAAAGTGGAGGCCATTGTGAATTAGCCCACACCCAAAGCAGTTACCGAGGTAAGAAGATTCTTAGGTGTCATTCAATATTGGAGGAAATTTATTACCAAATTTTCTTCCATGGCAACTCCTATGCATGCAGTGACAAGTGTGAAGAAATGATTCCAATGCGGGGGGAAATAGCAGCAAGCTTTGGAAGATTTAAAATATAAGATCAGTTCAATTCCATTCCTTGCACTACCAAATTTGAGATAGCCATTTGAGATACAAACTGATGCTAGTGACTATTCCATGGGCACAGTCCTTTTCCAGCATGGTAAGCCTATCGCCTTTCATTCATAAAGTTTTAATGGCATTGTGACTTATTGTCCTACGTATGACAAAGAACTATATGCATTGGTACAAAGTGTCAAGAAGTGGAAACACAACTTGATGGATAAAGAGTCTATTGTACACATCGATCATCAACCATTACAGTACTTGCAGTCGCAAACAAAATTGCAACAATCAAGACATTTCAGGTGGATGGGATTTCTTCAACATTTTCACTTGGTTATAAGGTACAAAAAATGTATATTCAATAAAGTTGCAGATATGCTTTTGATACCAATCATTAGTGCTTCTACTTTACCAAAAATGATTCTGTTGTACATGAGAGTTATATAGAACAATATGCACATGACATTGATTTCCAAGATGTGTAGGCTAGTTTGAGTGAAGGGAACCAAGTTGAAGAAAAATATTATCACATGCATAACAATTTGCTGTTTCATTTGGGCAAGTTATGTATTCCACAAGGAGAGAGGCTAAGTGTCAAGAGAAGCTCATTCTTCTCTTATTGCTGGACACTTTGGGGTAAGCAAAATAGTGGCGCATCTAAAGAGGTATTGGTATTGGCCTCACATGATAGATAGTGTGTCACGTTTTATAAGAGGTTGTTCTATGTGTGCAACAAGTAAGCCTAGTAATAGAAATCTTGTATTGTACACGCCACTACCGGTACCATCAAGGCCATGGGAGAGCATCTCCATGGACGTTGTTGGAGGTCTACATATGTCAAGAAAGTAACATGATTATCTTTTTGTAGTTGTGGATAGATTCAATAAAATGTGTATACTTATGCCATGTAAGAAAACCATTACTGCTGAACAAACTATTGAACTTTATTTTCAAAATGTTTGGGTTCATTTTGGATTGCCCACTTCTATTGTTAGTGACAGGGATTCCATGTTCAATGGAAATTTTTGGTCAAATCTATGGAGAATGATGGACACTAAATTGAAAAAGGGTACCTCTTTTCATCCACAAACAGATGGAAAAATTGAAGTGGTGAATAGAAAAATTGTGCATCTATTGAGAGCATATTGCAGCAAACATCCTAAGTTGTGGGATGAACAACTGCATTATATTCAACATGCTTACAACCGGGAAAATCACTCTTCAACACAAACCTCACCTTTTGAAGTATGCTTTGGGTATTTTCCAAAATCACCATTAGACTTCATCTTTGGGGAGGATGTTGCAATTGATGGCCATAGTGATATTGATAAGTCTCGAAAGTTCATTGAGAAAATTCAGATGATACATCAACAAGTTCAAGAACAACTTGAGAAAATTCAAAGAAAATACAAAGAGAGGAATGAAAAACACTGGTTTGATCACAAGTTTCAAGAGAGAGATGAGGTATGGTTGCACATTAGAAAAGAAAGGATGCAAGGGGAAGGTAAAAATTTCAAACCCATTAGTTATGGTCCTTTCAAGATCATAAAAAAAGTTGGTAATAATGCATTCCAACTTGACTTGCCTTCTTACATGAAAATGTATTCGGTTGTTAATATTGAAAACTTACACTTGTATGAGCCTCCTTTGATCGATGATCACGAAAGTGATGTTCAACTACCTTCTATTGAAGATTTCTTGCCAGAATTTCTAGACGAGCTCAAAGAAGATACAATTCTTGACAGGAGGACAAGAGCATCAAAGAAGGGAAGTGTTGACTACCTTCGAGTTGGGCTCAAAGGAACTAAACCAAGCAAGGAAAAATGGATGGATATTGGAAAGGTGAGCGAGATGTACCCTCATCCACTGAATAGGTAATCAAGTCTTTTGGGGTCCAAAAGCTTCCCAATGGGGAGGAATGATCAGGAGTTCATAAATTTTGCTCAAAATTCAAAGTTACATGATTGGGTTGAAACTAGGATGGTTGCGTAGATATCGTCTTTCTAATTCTGGTGTCGTGAACGGTTTCAAAAACCGATGTCGTATGAGGAAGATATTGCATTCTGATCGAAATGGAAAACATGTAAAATTATGACAGTTTGACTACGTTTGACTCAAATGCACAATCAGCAAACTGGATGCATAGTCAACAAAAAAAGGGAATATTCCTCGAAATATTCCTTCCATAAGACCAATCATTGGTTGACAAATGTCATTGTACTATTTGAAGGTATGGGTTGAAGAGTCAATGAGAGGCTGCCACGTGGCCAGCCCTGAGGCCAGCATGTGGCCCTGAAACTGCATGGTAAAATTTTATGACGGGCTTTAGGGCTCGACCCCCTGACCTCCCTCTAGGCACGCGCACACCTTGCCAACCACTCTATGCAATGTTTCTTAACCTCCATAGGCGGCGGGTTGTATTTATTTTGTATTGCAAATTTGTATGGGGGTTGAGAATAGCCGACGGTCCCAACCCGCCAGCGGTCCCTGCAGTGTATATATCACGTGGCACCAAAAAATGTCAACAACCACCGCATGGTCAGGCTAACCCAACGACAATCAACCTGTGGTTCAAACAATCAACCAAAGTCATAAAGTGGGTTCTGCTAACCGCCAGTTTTATAACAGTTTGGGGGTGCGCATGTGGCCACCACCCAACCATCACATTTATTAAGCGGTCAATTCGACAGAGAAATTAGGGGCACGCCTAAATTGGCAGCGAACAAATATTTATCTCTATTTAACTGGAGTTCTCCACTTTTAGTGGAGCTTTCCTAGGAGATATTGGCAAAAAGTGTAGGAGGCTCAATTTTCGACTATTTTGAGTGAATTAAGAGTCATTTTTTACTAATTGGAGTTTTCTAAAGCCATTGGTGCAAAGAAAACAACCATTAGATCACTATAACTACATGTAATAGAAAAAATTTTAGCATAATGAAAGATGGACAAGCCATTGGGAGCTGGATCAATAGATGTAACCCAAGAGGGGTGAATTGCTTCATTGTGTCTGCTATGTAAATTTCATGTGGTGACTTATTTCTCTATTTTACACTGTTGTTCAGTGTTATTTATGCTTTTTTTAGGCTTCTAATTCACTAAAAATAATCTATAAATCATGGAAAAACCTCTTTAATCCTTATGCAAACTAATGAGCCAATTGTGCACATGTTTTTAAAACTGAAAGACACTGAGCACAACAAAACTAATACAATCATTTTAGATCATTTGTTTTGGTCCATTTCTAGCACATCAGTAATGCTCTTATTTTTAGAGCGATAAAATTATTTCAAACATGTTTTATTCTTTGTGATAAACTCGTTATTCATGGGTCTTGTTTGTCTTGCTTTGTTTCCAGCACAACAATAATGCTCTCATTTTTAAAGTGATAAGATTATTTCAAACATCTTTTATGCTTTGTGATAAACTAATTATTCATGGGTATTGTTTTTCTTTCTCTATTTTTGGCACAACAGTAATGCTCTGGTTTTTAGAGTGATACAATTATTTCGAACATGTTTTATACTTTGTGATAAAATAGTTATTCATAGGTCTTGTTTTTCTTGCTCTATTTCTGGCACAACAATAATGCTCTGGCTTTTAGAGTGATAAAATGATTTCAAACATGTTTTATGCTTTGTGATAAGGTTATTAGAGTGATAAGCTTCTTATTGTGAGGCCTTGTTAACTCACAAATTTGCACTAGAAAATCCATTTGTCATTGTTGATTACTTATCTGTTCGTATTGACACTTTTCTAGTCATGGAGTGTTGTCCTAACGACTGTATATTGTCAATAACCTAGTAAACCAACGTAAATGGCAGGAATTTTTTTCTTCATGGTGGAAATATTGATGAGGTTATTGAAATTGAAAGCATATTTTTAAACTCTAGGGACTTATATGGGATAGTCATTGAATCACCTGTTTCTGTTTCACAACGATTCAAAAATTGGTAGAATTTTTTATTTGCAACGATTCCAACTGTTGGTTTATGTTTTGCAATGATTCTACCAAGATCCTTATAAAATTTGGGATGAGAACAAATAGTGTATTGAGGTCTCTATACTTTTAGAGTTCATAAAGACCATATATACCTTATGGATTGTTTGCAAAAAAAAAAGACTAGTTGAATGGGTGAATTTCTTGGTAAGAAGGATTATGATGAGTATGGTGAGACTGAGGAATCCACTGACTACGTATCATATTTTCTTTGATATGTGATTCACAGATGGCAGAAAAATGTTGATGTTTGATGCTGAAGCTATGATGAGAATCGAATACTAGATGGCTTCTCTTTTTGTTTTGGTGATAATCTCACCAACATGCAAGTATTTAGTCTTTCATTTTTTAATTTTGGAGTAGCATATGGATTGTAGTGGCTTTGGGATGTCTCTGGTATTCTCTTGGATTGTTTATGTTTTATTTGGCTTTTTGATGTTTCGCTACACATGCACTCTGTTTTTCTTCTAAGTTAAATTACAATAAACGGGGTTTGACATGAGGTGTGAGGTTAGGTACTTTTACTGTTCACCGTTTTTATGGAATTTTCATATTAAAATAAGTGATTTGTTCAAAATTTCATTATTCACTAATTTTTTATTTAATTAACAACCCAGTTATAAATGTGTCATAAATCATTTTGGGTGTAGAGGCATAAAAAAAAATCTCATTTGCATTCTAAAGTAATATTTCTCCATTATAATAGACTATAAATGTTCCTTCTAAAATGGATTTTGGTTACAATTCTGTATACAATATGAAATAAAACAACTTAGGTTATAAGCCAAAATCATCCCGTGACAAGAAAAATAGATAATCCATCCAAAATCCACATCATAATGTGGTTACAAAAAAAACATATGACACCTCTATTATTTATGGCTTCGAGAATATTCAGTGCAAAAAATCCTGTGTTTGCTGATTGAGCCAAGTAGGTTGTCCTACCTAATAAGGGTTGATAAGGATGTAGCGGATTGCTGCCATATGATTGAGTCCAATTTAGCCCTTCCATCCATGGATAAATTGAGTACCCATACATCACACTTGCAATACTAACCCATGTATTAAGTGGTGTGTGATGAGTATACATAGAATTGACACCTGCTCTGGTAGGAATAAAGGAAGTGGGTAAACCCCCATTTTGATAGTGAGGGACTTGAATATTTATGAGGTCTTGGAATAATGGTTTATTATCTGCAATATTGTCCAATGTGTTTGACATAATCCTGGTTTCATCATTTGTGCTTGCATCATTGTCAACCATATCGGTCATCCCTTGTTCCTTTTCAAGATTTTGTTTAGCCTTTCTTGCTTATTTTTCCCATCTTTCCATTTGCTTTTTATGATCATTCTCTTACCTTACTTTCTCTCTTTCAATCCTTTCATCTGCTCGACGTTGTGCTGCAACAATCCTTACTGCCTTCTTATCCTTGTCTAAATCTTTGTCTAAGAGAAGAGTTGGTTGTTTCATTGTGTAACTACAGCTATGAGGTTTTGCAGACACTTGTACCTTCATTCTATGTGAATGAAAGGTATTTCTGAATGAATGACGTAATAAATAATAACTTGGGGTTGTAAGTTGTGTGATTATTAAATGAATCGAAGATCTATAGTCACACTGAATCATTTCCTGTGTGAGCTATTAGCAATTCATTGTTTTTATTCTTGTGTGTCGCTATTGGTCTGTTTATGAAAAACCTATGGCTTGTCAAGTCATTTTACATTAAAAATATGAGCATTGAAGCTTCGGGATTTGTTCATGTATCTTATGTATTCTTGTTGAAATGGTCTCAAAACCCACTAAGGAATGTACCATGTGTCGAGGAGTAGGAATGTGAGGCATTTATAGTAAACTGGACATTTTGGAACTATGTAGCTTGTTGAGCTGATTTACATTAAAAGAAACTCTGAACATTGTAACTTCAAATCGTTGTGTGGTTATTCATTAATCTTTTGTATTGTTGTAATGGTTCCACAAACACATGGAGAAACTTTCACTATGTCCTGGTTTAGTGAACGCATGGCTGTTACAACAATTCAAGTGTTGTAAAAGTAGAGAAGAACAACCTGTTTTGGGAACACCATCAAATCCTCTTTAACTGATTTCTTTTATTAACAAAATTGTATGGCGTGATTGTTCATTTGTCTTTCGGGATTCATGTTGTAAAGTCTTTAAAAGGAATGTGTGGTTTCACCCTGGAATAACGGTTGTGGCTTTCTGTTAGTGATTGGAGTGCTATTACAATAGTAAGATATCATACCTTTGTTTGGAATTCAAAAAAAAACCTCTTTGACTGTTTGTTTGATTGGCAAACCTAACATTGCAAATCCAGCCAAAGGAAGATAAATTTAATCATTTATTGTGTCAAGAAACAAATTAGGGATGCTGGGAGTCAATCTTAGAAAATAATTGAATTGTAATTTCATGTTCTACTGAAACCGTAATGCAGAATCTTAATGGTTGCAACGAAAATCATTTCATTCCATAGCGACAAAACGATTTATTTGAAAAAAGCACTACAAAATCATTTCATGACAACTATGCAATTTTTTTTTCTTTCCAAAACTAAGAGGTCAAATTTTAAGTTTATGCATGGCCCATCTTTGAAACTTTGAAGGAAAAAATTGTGTTGAGATTTGTGTTAAACTCGCTAAGTGGAAAAGAGAATTCCTTTTTAACAATATATATGTGTGAAAGATATGGATAATTTGTATTTTTCGTGTGGAAGATGTTAAAGGAACAAATCCATTGACCTATGAGTTTCGCCGCCATCATAGCTTACTCGATTTCCATTTATTATTATGATTGCTTACTCCCATTTCCATTGATGGGAGATATTCCATGCTTTTCTTTTGTCAATCATGACACTCCTTTCTTTTTCTCTTTTTGGTGGGACCCATATCATCATGTTCATATATGAGTTTTCATTGGTACACATCATATACAAAACTACTTTTCCTATTAAGTAGATTTTGATCCTATTTTTTCCAGAATATATTGATTCCCCGGGGGTTCAATAGCATCCTGCGACCCATTCGAAATGGCTGAGGAGTTCGCCATATTGCAAGAGATATTTGCAAAACTAGAGCCAACCCCTCTGGTACATGAGCATCCTCTTACCTATCCTCTATCAGATTGCTTCAACTGGGCAGATCTCTTCGCCAAATCACCAGTACCACGTCATCTCAAGCTATATGGCATCGCTTTCAAATCTGTGAGAAAATATGATGTTGTCGACGATACCCTACTGTATGCAACAGATGCCAAAGCTTTTGAAGAAGCAATGGAGTCTAGACAATTTCTTAGAGTATAGAGAAATCTTATTTTAAATTTATATTATAAATTTATTATTTTGTAATTTAGATAAATATCTTTAGTATTAATCATTTATATATATAATTGTTTATTCATCTATACATAAATTTATTCTAAATCTATGAAAATCATTTTTGATATAGTTAAACTATTTCAAAAAGATGATTCTTCCATTGAGGCTAACAAATCTAGACTTTATTTACAATGAATAGTTAACACAGCTGCATTGATTTTTAAATGATTACTAGCACTTGATCATTTTATTAAATGACCCACTGGAATGCCGAAGGACTGCCGCGAGACGGAGGCGAAGGACCTGACGCGCGCTGGACGGAGATGACAGCAGGAGGGTGGAGCAACCGCCAAGTGTTGAAATTTGAGAGGGTGTAAGAGCGATAGGTGGATCACAGAGATTGGCTGGGAGCAGTTTTCATCCCAGCAAAGCTCATAATAGGAACACCTTCGGCGTGAATATGTGTGTGTGCCTGTGAAAGCGTGAAAGCAAGAAAGCCTAAGCCAAGACCATTTGGTAGACCGAGGTTGTTCTTGTTGCTCCTCTTCCCTCTCCCCTAAGCCCCTGTGAACATCTTGAATGTATTAAAGAAACCAAGCTCTCTAACCGGTCGAGAGTGGTAAGTGTGTTATTCATTCCTATCTCGGCTTCGATCTATTCTAGCGTCGAAGGGCACTGGGAGAGAGCATATATGTTTGGGCATGTTTCGTTGGCTGGCCGACTTCCTATCTATCCATATAAAGGGTTCACCAACCAATCCTCTCCATATGATGATAATAAAAATATTATCAACCGCTCCTCTCCATATAATAATAATAATAAAAATAATATGTGTATATATATATATATATATATATATATATATATATATATATGTGTGTTATAACTTATAATATAATCTGGCAACTCATTTCTATGTGTTATAAAAACAACATCTAATGGTTTCAGTGCTAAAAGTGTTTGATGGTTCCAGGGAGTATTTGATTTTTGAATTTTAAAGTGTACTTTAAAATTTTAAAAATATTATTATATTTTTATTTTTTTATACTTGATGTAAACTTGCATGCCGTATCTGGATTCTAGATTTTCAAAACATCGGATTCTAGATTTTCAAAACACTACCGGATCCGAATCCTGGTAACTTAGATTTCATTAGATTATATTAAGGATGAGGGTATGTGATTGACATTTAATCAAAAGCACCAAAACCTATATGTACTCAGTGTTGGTGGTGTTGATTGTTGAACTCTTTTGTCATGGCCTTAGCAAAAATATACCTTTCACCCAAGTGAAAATCATTGATTAGGCAGGTTGACCTTTCTCTACTATATTTTAAGGCTTAGATTAGGGGCCATTTGATCAAAATTGGGTAATGTTGACTAATATCAATAGAAAATCAAAGTAGAGGGACCCATTCCCACCATAATTCCATGTAGTTCCCTCCATTTCAGCGTTCCAAGGACTTTAGAACTCATCGGAAACGTTCCAAATTTGTCGGGTACTCCATCGAGGACTTGGGGACCTCAAGGCCATCCCCTAGCCGTTCTTTCAAAATTTGGGGACTTTTTGGGGACTTCTTGGCGTCGCCAATAAAAATTCAAATCATAAGTTGAAAAAAAATATTAAAATTAAAACAACTTTCTAATAAAATTCAAAATTTTAAATTAAAAAATGTAAATTCCTAAATTACATTTACCCTAATCTAAAGACTAACGCATATACCTATCAAACTTAAAACATTTACAGTTTACCATTTTACCATTTGGCAGCTACTATATTATTTTTAAATTTAAATTTTTGTCATTTTGGTCCTTGGACTATAGTCAATGACTATAATTTATAAATTTATAATCTATGGTTTTCTACTCCTAAACTCTTAATTTAAGATTTATATTTAAATTTTAAGGAATTGTTCATGTTTACATCTTAATTAAATTTTAGTACTATTTAATTTTAGCTGCCTTTTAAATTTTGAAATGGTTCATCATGCATTAATGATCATAAAATGATTATGTAGATATTAGAAAGTAGTATTGCAGGTTGTAAGTTGTATGAAACTAATAGTACTTCTTAAGTTATGCAATGATGACGAAATTTGTTTGTGATGCACAATTCTCAATGACAATTAGATACTATTAGACTATTAGTATTAGTCTTTAGATTTATCATTTTAGTATTTTATTTATTTTGATTCATGTTTAATTTATTTTAATTTTAATTTTTTAATAAATAATAAATATAATAAATAGTTTCCACACTTGCCATCCCCAACTCGCCATCCCCTGAAAATTCAAGGGTGCGCTCTAGCCGTCTCGAAAACTCGTCCCCCCCTCCCCACAGCCAGTACAACATAGATGTTTTCATATCTTCTACAACTAATTTAGTATTTTGAATGTTTTTTCAATATATAGATAAACGACGCTTCACATCTGACAATTTTTGGAAATAATACTTCTGACACTTCACTTCCAAAAAAAAATGTCCTTCCCTGCTTCATGCAACATTGATCTAAACATCTATGAGTTGGAAGATATCAATGATTAAAAATTGTATTTCAATGCAGGAACTCTTTATATCGATGTTTATTCCTGAAGTGATAAAATGATGTCATTTACCTTCTAATTTTGAATGGCATTGTGGTAAATAATGGTATGATCTGTAATTCGTTATGGAAATTGGAAATTTGATTCAGCACACAAATAGCAGATCCAATAATCTGTTCTTGGACATGCTTCTTGAGAATAGTGCTAATGTACAGAGATGTTGCAGGTTCACTGCCGGTCAGGACATTGCAACTTCCCTTGTTTCATGTGGAATACTACCCAAGGCTTTGGAAGAGTCATGTCTGGAAAAGAATTCGGAGACTTATACTCTGAATGAATATGAAGGCATTGTATATGTTGCCTTTCCTTCTTTTCATAAAATAGAAGGTTTCATTGTCAAAGAGGGAAAATATGGAGAGGGAAACATACAAACTCACGACAAGTTCTTCTCTGGTTGTGTCAAGGGTAATCCATCAGGGAGCTCTTCATTTGTTCCTGCATATTATGAAGAATACAAATTTCCAAACAAAGGTAAACTAATTTATCTTTCAGGAATGAATTTTTTTACCGGGAATGCTTCATCACTTAAATATTAAATTTTGCGAAAAAAGAAAAGTAACATAATAATTGTGTTGATGTATTCCATGATCAAATAGATGCAAATTTATATAGACTCAAAACAAAGGAAACTCAAACCCATTATATTTGTGGGTCATTGTTTAGGAGGGGCAGTTGCAACTTTGGCCACACTGTGGGTACTAGAAAATAAGATGAGGCAAAGCTCTCCTTTTTGTATAACGTTTGGATGTCCTTTAGTGGGGATGGATGACTTCATGAAGCAGTTGACCGTGAAAATTGGGCAGGCAACTTTTGTCATGTATTTTCCAAGCATGATGTTGTTCCTAGGATGCTCCTTGCGCCATTTGAGTCAATTGCTGAGCCCTTGGTTGCTATTTTTCCCTATTGGCATAGCATAATGGCTAACGACAGTAAAAATGCACCTGATTCTTTTATTCAGGATGCCTATAGGGCTCTTCTTAATAATGTCTGGCAGCATACTAAAACAATAGCAAACTATGGGCTTGACTCTCTAAGGGAGTTGGAAGGTGTTATCAAGAGAATCCCATACAGACCTTTTGGCACTTATATTTTTTGTTCAGGCGAAGGTGAGGGCACAACATGTATTAGAAACTCAGAGACTGTTCTCAAGATGCTTCATTTGACAATGCAAAGCAATGAAAAACCTTCTGATAATATAGTAAAACACTGTTTTTCAGAGCATGTAGGGTATGGTTCTGTTCTGAAATGTGTCATACAAAAATCTATAAGCGGCAGAAGAATTGCAAAACCTAGTTCAGAATCCTCATACAAGATGGGATTGTCATTGCAGCTGGAAGCGATTGGTGTCGGGGCTCAGTTTATACCCCATTTCCCTCATTCATATATATATATATATATATATATATATATATTGTTTTCAGCTGATTTTTTATAACTAAATTAATTTAAAATAACATAATTAGTATAAATCCATGTTAATTCTGATTGTATTAAATACTTAGAAAAATAAAACCTTTAAGCAAAAAAACCTATGTTACCATATACACATGTCTTGATGCTGGATTCTTGGATCCTTGTTTCAAATATGGATACGGATCCACCACGTAAATTGATCCCTCAAATAGGGAAACCAATTCTATGCTGTTGAAACAGATGTTGTGTCAACTAGTACTCACAAGCCAAATCCCCATAAAATACATTAGAGTAGAGATTTTGGTTTTTTTTTTTTAATATTCTATATATATTTTCAGTTAGATCACTTATTAGTAATATGTAGGCTGTATTGTTGTATAAGTTAATAAATACCTATAGGTTGTCTAGTACATAATAAAGCTACGAGGAAGGGTTTGACACATCAAAATGTTAATTTTCAATTTTTGATAATCCTATAAAAGCTTTAAAGAAATATATAGATAATAATATATAGTGTACAAACAATGACTTGATAATCCTAAGAAAGCTTTAAGGCAATACATAAATAATAATATATAGTGTACAAAGAATGGTTGTCATTAATAATTTAATTAGATTAATCCCATCCAACTCTGGGTAAAGAGTCCTCTAAGTGAGAGTCCTCTTAAAAGAATATGATATATAAACTATAGCATATTTTGAAACAATGTAAAATATCTGTTTACCATTGTAAGTAGATGGGAATTTTAGATTTTAAGCCAAATGTCAAGGAAGATAACAGGTTAATTAAGATATAGAGTTCAAATATTCAATTGACAAGCATATAGAGCCATTTTTGACGTGTAGTTAGACGTATTGTACATCATCATATCAATAGAGTGATGTGATCACTGAGATATTCAAAATTGCATTAACAATTATTCTTTTTGTATGAAGCATGAAGCATCATGATTTCAATCTTCGGATTTATGAATTAACTAATGATTTCAGTTCTAATGTTGTCATTCATGAAACGATATTTTTGAACTTTGAATATGTTTTTTAAAATTTTAAAAATATATATTACTGTATTTTGTATACTTTCCCCCATTTCTGGATCCTGGCTTTTCAAAAATCTAGTAGATCCGTATCCAAATCCAGATCTGTATCCATTTCTAGGTAACTTAAGAAAAAAAATCTCCACCGGTAATGAATCCTAAATTAACATAAACACATATATATACAGGTACACTTTTTTACATTTGATAAGAACATTACATCTATAGACACACAATCATCTTCCCCACCTGGAACATAAAGCACCTCCGTTCTGTGATAACAACAATGTCGCAATCTGATGAATTGCCAATGTTTAGTGGATTGTTACCTTCCTCTAGTTAAGCCTTTGGATCTCTATGCAATGAACATTATACACACAAGAAAAACAAGAGATTATTTTTATTTCCTTTGATCTTTGATAACAAAAAGGGGCTATCCTCTCTACTTACCTTTGGATCTCTCTGTAATGAACATTGTACACACAAAAAAAGACAAGAGCTTATTTTCTATTTCCTTTGGCCTTTGATAACCAAAAGAGGCTATCCTCTCTTATTTTTGATAAGTTCTTCCAGTTTCCTAGTGTGTAAGATTTGACATTAGGCTCTGATGTAGCACGGACTTTTATCTTCATTACAAAATTTCATTTTCTTATTTTAATTTGATGCTTGAAATGCGTTCTTGAATTGTCATGCAGAATGATAACGCATAGCTTGCCCTACAAAGAGCAGGAAATATGGAACACAAGAATAGCACAAACGTTTCTAAGATAGCAGTTGAATTAAGCAAGAAACAATGTATCATGGTAGAGCTTGAGTGGTATAAAGAGCATTGTGAGAAGTAAAATGGCGTCACATATTATGATTCCTTCAAGAAGCAGGAAAATGGCGTCCCATATTATGATTCCTTCAAGAAGCAGGATAAGAAGGATATCGATGCTAATTTCCGTAGGGCTAAGTTAGCCGAGTTTTGGGATGAGCTTATTTCAATGTGGAAGAGAAATGAGTTGCCAAGTGATTTCCAAACCCAAAATAAGTGGATAAATGCTGGCACTGCCTATAGGAGACTTGTGGAACCTCTGGATATTGCATATTATTACCGCATGTCTAAAGGTAAAGGAAATTATCTTTCAAATGGAAGAGACACTCGCCATAAAGTTCTTCAGACATGGATGGAAGAGAAAGAAAAAACATGCTGTTCAAGAGCTCAGAAAGCTTGCAGAAAAATTGCATCCCTCACTCAGGACTCATGCTTTTGGGCACATCTAGAAGAGGTTATGAAAGACTTGGAAAATCTCAAGCAAGCACAACACCCAAAGCCAGAAAGTCTTGAAATGTTTGAAGATTATGTGACAAAAATGATCAATGATGGTAACATTTCTGCAGATGTCTTCTTGGAAGGAAGCAGCTTCAGGGATTGGTGGAAAGAATGGAAGGAATAAAAACAAAATCAGTTTCCTGAATGGAACTCTCCTTTTTATGAGATTATGGAAAATGAATTTTGGACGCGCTAAATTTCCAAACTATTTGGTTGGGAAAACGGTTTACGAGCAATCTCTTTCCAGTTAAGATTTTGCTTTCTAAATGTAATTTTCTTTCATTTGTTTAAAATAGTGTGATGGATGTAGGTATTGTTCTGTTTGATAGTTAATGATCCAGGTGGAATAATCAGGTACAAGTATAGGTGGCCTGAGTAAAAGGCTCAAAAATAAAAGTGTTCGGATTGCTCTTGAACCAGGTTGAAGTTGTAGATCTCGAAATTCTGAATCCAACGGCGCAGACAGCACTCAATTCCGAGTCCGAATGAAGGAGTTAAGAGCGGTCAAAGTTTTGGGTTGACTTGGTGACTGGGCAGCCTTAAAGAGGACACAAATTGGACTTTTTCCGGCCACCGGATTCCGGCAAGCTCAGGCCAGATTCCGGGCGAAATTGTCGCCTGCTTAAAATGACCCCTACGGTCCAAAACCGAATTTTTAAATATGGTCAAGTTGTTTTATTTAAAACAAAAATTATTAAAAAAAAGGGGGTGGGGCCGTGACCCCCGCCACCCCCGGCATATGTGGCACCATATTTAAATGAACCCGCCCGGCCACGTGGGCCGGCCCGCTCCACGGGCGGCCCAACTTAAAACATTCCGCGGTCAACTTAAAACAACCACCACATATTTAAAAACCAACGGACCCCATAGCACACGTATTGGTTAAAACAAACTCCAACGAATTTTGTTATAATGGAGGTGGTTGGGGGCGGGCCGCCCAAGGCGGGCCCGACCCCCCCATTTAAATTATTCATGGGGTTAAAAACAAATGCGGATTTTTAAAAAAAAAGTATGTCGTGCTATGTTGGAAGGGGCGGGATTTGACCCCCCGACCTCTCCTCAACGATTTATTATTTTTACCACTACATCAAACCACCTCATGTGGTTAAGTCCGCCCACGATTTTGTATATAAACCCGAAGTTTTACAGTGAGCCCAGGCATGGAGGAGCAGAGCGCGCGCACGCAGTTCGAGGAGTTTTAATATTTTTTTAATGCAGGTCATGTGGAACCATGAGCCCAGAAAGAGGCAGGCAGAACCCTGATTGAGGCTCAATTTTCAGGAGGGCGAAATTTCGACTTTGTCCAAATGGGACAAATTTTATGTCGTTTCAGCACTACTCAGCGCCGCGAGTCTGATGGCGTGCTCAGTTTCTACATCTGAGTTTTTGATTTTCCAGCCACTTTTGGAAGTGGACTATGCCGGTGTCAGATTTTTGCATGTGAGCAGTCGTTTTCCACTTTCTCGACGCCACAAGATTGATGGTGTTTTCAGATTTAGCTGCGGAGAAGCTCAGCCTTCAGCAAAGGGCAGCATGAGGTATATGATGTGATTTCCATGTACTTCCTTATTTATTTCTCGTTGAGATGCATTATGTCTTGCAGATCCCGGTTGATATATGAGTTGAGGGATCTTGCTTTGTGTTGTTTTTGATGTACTTTCAGCTATGGATTTGTGTCATGTATGAGTCCCTTTTATGCCACATTGGCGGGATGCTCTTATTTCATATGTGAGATCCCTTGTTTGCAAAGATTGGCGGGATACTCTTGTTTATTACATGTCAGTTATGGTCATACTGAGAGGAGTCTTTCTTTATGTATGAGAGTTCTGCAGTAGAACATCTCTTAAAGAAGTCAAGCCACTCCTGCGTGAGGGCGATTTTTCCTTGTATGTCATAGGAAAACATATCCATGTACATCTTCTTCTCACAACACATAATGCAGCGGCCTACACCATCTTGACACCGAGGCCCGGAGATGTAGTCCCTCCTGGACGAACTCCGTCATCAAACGCCGTGTTCTTATGATTGCTGATCTTGTTCATTTATGTTCCTCTTATTTACAGCTACAGTTGTTCATTTAAGTTCTTTAACGTCTTAAGTAAATGCAATTCTATTTATCAGCCGAATTAAAAGGTCTTGGTTAAGGGTATCAAGATTTTACCCCGGATCAAGTGGTATCGGAGCAGGTTTTCTTGCTGATTGGATTGCAGGTGTGAGCATTGAACGTTTGCTGAGTTGAGCCATGGAGAATGTGAAGGACATGTATGAAACCATGCTCAGGGTGTCCGAGAAAGCGGACATGCTGTACGAGGCTTACGAAAAACAAGCAGTAGAGAACGAAGAATTGAAGACCCTCCTACACAAAGAGAAGGAGGAAAAACAACAGTTGCAGCTTCAGTGGCAAGCCACGACAGAAGCGTGGGAAGATTGGAAGCGCAACAATGAAAATCTGCAAGCAGATCATGATGCCTTGAAGGCGTTCCTACATGAAGAGAAGGAGGAGAAGCAGCAGTTGCAGCTTCAGTTGCAATCCACGACAGAGGCGTGGGAAGATTTGAAATGCAACAACGAAACTCTTCAGAGAGATCATGATGCCTTAAAAGCATTCCTACAAAAAGAGAAGGAGGAGATGCAGCAGATGCAGCTTCAGCTACAAGCCATGTCAAAGGCAGTGAAAGAAGTGAAGCGCGACGAAGGCTTACAACAACTTTCTTCATCTGTTTCGCCATCAACACCTAAGGTAAAAAGTGTTGATTTTTCTTCAGTTTCTTCACATGATGTCATTTCAGTTGGAAGTGTGGAGATACCAATCACAGGTACCGGCATGAGGCTCCTCACTAAAATGGGGTACAAAGGAGGAGGACTTGGCATTCGTGGCCAAGGCATCACCGAACCATTGGAGGTTGTGCAACGACCTCATTATGCAGGTTTGGGGTACATTGACGAAGGATGTTCGAAGGACATCAAGGGCAAACAGATACTGATGAACTCTCCGAGGAAGAGTAATGATAGGGACACTTCGCCATCGTTCCACGGTAGTGCTCGTTGCAGTGAAGGAACCGAGGCGAGCTCCCATCATCATGATGGCACCAGAGACCACCTCAGAAGGTATACTAAGTCTCATTATTCCAGAGTGCATTTTGATTACAAGAATGTCGATAACCATGGTCGTAAAATATGGCATCGTAAAACTTGTTTATTTTGTGGTTTAAATAACCATGTGATTTCTAAGTGCTGGAAGAGGATGGCAGCACAAAGGAGGAAGAGGCACGAAAAGCCTTCTCCCCAACAGGAAAAGAAATCAGTTAAGCAGGTTTGGAGGAAAAAGAACTTTTGCACCCATTGCGACCGAAGTGGCCACCAAAGAGCCACATGCTGGAAAATTCATCCAGAACAGCGCCGTAAAGCCAAAGAGCCCGTGCATACACCAGTCGAAAGAGCTGATCGACAAGCAAGTTCGCCACAGGGAAATGATCCACTCGTTTTAATAAATGAGAAGTGGTTCTTCTAGATTGTTTTTTTTCTAGAGATGTTAAGCTTGTCATGGCCACACTTGTAAGTCATTTGTCGCATTTTTATTATGAAAGTGATGATGTGTTTCCATCACTCGTTTAAGCGACCATGATATTGTTTTTGGCCTTGTTGTATAAGTTGTGTGGTAGATCTCTTTCATGTATAAGTGATGATGTGTGACATCACTTTGAGATGCGATGTTTATGTTTTGGTCATGTTGTATGAGTCGTCTGATGCATTTCTTTCATGTAAAAGTGATGAGGAGTTTTGCCATCACTTCGAAATGCGACGATGAGGTCTGGTCTTGAAATTTTGTTGATGTATGATTTCCATTTTGCTGTAAGCTTGACCACCGAGTACATGTTATAAACTAGTGGCAAGTATGGAAACATCTGGGTCATTATTGGTCACATTGAGAATGTAATGTTCGTTGCAGCTTTGGGCAGGTGTTGGCATTCCGATTCCGAAGGACAGAGGTGAAGGAGTCTTCAAAGGATGTGCCTTTTCAGACATTTGCATTTCAGCAGTTGCAGGTGTTGGCTTTGCATCTCGATTCCGAAGTACGTGAGGTGAAGGAGTCTTCATGGGATGTGCCTTTTCAGACATTTGCATTTCAGCAGTTGCAGGTGTTGGCTTTGCATCTTGATTCCGAAGTACGTCAGGTGAAGGAGTCATGTGGGGATGCGCCTTTCAACGACAGTTGCAAACAGTTGATGATATGTAAAGCGTGATGCTTTTGGAGGACCAAAAGCTCCTTAGTGGGGAGGATTGATCCAGGTGGAATAATCAGGTACAAGTATAGGTGGCCTGAGTAAAAGGCTCAAAAATAAAAGTGTTCGGATTGCTCTTGAACCAGGTTGAAGTTGTAGATCTCGAAATTCTGAATCCAACGGCGCAGACAGCACTCAATTCCGAGTCCGAATGAAGGAGTTAAGAGCGGTCAAAGTTTTGGGTTGACTTGGTGACTGGGCAGCCTTAAAGAGGACACAAATTGGACTTTTTCCGGCCACCGGATTCCGGCAAGCTCAGGCCAGATTCCGGGCGAAATTGTCGCCTGCTTAAAATGACCCCTACGGTCCAAAACCGAATTTTTAAATATGGTCAAGTTGTTTTATTTAAAACAAAAATTATTAAAAAAAAGGGGGTGGGGCCGTGACCCCCGCCACCCCCGGCATATGTGGCACCATATTTAAATGAACCCGCCCGGCCACGTGGGCCGGCCCGCTCCACGGGCGGCCCAACTTAAAACATTCCGCGGTCAACTTAAAACAACCACCACATATTTAAAAACCAACGGACCCCATAGCACACGTATTGGTTAAAACAAACTCCAACGAATTTTGTTATAATGGAGGTGGTTGGGGGCGGGCCGCCCAAGGCGGGCCCGACCCCCCCATTTAAATTATTCATGGGGTTAAAAACAAATGCGGATTTTTAAAAAAAAAGTATGTCGTGCTATGTTGGAAGGGGCGGGATTTGACCCCCCGACCTCTCCTCAACGATTTATTATTTTTACCACTACATCAAACCACCTCATGTGGTTAAGTCCGCCCACGATTTTGTATATAAACCCGAAGTTTTACAGTGAGCCCAGGCATGGAGGAGCAGAGCGCGCGCACGCAGTTCGAGGAGTTTTAATATTTTTTTAATGCAGGTCATGTGGAACCATGAGCCCAGAAAGAGGCAGGCAGAACCCTGATTGAGGCTCAATTTTCAGGAGGGCGAAATTTCGACTTTGTCCAAATGGGACAAATTTTATGTCGTTTCAGCACTACTCAGCGCCGCGAGTCTGATGGCGTGCTCAGTTTCTACATCTGAGTTTTTGATTTTCCAGCCACTTTTGGAAGTGGACTATGCCGGTGTCAGATTTTTGCATGTGAGCAGTCGTTTTCCACTTTCTCGACGCCACAAGATTGATGGTGTTTTCAGATTTAGCTGCGGAGAAGCTCAGCCTTCAGCAAAGGGCAGCATGAGGTATATGATGTGATTTCCATGTACTTCCTTATTTATTTCTCGTTGAGATGCATTATGTCTTGCAGATCCCGGTTGATATATGAGTTGAGGGATCTTGCTTTGTGTTGTTTTTGATGTACTTTCAGCTATGGATTTGTGTCATGTATGAGTCCCTTTTATGCCACATTGGCGGGATGCTCTTATTTCATATGTGAGATCCCTTGTTTGCAAAGATTGGCGGGATACTCTTGTTTATTACATGTCAGTTATGGTCATACTGAGAGGAGTCTTTCTTTATGTATGAGAGTTCTGCAGTAGAACATCTCTTAAAGAAGTCAAGCCACTCCTGCGTGAGGGCGATTTTTCCTTGTATGTCATAGGAAAACATATCCATGTACATCTTCTTCTCACAACACATAATGCAGCGGCCTACACCATCTTGACACCGAGGCCCGGAGATGTAGTCCCTCCTGGACGAACTCCGTCATCAAACGCCGTGTTCTTATGATTGCTGATCTTGTTCATTTATGTTCCTCTTATTTACAGCTACAGTTGTTCATTTAAGTTCTTTAACGTCTTTAATTAAATGCAATTCTATTTATCAGCCGAATTAAAAGGTCTTGGTTAAGGGTATCAAGATTTTACCCTGGATCAGTTAAGGAAGAAATGTATTCTGCGTAAATTTTCAAAAGTGGGATGTATTGAGACAATCACGAACATTGGCTTATAGAGAATTCGATTATATCCTTTATGTAGTACATATTCTCAATATTTTATGTGCATGTGCCAACATGGGATGCCATGGGGAACAAAATTTGTTTAGTGGATGTGATTCAGAATGAATTATGTTCAGAAAACAAGAGTTTTCCTTTCCTTTTTTTTTTTTAATAGATTGAGACTCTGTTTGTGTTTTTGGATCACCGTAAAATCATTAGGTTTTAAAACTTAATTGATTTTGGCATTGGTATTATTATGACTTAAAAAAATGAGTACAGACAGCACCTTGTGTGGCCTGTTACCTGGGAAACCAAGGCCACAGATGTGACAACATATCATTTTTTTCATCATATATCATTGTAACAGTAATGTTTTTCAATCTAACTACGAACTGAAATAAAGGGCTCTCTTCTACTAATGACCCCAAAAAAACAGCATAACAACAATGATGAAAAGGGTAGCTGATGCTCCTTCTCTCTGTAGAGACCAGGATAAACATTACAGATTAAAACGATTCTGCTACATTGGTTCCTCTACCATGATAAGATTGGAGGGAGAATCTCCATATGCTTGGAAAGGATGAAAGGATGTTCTCCATGGTAGAGTCATGAAAGTTCACAAGAATATCAACTCAAATTTCAAAGGTCCATCCTCCTGCTTTAGCATCCTCCTTTGCAGTTCTGCCCCATTGGCTCCTCTACCAGGATAATATTGGAGGGAGAATCTCCATGTGCTGGGGAAGAATGTTCTCCATGGTAGAGAATCAAGAAAGCTCACCAGAATGTCAGCCCAAATTTCAATTTGAAAAATCAAGCATAACAACAGTGATGGAGAGGGTAGTTGATGCTCCCTCTCTGACTGTAAAGATGAAAATAAACATGAGAGATTAAACTAAAGGACGATCCTCCTGATTCAGCATCATCCTCCTCTGTAATTCTTCTCCACTGGCTCCAACAGGAGGATAAGATTGGAGGGAAATCTCCATATGCTTGGGAAAGATGTTTTGGACCAAGGGAGAATCAGGAAAGTTCGCAAAAGTGTCAACTCAAATTTCAATGGGAAAGATTACCTGATAAGGAATGTCAACTTTCTGAGCCATGACATGTAGCTTGTCTCAAATGGCATTCTGTTGGCTTCCGTTCTACTTAATAACTAGTGCAATAAACACCTTTTTGAACCAGTACAATTCCAGAAGCTTAAGAATTTAGGAGTATTGATTTAAGATTAACCATGGTCATGAACCTGGATTTTGAATTCTGCTTCCAGTTGCTCCTTAGGGAGTTGTTTTCTTTCCAATTATATTTTCTTTCCCATGTCCTTGACCTTCCTCTCAGTGTCCTCAGAGAACTGAGGTTGGAAGTCTAAGGCAGCCCTAATAGCGTCAATTGGACTCTGGTTTGGCTGCAAGGAGTCTTACGGTTTGGGGGAGGTTTGGGGGTTAAGGGTGTGCCTTTTCCCCTTTGTCAGTGTTCCTCCTATTGTAGACTGAACCCGCTGAGTATTGCTAGGAGTCAATGCAAGGTCCCCAAAATAGAGAAGGAACCAAGGAGCAACACCCACAACAGATATGGTAGGAAAAACCAACCCACAAACTTGGGCCGAGGTATAGCTCACAACGATAGAGGGTGCACAGAATCAATGGAAGCTTGGCTGTTAAAAGGCAAGGCGAAAAATGAAGCTATGGCCTAGTTATAAAGTCCCTTTTACCCATAACACAACCCAACAACACAAAGACGAAAATGCAACCTTCCTAGTAAGAAGACCTCTGGTATTTAGGAAAGGCCAAAGATACGTACGGCCAGCAAACAAGATGATGCCCAGGGCAAAAAATAGAACCAGCAAGAGAAAAGGGGCATTGCTACACTGGAAAAGCGGGAAAGCGGGCAAAAAATAGAACCAGCGAGAGAAAAGGAAAGAGCGCAGTATTTTCTTCCCCGAAATTACCCCCGTCACCTAACAATCTCGAGTTCACCGAACCAAATCTAAATGCATAGAGAACATGGAAACAAAACGAAGCCCAAAATTATAAAACATGAAGGAAATACTGACCCAGAAATGTCGAGTTAGTCTCCTGCCGAACGAATCGAATCCACGTCGCTTGAGCCTGGAGCAGGTCGAGGTGCGGCAACCCTGTCTACCTGGTTCACCCATGGAAATCTCCGTAAGCCACTATATTCGCGAGACAGAGGCGAAGTCGCACGGAGATGGAGGTGAAGGACTTGACGCGCGTGGGACGGAGATGACAACAGGAGGGTGGAGCAACCACCAAGTGTCGAAATTTGAGAGGGTGGAAGGGCGATAGGTGGAGCACAGAGATTGTCTGGGAGCACTCTTCATCCCAGAAAAGCTCATAATATGAACACCTTCAGCGTAATTAAATAATATTTATACTCTGAAGGTGTTTGTGATTGTTTTTTGTGAATAAATGCAGTACTGATATGGGAATATGAATGAGAGAAAAGAATGCCTGGCGACCTGCATCTGGAGGTCAAGAGAAGAAGCTAAGAATGCTGTGACTGATCCTCTCCACGCTAAAGCTACAAGTCTTGCACCCAAATTCTATGAAAAATATACTCTTGACATATATTGCCTCCAATGTAGCCCTGATGGGTTGTTCAGCATTGCGATAATTTAATAACCGAGGAGCATCGTCACAATATTTTTGAATAATTTCCCTGTAATGTTGAATTTTCAATAATTTCGCTGTAATCTTTCTGATCTGAATCATAGCACGGTGTCTTCTAAATCATTCACTGCCAAATTCTTTCTTAAAGAAATAAGTCTGTTGTTAAACTTTTCCTAGTTGTTTCTAAAAGAATTAATCAACAATGTTTCCTATATTCTATACAGAAAAATTAATCAGTAACTTAACATAATACATCTTGTAGTTTAATATTTATTGTAGTTTAACTGTCTGATTATGTAATTTAGTTTTCCGCTATATTTCCATTAGTGGTTCTTCCAGTTGCCTGGCCACCATATATCCAAATCTGGTGCTTTAGCTCAGAATTTGGCTGAATGTCATTTAGATATAGAGTAGTTTAAGGAGGGGATATTTTCCAATCAGCCACCATGAAATCTTGAAAATCATGTTAAAGTTGTCAAAGCTTCAAAATTTTGGGAGGTGCTGGATTCTTGACGAAGCCAAACAAATTTCCAACCAACAAACAATTAAACACTTCATAATCAGATTTCTTTAAAAAAAATTAAAAAATAAATATCACCATCCCAGAGAAATCATTGCCTAGGATACTCAATGATTAAGACCGTTAAGTGGGCAGAAGCAATGCACTTGTGGATTAAATGTATGTCTGTGGATAGAATGTATTTGATTTATTGATTAGATTCAATGTATATGTTCAATGTACACATAACCCCGCACCTCCATCTTTATCATCTTTTACATTGACATATTCAATGCACGTAACGTACCGTCTACATTCAATGTATCATTGTGTATTTAATTTATGAAGAAATGTAGCGATATAAAGAAATGATATACTACATTCAATGTATCATTGTGTATTTAATTTATATTGTGTATGTAGCCATATAAAGAAATGATCTACTACTTCCAAGGTTGTTCCAAATTGCACATGTATCTATATGTCTATACTTTTGTATAATTTTTTTTTTTTAAGCTGTGTATTGAGAATATTTTCCAATTTAATATGGTAGAGATATTATAATGTAATTGGAGAAATTCTATAATATAATTTAATGTTCAACACATATTTTAACTACATAAAAATAAAATAAACTCTTTAGTTCATCCTATCATGTTTAACATTTTGACTTAATCAAATTACATTAAAAAAATTAAAATTAAAATAGAATGATTTATTTATTATCTATAGTTCTTGGACTCTAGATTTTGAATATAGTATTGTAAAATGTAATATTTTTATTTAAAAAAAATAATATAATATTCTTTAATATATATATTTTTAATTAATAAAATTATTCATTTTTTAAATTAGTGAAAATAAAATAAAAATAAACATATGATTTTTTTTTTTATTCCAATATAAAATAAAATCAATAAATAAAATAACATTAAAATAAAAATAACTTCATGGTATTGACCCACAATATCATGTGGAATATAACCTATTCAAAGGGGGAATTACACGAGCCTAGATCCATCTTAACTCCCGATCTACCAAGCTTGTCCTTGGTAGATCCAAATTTAAGTTGGATCTAGGATAGTTAGTAATTATGATGATGATGATGAAGAAGAAGATGGTTAACTCCCACTGAGACCAATCTTTGGTCTATCAGACCTAAAGAAAAGAGTTATTTAGTTTCATTTAAGATTTTATTCCTACGCTCGAAAAGCTTGGAGAGAAGCCTCTTGATTTTGAAAATCTAATTTTCATAAACTTCAATAATTTTTTATTTATTTTGAAAATCTAATTTTCATGAGCTTCCAAGTGAAAGCAGTGGACTGCTCCAAAAAATCCTTGGAAAAAAGAATTTGGAATACCCCCAAAAATACTTGGACTAAAGAATTTGACTACTTCCAAAAATCCTTGGACAAAAGAATTTGGAATACTCCCAAAAATACTTGGACTAAAGAATTGTTACCTTTTCTATATTAAGAGGGTGGAGGATGAAACACACTTCCCCTTAGATTCACTGACACTTACTCACATCCACTCTCATTTCCCTAACTTTAACTTTTTCCCCACCTCCAATCTTCTTGACATGTTAAGTCAACCCAACTATAATGATCTTGGAGCTTCTTTACCTTCTTTTGTATCATAGAAATAATAATTTTTTTATCATATAAATAAGATCTTGAAGAATCACAATTAGATTTTTATTCTCTTAAGGCCCATATTGCATTTGTCATTTGACCTTGTGGATGTTAACCATCATCCTCATAAAATAAAATAAAATAAAAAAATGAGTAGTGTTTAAGTGCCACTTTTTGTAAATTTTTCCAGTTTATTTTTTGATCTAATTTGTCTAGAATCTGGCAGGGATTCATTGAAATCACAAGTTTGATAGGTGAAATATTCACAATCTAAGTGGCCCAAAGATTTTTGAGAGTACTAATGTCACATTTAAATAAAAAAATATAAAATTAATAGTTGTAATTAATAATTAAACAAAAAATATAAATTAATAGTTATAATTAATAATTAAACCAACATTAATTCATATTAACTCCATATCTACTAAATGTGGAGAGGGATCAAATCTCTTTTCACTTTAAAAGAGGTTTGTATCTCAAGCGAATTGATCCCTCTCAAGACTGAAAGATACCGATGGATCTAGGCTAGTTTTGAATAAATTTACTATTAAATTATAATGTTTTTGCATCTATAGGTGCTCTCTAGTCCAATATGGTAAATATATTGTCATGTAATGTATTGTATAAAGTCAAAATAAAACAAAAACAAAATAAAAATATTTAATAATTACACTAAGTCAAATTACATAAAACTAAAAATAAAATAAAATATATAAAATTAACAATTATAATTATAATTAATAATTAGATCAGTCTTCTTAACTCCAAATCACATCTCTTCATGTGCAAATTTATTTGCGTGAAAAGAGTTTTGGATGCCTCTCGAATCTTGGTATATCTAAAGTTAAGATGAATCTAAATTAAGTAAATATAAGACAAACAAAATTTTATTTGATTTTATGTATCTAATTAAAATTAGATATTATTAAAGGTATATAATTTTATTTGAAATGGATTTAACAATGATTATAATGAATATAATGATCATAAGATATTTTGCAAACATTATTTAGGTTGAAAGTTCGTTCTCATTCTAGACTCAGATTTAGAATTTTTTTACTAAAATTTTGTATTTTTAGCACATTCTTAGTTAGTATTCTTAGTGTGTAAATAAACATATTAATGATTAAGATGTAAGGAAATACATAACATTATTTAACATGAGTGAAGTTTTAACATTTTATGAATCATCAATAAATTATTTTAAATAACATAACTTTTATTAAATCTTTTAAAGTCGGAAGTGATTTAATCCCTCTTAGTTTTTTTAGTAGATTCAAAGTTAAGATGGATATAGGTTGGTTTAATTCCCCTTTTAAATAAAATACATTCCATGTGAATACCATGGGTCAATATTATGGATTATTTTTATTTTTATTTTATAGGGTTATTTTTATTTTATTTTTACTGAGTTAAAATGTTTACATTAGATTACATAACTATTTCAATTTAAATTTAATTTAATTTTTATGTAATTTGATTCAGTCAAAATGTTAAACATTACATTACAACATATTTACCATACTAACATAACTTTTATTAAATAAACAAAATAAATTATTTAAATACATAATAATTATATAATTATCATTACTATTAATTAAAAAATAAATTATGATAACTTTTATTAGTTTAAAAAAAATCATAAAAACACCTCTTAATTATACATGTATCAACATTATCCCAAAAAAAATAAAAAGTAAAATCAATTAACTATTTTAGCTAAGACTATAATTGTTAAATTTGTAGAAATTAATTGTAGATTCAATACTCATGTAATGTTCTAAAACATAAGACTCAAATATACTCTACTCATCCACCTAAAGAAATTCACAATTGAGAGAATATATCAAAAGCATGCGACATGAATCAATACACATACATGAAGATATATCTAGGGGAAAACAATTGCTAAAAACTCCTACCTATCTATATTGCATTAATCATAAAATAGAGAAGAGATACAATTCCTATCTATCTTATTTCCTTGCATTATTTCTCAAAGAATTAGCTCCCTATTAATTAGGAAAATCCCTCCTATTAATTAGGAAAATCCCCATCCTGAACTACGCAATCCCTATAAGCTATTCTTTGATTGTATGCACCACTTTTAGAACTTGGATAATTATACAACTCATAATATATTGCCCTTGAAATCCAATCTCAACTAGATAACTCGAATTTCATGCATGCATGAGTAAATTAAGGCGATTTATCAGTTAATTGGTCGAAAACTGAACCAATTAAAATTACATCAACCTAGGCTCCTAAAATTTAGGAATGACTGTACACAACTCAAGTTAAGCCCTTAAATCAAATTAAATAAGCTAACTAAGTGATACTAAATCAATTAACTCATTTTTAAGTTGTCTTGTGATGTGGAGTTACAAATTTCTCCTAATTTAATTTAAGGGAAAATTAGATTAGGAGTTTCTTGGTACATTTTCAACACTCCCTCTCAGCAAGAAAGGGATTATCAGATACCCCAATACTGCCTCTATGGAGCTCAAATTTTCCTCTTGCCAAGGCCTTTGTCAAAATACCTACATCATATTCCTCTGTAGGAATGTATTCCAATAAAATGATCCACCTTTGCACACAGTCTCATAGATGGTGATATCATATGTCGATATGCTTGGATCGATCATGAAAAACTGGATTTTCAGAGATTTTGATACAACTATGATTGTCACAGTAAATCATAGTGGGATCCATCATCTAACCAAATAACCCAACATGAATCTTCCTCATCCAAATAGCCTCACAAGTTTCTTGAATGGAAGCCATTTACCCTACTTCTGCTGCACTGAGTGCAACTGGTCTCTTCTTTTTGTTGTACCAAGAAACTGTTGCTGACCCAATACTGAAAATTCCTCCTAAAGTGCTCTTTTGATCTGATGGACTACCCACCCAATCTAAATTTGTAAAGCCCTGCAACTTCTCTCCCTATTTCCATATGTACCAAATACCATACTGAGTAGTGCCTCTGAGGTATCTCAACATATGTTTGGTTGCCTTCCAATACAGTTTGGTTGGCTTAACCATTGCTTGAAAAAGCTAGTTAACTTCATAACACATGTCTGGTCGTGTGTTCACAAAGCACATGAGTGAACCTGTAATATTCCTAATTTAGCTTTTAGCTAATTAGAATATTAAAGTTTGACTTCCTTAATTAATAGATGAATAAGAGGATAGAGGGACCAATAAATACCTTTAGTAGGAATAAAACCACTTCTTAATGTGATTGTGGACCAATGCATCTAGATAGGGTCAAGATGAATAAACCACTTCTTAGTGTGAATGTGATGTTTTATTTGGCTTGTTGATGTTTCACTGCACATGCACTCTTTTTTTCTTCTAAGTTAACTTACAATAAATGGGGTTCAACATGAGGTGTGAGGTTAGGGACTTTTACTGTTCACAATTTTTATGGAATTTTCATATTAAAATAAGTGATTTGTTCAAGATTTCATTATTCACTCGTTTTTTATTTAATTAAAAACCCAATTATAAATGTGTCGTAAATCATTTTGTGTGTAGATGCATAACAAAAAATCTCATTTTCATTCTCAAGTAAGATTTATCCATTATAATAGACTATAAATGTTCCTTCTAAAATGGATTTTGGTTACAATGCTGCAAACAATATGAAATAAAACAACTCAGGTTATAAGCCAAAATCTTCCCGTGACAAGAAAAAGAGACAATCCATCCAAAATCCACATCATAATATGGTTACAAAAACAACATATGACACCTCTATTCTTTATGGCTCAGAGAATATTTAGTGCTAAAAATCCTTGTGTTGCCTGATTGAGCCAAGTAGGTTGTCCTACCTAATAAGGGTTGATAAGGATGTAGTGGATTGCTGCCATACGATTGAGTCCAATTTACCCCTTCCAACCATGAAGGAATTGAGTACCCATACATCACGCTTGCACTACTAACCCATGTATTAAGTGGTGTGTGATGAGTATACATAGAATTGACACCTGCTCTTGTAGGAATAAAGGAAGTGGGTAAACCTCCATTTTGATAGTGAGGGACTTGAATATTTATGAGGTATTGGAATAATGGTGTATTATTTACAATATTTTCCAATTTGTTTGACATAATCCTGGTTTCATTAGTTGTGCTTGCATCATTGTCAACCATATCGGTCATCCATTGTTCCTTTTCAAGAATTTGTTTAGCCTTTCTTGCTTATTTTTCCTGTCTTTCCATTTTTTTTTTATGGTCATTCTCTTGCCTTACTTTCTCTCTTTCAAGCCTTTCATCTTCTCGATGTTGTGCTACAACAATTCTTGTTGCCTTCTTATCCTTGGCTAAATCCTTGGCTAAGAAAGGAGCTGGTTGTTTCTTTGTGTAACTACAGTTCTGAGGTTTTGCAGATGCCTATACCTTCATTCTATGTGAACGAAAGATATTTCTTCATGAATGATGTAATAAATAATATCTTGGGGTTGTAAGCTGTGTGATTATTAAATGAATTGAAGCTCTATAGTCACACTGAATCATTTCCTTTGTGAACTATTAGCAATTAATAATTTTTATTCTTGTGTGTTGATATTGGTCTGTTTATGAGAAACCTATAGCTTGTTAAGTCATTTTACATTAAAAATATGAGCATTGAAGCTTCAATCGTTGGGATTTGTTCATGTATCTTATGTATTCTTATTGAAATGGTCTCAAAACCCATTAAGGAATGTACTATGTGTCGAGGAGTAGGAATATGAGGCATTTATGGTAAACTGGACATTTTGGAACTATGTAGCTTGTTGAACTAATTTACATTAAAAGAAAATTTGAACATTGTGACTTCAAATCGTTGTGTGGTTATTCATGAATCTTTTGTATTTTTTTGTAATGGTTCCACAACCCCATGGAGGAACTTCCACTATGTTCCGATTTAGTGAACTCATGGTTGTTACAACAATTCAAGTGTTGTTAAAGTAGAGAAGAACAACCTGTTTTGGGAACACTGTCAAATCCTTTTTAATTGATTTATTTTATTAGCAAAATTGTATGGTGTGATTGTCAATTTGTCTTTTGGGATTCATGTTTTAAAGTCTTTAAAAGGAATATGTGGTTGCGCCCTGGAATAGGAGTTGTGGGTTGTGAACTACCATACTAAGGAGCAGAGCATGAGTATTGAAACTGGGTATTGCTTCTCCAGTGAACACTTGATTACTTACTGTAATGGGTTTTACATATTAAAATTGTATTCATACTAAGAGAAGCCAAAATAATAGAGATTAAATTTTCTAGATCCAAACACCCAATTTCCATAAAATCAAGAGAAAATTGGGTTAAAACAGTTTAGCAAATTGATATTTCAAAAAATAATGTCAAGAAAAAGAACTGTAAGCAACTTAAACCCTAACAAGAACTTTTTAATTGGATGTTCATGGCATGTTGTCTGCCCCATCTTAGTTAGATTGGAATTACACCTTGCAATTTGATAAGAGTTTGTATTTCCTGATGAACAAAATGCAACTTTAATTGCAACCAAAAGAAAAGGCAATCCTCTTGCAGAGTCCATAAAGGTGGTAGTTATATATGGCCAGGATTCATTTGAACAAACATGTCTGCCATTACATTTTTATTCTACTTTTCCAGACAGAGCTGAGGCAAGGATGAAATGCATGCTCAAGAGTTCAACTTTCAGGGAAAAACCTTGAGAAATTTAAAGAAATTGCACCTAAAATTCTCAGTAACACCTACCTTCATTGGAAATAGCACTTTTGGTACATATAAATAGTAGTATAAATGAATAGATGAGAAATAAAGGAAGAAAAAATGGACTCAATGCCTGGCTTGGACCTGCAAGATGAGAAATAAAGGCACGTTGACAGGCCATCTCACATAGACCTGTCAGGATAATGCAAATTTATGGCAAACAACAGCACATTGATCATGGGTTCAAATCAAATTAACTGACTCAGAATAGTTTCCCTCTATCCAGATGTGTCGAGGAAGGAGAGGGGATTACACAAGGATTTCCTTTCAAAACAAAAATCCATTGCTACTGTAATTGTACAGTACCAGAATCAACACTTTGCATCAATTAACCATGTGCTAATCTATAATTCTAAACTCAAACATAAAGGAGAAAGCGATTCACTTAAGGCAATATTGTCAAATAAGGATTAAACCCATGTTCTGCCCAGGGCTTAGGGGTGCTACTGCTCTTACTTATTGCGCTTACCTACTCTTGGTAAAAAAATTAACACATAACAGTTATGGGTGACTTGTGCATGTCCCTTGTCTCTTCTTGTTTAACTATTCATCTAAGGCAACAGTGTCAAATAAGGAGTAAACCCATGTTTTGCCTAGGGCTTAGGGGTGCTACTACTCTTACTTATTACACTTACCTACTCTTACTAAAAAAATTAACACATAATAGTTACTCAAAACATTCTGCAGGACTAGATTTTCAAGCTCAAGCACACTAACTTTTTGTATCCTCAGTTTGACGCAATGCCTATGAATTACTCAAATTATTGCACTCAGATTTAGACCATCATACCTACAGAAATATAGAGTCTAGAATTTCTATCAGGTATTGTAAAAATTCATTCGGTATGAGTGGATTTAACCTACCACATACTAACAGGGCACCATCCTCAAGGAGGTCCTCATGAATGAAACAAAGACAACAACATTCTAATTTCGCGCCAGGTGACCTATTACATGCACATGCCTTAGTAGATACTAGTAACAAAAGAGTACCTTAGCAGCTACTTGGGTCTTGATGAGGCATGGAATACCTATTAGGAACAGTTCTTCACTAAACCAGAGGTCCAAAATATTTTAACTCATGGCTGAGACATTCCCACAGGTCCGAGGTATAGTCACTGGTCACAGGTTTGGACTTCTCTGCAATAGATCCAAGGTGTGCCACAGGTCCACATGTGGAACAGATCTGAATTATTAAGTGCCACAAGTCACAAGTCGGTTACAGGTCCGAGTTGCTAGGGGTCTGAAAAAGAGCCTGAGTTATAATTCAAGCAAAGATATTTTCCCAAAGTTCTGTCAACAGGAAATATAACAAAAATACAGATGTTTCTCCAAAAGGTGCCAAATGTCTTTTTCCTCCTGCCTCAGATTCAAATCTCCCCCTTTTCTTCAGTTGTTTTTCTTCTTCATATGAAAATTCTTTCTTATTCCTTGAATGATATTCCATGCCAAAATGAAAAGTTTGGCTTTATATTTATACTTATTTGAATATGTAAAAGGACGTCTTTTGGTAAGGAGAGATCCGACCTGTGCAATTTTCAATATTTATTTAAACTGATTTTAAGACTACTCATCCTTTCTTTGATAAGAACACCATAAATCATAGGCTACATACTTCAGCACATTGTATATTAGCGATGAATCCTCCAATCAATTGAAAAAACATCTCTTAAAATTTCATTTCATTTGTCCCGCTCTTCTGCACAACTTTCATGCTTATAAAAATAGGAAAGACGAACTATTGCATCTACTACATCTATTGAATTTTTTCAGAAGAAAAAAACACAATGACCTTCATTAAAAAAAAGTGTTTACATTTGCATCGATCGTTTCCCAATGTCCATACCAATGATCCACAAAACAAAACTTAAAAATCCCAGCAATAGAGCCATAAAAAAGGCCAATGGTCTAAGAAAAGATCAAGAAGCGCCCCAGAGGCAACCTATCAAGAAATTCAAACAGAAAATCAAAAGAGTCACTTTGCAGAAAAAATTCCAGGAAGCCAACAAGTTGAGGGGAATACAAACAAAAAAAAACCTCCCACATAAGCAGTCATGAAGATTTAGATCTTGAAATAACCATCTCCTCGAACATAATTATCTTAGGAAAGAAGCGACATACTACATGTATTGACTTATCCACGACAATAACAGAAGTTGTTCCAAGACTTGTAGAAGTGGACAATAAGTGAATATGCTCAGAGCACAACCAGAATTTTCCATATTCAAATTTTGTGCACCATATAACAAGGATAGAGAATACTTGCAGTTGCATACCAGATATAATTTGAATGTCTAACACTCATTGAAGAAAATAAATGCACCTAGGTTTTCATATATATTCTTCATCTATACACTTAGGGTAGATTAGGGCTTAGAGCTTGCTTCAACAATTCTATTACATTATCTGGGAAACTGGATCGAGAATCGCAGTTGGGTATTGTTTCCCTAGAGAGGCAGATCCAAGCCTGGATCAGGCTTATAAGCTCCCACAGAGGCCACTGTGCATTTGTTTCATCGGATCGGGTTGCTAATGGGTTACATAATAAGAGTACCTGTTTTTGGAGTTGAGGGTTTGAGAGCAATGCAAAGATCCTCAGACTGTCCATGGTGCTAGGCTCCAGATCCATGAGCACGGCTCGGGGCACAAATCTACCGCATCCTTCCTCCAAACCTGCAATAGTATGGATGCATCCTTCCTCAAAACCGGCAACAATATGGCCGCATCCTCCCTCCTTCCTTGGACAAACCATGCAACCGAAGGGAAATGAACGAGGGAAATTAAAACTTTTGATATTTGAAAATTTTTGACATTTTGAAATGAAAAACGTGTGTTTTTCTTTAAGGCCACTCAAATTAATTTAAATATATATATATATATATATTTTAATAATTATAATAAATTTTAAATAATTAAAATAATTTCTAAATAATTAAATGTTTGTTATTTTGATTGTTTAAAATATTTACAATAAAAAAAATAAAACATACCTTTTTGAGAAGAAATTAAAATTATATGAGTAAATAATGGACTCATTTTTGCATATAGTAATTCTTCTACTCTACAAAATCATCTTGCTTTATTAAAAGGAGTTTTAAACTTTACACAATTAAATTATGTTGTATTTTAAATATTTGGAGTTTTAATCTCTTTTTTTTATATATTTTTTCTTTATAATTTATGTATTATTTTTTCCTTATTTTTAAGTATTACTTTAAAAGTGAAATTCACATTTTTTTTCTTTAATGATAGTAATCTATGTATTCATTCATTCAAATTAGATACATTTTCTATAATAAATAATAGTGTAGTCTAATTAATAGATGAAATGGTTTTTTTTATTAAAACCTGACAATATCAAGATTGTGATTTCTTATTGTTTATAATCAATTTTTGAATACATAAATGAATTAAACACCTTAAAAATCTCTTTATTGATCTAAGTATATAGTGAATTCTACAGAAGTAAGAACCTGATAAGTAGCAAGGAAATGAACGATTTGGGGTCTGTTCAACAAACCCTTGAAGCAGCAAATACTCGTATAGATACTAAGCTTCAAGATAAAAATACCATAGATATGAAGAGTGTCATACGCCTTCTTTAAAAATTAGTAAATGAAATTGTGGATCTAAAAAAGAACTCTAGAGAAGATACCTCTATGTAAATAACTTACAAACCATATTGCAGAAAACAATTACTTCTTTAAAGCTAATTCGTCGAATTTGAAGGGCTTGGGGGATTAGGGGATTTAGGTGCATTTAGGGGTTAGGGGATTTAGGTGCATTTAGGGGTTAGGGGTCGAATAATGAGTTAGTAGTTAAGGGATTAGGGATTGGGGGCTTAGGGGGCCCGACCTGAACGTGTTTGGGCGGGCACCCTCAAACGAAACAACACAGAGCGCCCGACCGAATGAAAGCACAAGGGAGAAAACGACAAATGGGCCACATGAACATGAAAAAGGCACTCGGGCAATCATAACTTAGCAAAACTGATACGGGCGCCCTCGAACGAAACAACCCGACTTGAACGTGCCTCGTCAGGCGACCTCACATGGGCTAAGTTGTTCTGCCTTGGATATTTACCTGTAACTGAATGCAAATAGTAATTCAGATTTGGTAGTTTCCATTGTAATTATGAATACTATTTTATTTTTCTATCAAGTTTCAAAACTCCAGATTAGGTTAGGAAATTGCGATGACAGACAGGGATCACTTAATAGGGCCATTAAATGGATTCTACGCACAGTCCTTAGTAATGCCAATTCCTTTGATTTTGTTCTATGAGGAGCCTAGATACGCTCCTTAAAATTCAAGGAAAAAATTCAAATTTATTCTTCTCCATACACTCCAAAAGATGGGCATCCCTATTGGTAACAGAGCTACAAGCCTGTTTTCTAGTTACACTAAAATTATTGGGATTTAAAGACTGATATGATTCCAAAATTGGCTTGTTTTATAGTTCACATAATGGAAATTATGGCAGCTTGTATGTCACAGGCTATGTACCCCATGAACAATGGCATTAACCCTTGCTACAGTTGAGCCTTATACCTAAGCTTTGGAATATAGATATCAAAATGTGGTTTAAAATTTAAATTATCCTCCTATAGGTGACTGACCAAACTACATGTCTAATAGGGAATATTTTGTAATCATTCAATCTTTAAAAGACTTGACATGAGTCAATTTGGGGAATTGAAGCTAGTATGAACCCCCCTCTTCTCAAATCGGAGAAAAAATCATGGAGGTCAAGGGCGATGGTAAGAAGAGAAAGCTGGACGAGGAAGCCAATGGCGCCTCTTTGCAACTCTTGAAGGACAATCTGCACTCGCTGTTGGAGCCACTGAGTAAAGAGCAGTTGATCTCTTTTATGGTCAATGAAGTTTCTTCATACCCTACAATTGCAGAAGAAATTAAAGATGTTGCAAGCAAGGACCCTGCTCATCGGAAGCTGCTTGTGCATGGATTGGCTTGGGAAACTTCTTCACAGACCTTATGTGATGCATTTGAACAGTATGGGGAGATTGAATAAGGCGTTGTTATTATGGATAAGACATAAGGAAATTCATGAGGATTTGGCTTTGTCACATTTAAGCATATGGATTCTGCTCAAAGGGCATTGAAAGAGCCTAGCAAGACTATTGATGGGAGGATTATTGTAAGCAATCTAGCAGTGGCAATTAGCACAAGTCCTGGTCAAAGTACAAATCAGGTTCAAAGGAAACTTTACATTGGTGGTCTTTCATATGACACAACCAACGATAAGATTTTAGAAGTTTTTTTCCAAATATGGAGAGATAGAAGAAGGTTCAGTTGCATATGCTAATAATACCAACAAATCCAGGGGATTTGCATTTGTGACTTTGAAGAGTGTGGAGGCTATAAAGCGGGCTCTTAAAGAGGTTAGGGTTTTAGAGGTTTATGGTTTAGGGGGTTAAATAGGTTAGGGGTTGGGAATTAGGGTTTAATGGGTTAGGGGTTAAGGGTTATAGGATTAGGGTTTAGGGGGTTAAATGGGTTAGGGGTTAAAGGTTTAGAGGTTTATGGTTTAGGGCTTAAATGGGTTAGGGCCTTAGAGGTTTAGGGGGTTAAATGGGTTAAGGGTTAAGGGGTTATAGGTTTAGGCCGGTTTAGGGGGTTAAATGGGTTAGGGGTTTAGGGGGTTAGGGGATTGAACAGTTAAGGATTTTAGGGGTTAGAATTTAGGGGATAATGGGGTTAGGTTTTAGGGGTTTAGATGGGTTACGGGTCAGGATTTAGGGTTTAAGGGGTTAGGGTTAAGGCTTTAATGGTTTAGGGTTTAAGGGGTTAGGGGTTAAGGGTTTATATGTTTAGGGTTTAGGGGGTTACATGGGTTAGGGGTTTACTACAGGTTTAAGGGGTTAAATGAGTTAGGGGTTAAGGGTTTAGGGGTTAGAGGTTAAGGGTTTAGAGGTTTATGGTTTAGGGGTTAAATGGGTTAGGGGTTTAGAGGTTTAGGGGGTTAAATGGGTTACAGGTTGGGAATTAGTGTTTAAGGGGTTAGGGGTTAAGATGACAGTTTCATTGGTCTTTGTATTACTCTATATTATGGATATGGGAGATAGGGGCACCCTACCTACCTACTAAATGTCTAAATCAAATGTGGTGTAAACGTCTGTAATGGTGGTCGATTATATGAGGAGAGAATTTTATGAGGAGGCACTGGATTTTAAGGTGGTCACAATTTAGCATTTTTTATACGACCACCCTCACATGACCCAACCCAACCCGACCCGATCCACTCAAACATGTTTCCTTGGGCGGCCTCATGACACGACACGACTTGACCAGACCTGACCCGACCCGACCCGCCTGAACGTATTTCCTTAAGTGCCCTCACAATATGGCACGACCTGACCTGACCTGACCCGAACGCATTTCCCTGGGCGGCATCACACGACTCGACCCGACCCACCCCAATGTGTAATTTCACTGGGCACCCTCATGACCCAGCCTGACATGACCCGACCAGGTCAGACATGTTCCTTGGGCACCCTCATATGAGTGGCCCAAACGCGTTTCCTTTAGCGCCCATGGAAATTACGGGCCGTCCGAACATGCACAAGTCACCCGGGCAGTCAGTACAACCTAGCAAACCTGATACGGGTGCCCTTGAATGAAACAACCCGACCTGAATGTGCCCAGTTGGGCGATCTCACACGACGCGACACGGCGCGCCCAACCGAATGATGCCACAAGGGAGAAAATAACAAACGGGCCACCCAAACATGCACAAGGCACCCGGGCGGTCAAAACTTAGCAAAACTAAATATGGGCGCCCTCAAACAAAATGGCCAGAGCTTGAACATGCCGTCGGGCGACCTCACACGACGCGACACGACGCACACGATGGGAATGATGCCATAAGGAGAAAATAGCAAACGAGCCGCGAACGTGCGCGAGGCACTCGGGCGGTCCGACTAAGCAAAACTAATACGGGCACCCTCGAACGAAGTGACCGGCCCGAACGCGCCGGTCGGGTGACCTCCACACGACACGACAGCGGCCCAATCGAACGATGCCCATCATGGGTGAAAATGGCAAGCGGGCCAACCGAACGTGCACGAAGACACCTCGGTGGTCACAACTTAGCAAAGCGTACGGGCGTCCTCAAGCGAAATGGCCCGGACCTAGAGCACGCCCGGTCGGGCGACCTCACACGGCGCGCCTAACCGAATGATGCCACATCATGGGGAGAAAAAGCACGACAAACGGTCGCAGAATGTGCACGAAGGCACCGGGTGGTCACAAATTAACAAAGGCGGTGCGGGCTCCCGCTTGAAAGAAAATGACCCGACCCGAACGCGCCCGGTCGGGCGACCTCACACAGCGCGACATGACACGCCCAAAAAAACAATGCCACATCATGGGTGCAAATGGAAAGCGAGCCACTCGAACATGCACAAGACACCTCGGTAGTCACAACTTAGCAAAACTGATATGGGCGTCCCCAAACGAAATGACCCGACCTGAACCCGCCCAGTCGGGCGACCTCACACGGCGCGCATAGCCGAATGATGCCACATCATGGGAGAAAACGACAAACGGGCTGCCCGAACGTGCACAAGGCACCCGGGCAGTCACAACTTAGCAAAACTGATATGGGTACCCTCGAACAAAATGGCCCGACCCGAATGCACCCGGTCGGGTGACCTCACAGGGTGCACCCGACCGAATGATGTCACAAGGGAGAAAATGGAAAACGGGCCGCTCGAATGTGCACAAAGCACCCGGGCGGTCACAAATTAGCAAAACTGATACAAGCGCCCTCGAATAAAATGCACCGACCTGAATGTGCAAGTTCGGGCGACCTCACATGGCACGACACAGCGCGCTCGACCAAACGAAGCCACATCATGGGAGAAAATGGCAGACGGGATGCCCAAACATGCACAAGGCACCCAAGTGGTCAAAAATTAGCAAAAATGATATAGGCACCCTCGAACGAAACAACCCAACCTGAACACGTCTAGTTGGGCGACCTCACATAGCGTGACATGGCGCACCCGATTGAATGATGCCACAAGGTAGAAAATGGAAAACGGGCTACCCGAACATGCACAAGGCACTCGGGCAGTCACAAATTAGAAAAACTGATACGAGCACCCTCAAACGAAACAACCTGACCCGAACGCACCCAGTCAGGCGACCTCACACAGCGTGCCTGACCGAATGATGCCACAAGGGAGCAAACGACAAACGAGTCGCTCAAACGTGCACAAGGCACTCGGGCGGTCACAACTTAGCAAAATTGATACGGATGCTCTTGAACAAAATGGCCTGACCTGAATGCAAAAATTAAGACACTTGGGCTGTCACAAGTTAGCAAATCTGATAGGGGCGCCCTCACATGAAACGGCCCGACCTGGGTGCCCTTGGTCATGCGACGTCACACGACGCGCTCGGCTGCCTGGAGACACAAGGTAGCAAACAAAAAATGGGCCACCCGAATGTGCACATTAAGGCACTCGAGTGGTCACAAGTTAGCAAATCTAACACAGGCACCCTCGCACGAAACGGCCCGACTCGAGCACCCTTGGTCATGCAACGTCACACGGCGCGACACGGTGCACCAGGCCACTCGAAGACACAAGGTAGAAAATGGCAAACGGGCCACCCGAACGTGCACATTAAAGCACCCGAGCGGTCACAAGTTAGAAAATCTGACATTGGCGCCCTCACACGAAACGGCCTGACCCAGGCGCCCTTGGTCATGCGGCGTCCCACGACGCGACATGGTGTGCCTGGCCACCCGGAGACACAAGGTAGCAAATGGAAAACGGGCCATGTATGAAGATTTCATAGCTTAAAAATTTCCAGACGAGAAGATAGCCAAAATACCAAGCTGACCATGATTTGAGAAAGAATTCTATAGCATACATAAACCCTAAATTCCTTAGAGCATATCTCTGAAAATATAACGAACAAAGATCTGACGCTTAGAGTAGATGTTCAAAAAAAATTATCCTTAACATGATCGAAGTTTCATGGCCTGCAACCTCACATAAAAATGTTATAGCAATAATGCTGAAATGACCCTAATTAATTCAAATAATATCAAATCATTGTTGACATATGTTGAAAGTTAGTTAGAGAGTGAATTAGAATTGACACGTAGCCCAAACAATCGCAAGAGTGACACGTAGCCAAAACCATTGCAAGAGCGACACTTATCCCAAACCGTTGCAATAGCGACGTTTCTGCCGAAACTGTTGCAATAGTGACACCTTTGCCTAAACTATCGCAATAGAAATGCCTTTGCCTAAACTATTGCAATAGTGACGATATCCTCAAACATCACAATAGCGACACTTTCCTCTATGCTGTCGCAATTCTGACGGTATTGCTGAAACTATCGCAATTTCGACGAATTCCTCCAAACGTCGCAATTGCGACACTTTGTCTAAGTGTCGGTATTGCGACACTTGTCTCTAAACGTCGGTATAGCGATGGTTTCAGGCGAGATTTGAAAAAGTTGAAAAAATTTGGGGAAATTTCCGACATTTGGTCAAAAGTGTTGGAACCAAGTGTTAGAATTTCCGCCAAATGTACTAGTGAATCAAATACTAGATGCCTTATCTTTTTGTTTTGGCGATAATCTCACCAACATGCAAGTATTTAGTCTTTCCTTTTTTAAGTTTGGAGTAGCAGATGGATTGTAGTGGCTTGGGGATGTCTATGTTATTCTCTTGGATTGTTGATGTTTTATTTGGCTTGCTGATGTTTCATTACACATGCACTATGTTTTCCTTCTAAGTTAACTTATAATAAATGGGGTTTGATATGAGGTGTGACGTTAGGTACTTTTACTGTTCACCATTTTTATGGAATTTTCATATTAAAATAAGTGATTTTTTTAATATTTCATTATTCGCTCGCTTTTTATTTAATTAACAATCCAGTTATAAATGTTTCGTAAATCATTTTATGTGTAGAGGCATAACAAAAAATCCCATTTGCATTCTCAAGTAAGATTTCTCCATTATAATAGACTATAAATGTTCATTCTAAAATGGATTTTGGTTACAATGCCACAAACAATATGAAATAAAACAACTTAGGTTATAAACCAAAATCTTCTTGTGACAAGAAAAAGAGATAATCCATCCAAAATCCACATCATAATGTGGTTACAAAAAAAAACATATCACACCTCTATTATTTATGGCTCCGAGAATATTCAGTGCTAAAAATCCTTGTGTTTCCTGATTGAGCCAAGTAGGTTGTCCTACCTAATAAGGGTTGATTAGGATGTAGTGGATTACTACCATATGATTGAGTCCAATTTACCGTTTCCAACCATGGAGGAATTGACTACCTATACATCACACTTGCACTACTAACCCATGCAATAATTGGTGTGTGATGAGTATACATAGAATTGACACCTGCTCTAGTAGGAATAAAGAAAGTGGGTAAACCCCCATTTTGATAGTGAGGGACTTGAATATTTATGAGGTCTTGGAATAATGGTGTATTATCTGCAATATTGTACAATGTGTTTGACATAATCTTGGTTTCAGTAGTTGTGCTTGCATCATTGTCAACCATATCGGTCATCCCTTGTACCTTTTCAAGAATTTTTTTAGCCTTTCTTGCTTATTTTTCTAGCCTTTCCATTTGTTTTTTATGGTCATTCTCTTGCCTTACTTTCTCTCTTTCAAGCCTTTCATTTTCTTGACGTTGTGCTGCAACAATCCTTGTTGCCTTCTTATCCTTGGCTAAATCCTTGGCTAAGAGAGGAGCTGGTTGTTTCATTGTGTAACTACAGTTTTGAGGTTTTGCAGACACCTGTACCTTCATTCTGTATGAACGAAAGGTATTTATGTGTGAATGACGTAATAAATAATAACTTGGGGTTGTAAGTTTTGTGATTATTAAATGAATCGAAGCTCTATAGTCACACTGAATCATTTCCTATGTGAACTATTAGCAATTCATAATTTTTATTCTTGTGTGTTGATATTGGTCCGTTTATAAAAAACCTATAGCTTGTTAAGTCATTTTACATTAAAAATATGAGCATTGAAGCTTTAATCATTGGGATTTGTTCATCTATCTTATGTATTCTTGTTGAAATGGTCTCAAAACCCACTAAGGAATGTACCATGTGTCGAGTATGAATATGAGGCCTTTATAATAAACTGGACATTTTGGAACTATGTAGCTTGTTGAACTGATTTACATTAAAAGAAAATATGAACATTGTGACTTCAAATAGTTGTGTGGTTATTCATGAATCTTTTGTATTTTGTTGTAATGGTTCCATAACCCCATGGAGAAACTTTCACTATGTTCCAGTTTAGTGAACGCATGGTTGTTACAACAATTCAATTGTTGTTAAAGCAGACAAGAACAACCTATTTTGGGAACACCGTCAAATCCTCTTTAACTAATTTCTTTTATTAGCAAAAATGTATGGTGTGATTGTCCATTTTCTTTTGGGATTCATGTTGTAAAATCTTTAAAAGGAATGTGTGGTTGCGCCTTGGAATAACGGTTGTGGCTTTCTGTTAGTGATTGTAGTGCTATTACAACAATAAAATATCATACCCTTGTTTGGAATTCTAAAAAAAAAACCTCTTTGACTGTTTGATTGATTAGAAAATCTAACATTGCAAATCCAGCCAAAGGAAAACAAATTTAATCATTTATTGTGTCAAGAAACAAATTAGGGATGTTGGGAGTCAAACTTAGAAAATAATTGAATCGTAATTTGATCTTCTCCTGAAACCGTAATGCAGAATTTTAATGGGTGCTACGAAATCATTTCATTCCATAGCGACAACACGATTTATTTGAAAAAAGCACTACAAAATCATTTCATGACAACTATGCAAACTTTTTTTTCCAAAACTATGAGTTCGATTTTTAAGTTTATGCATGGACCATCTTCGTATTACCGAGTTTAAAAATTTGAAGGACAAAATTGTGTTGAGATTTGTGTTAAACTCGCTAAGTGGAAAAGAGAATTCCTTTTTAACAATATATATGTGTGAAAGATATGGATAATTTGTATTGTTTCATGTGGAAGATGTTAAAGGAACAAATCCATTGACCTATGAGTTTGGCCGCCATCATAGCTTACTTGATTTCCATTTATTATTATGATTGCTTACTCCCATTTCCATTGATGGGAGATATTCCATGCTTTTCTTTTATCAATCATGACTATTGGAATTTCTGAAAATTCCAGAAAAAAATAGTGGAGAATAAAACTCCCCACTTCAACACAGAGAAAAATATTAAACTTGCATTCAGTGACAGATTTTTCCAGTTAAAAATAAATTTCTATTTCTTCAAAAACTGATACAGATTCTTCCTCAACACAGAGGGATTACAACTGCTGGACTGCTGGAAAAACATAGTGCCAGAATAACACTCTGTCTCTCTAAAAATTTTACTGCTGTGCATACAAAAATATTTCACACTTCTGTGTAAAAACACTGTGTCTCTGTCTATTACAAAAAAAAACTCTCCGTCTCACACAAATATCACTGCTGTTTTTTTTGTTTTTCCCACACTGCTGTACATTTATTTCTGTTCTATGTAATACATTAAAACATATTACAGGTATGTCCCTCTTTTGTACTCCCAGCACATTACAACATATAACATTACATAATAGATATATATTATAAATACCATGTATTTATAATATATATTTAACCAATAGTAAAAACCAAAATTACTGCGGTAACAAAACATTTACCGTGCGTGAAACAAAAAACTTACGTGCTGGAATATAAAACAACAAAATAAAACATTAAACATATGATGGGAAAATATTAAACCCAAAACTTTGTCAACATATAATATGTGTGGGCCCCCGCTTTCATCAACAGTTCGGAGGGGGTTCACAACTCTGCCTGCCCAACTTTCCAGACCCCCTCGGAATTGTATTGCCGCTTCATCTCTGTTTTCAATTGACCGCCTCAAACCTGTTCAACGTACTGCTGCCTCCATTCTGCATTAACTGTGTTTGGTGGGAAAATTAATTGGTTTTTTTTGCAGATAGAATGCAGCTCTCCCGACGCTCCAGCATTTAACTTGCGGCTGTCAAAAAATTCCCATCAAGCTGAACTTCACTGCCTTTGCTGTCTCTTCCAATTGATTTTTGCTGTACTACGTTATTTAGGCAGTTGGAAATTAAATTCCAACACTCCCCCTTAATTTCAACTGCTGGGTTTTCCTGCATACCCAGGCATTTCCTGAATTTTTCAAAACTGTTATGAGCTAATGGTTTTGTGAGGATATCAGCTAATTGTTCCTTTGTTCTGCAATGCTGCAAAACAATCTCACCATTGCTCACCAATTCTCTGATATAGTGAAATTTTGTATCTATGTGTTTTTTTCTCTTGTGAAAAACTGAATTCTTTGATAATGCAATAGCTGAGCTATTGTCACAATAAATCACTGTCCCTTTTGTCTGCTCTTGGCACAAACTTCTTAACATCCTCCTCATCCAAATTGCTTGACATGCTGCTGTTGTAGCTGCCACATACTCTGCCTCTGCTGTAGATAATGCTACAATCAGCTGTTTCTTAGAAGCCCATGAAATGGCTCCTGAACCCATGTGAAAAACATAACTGGAAGTGCTCTTCCGATCATCTACACTTCCAGCCCAATCACTGTCAGTGTATCCAACTAATTCTGAATTTTCTGAAGCTGTATACAAAATACCAAATCTTTTTGTTCCTTTCACATACCTCAGAATTCTTTTTGCTGCCTGCCAATGTGCTTCTTTTGGCTGCTCCATAAATCTGGAAATTAAACTAACAGCATGCATAATATCCGGTCTAGTTGCAGTCAAATACATGAGACTGCCAACTATGCTTTTATACAAACTTGGATCAAAATCCTTGCTGCTGTCATCTTACTCAGCTTTAATCCCATTACTGTGGGAGTAATTGTAGCTTTGCACTCCTGCATATTAAATCTCTCTAAAACTTGATTCACATACTTTTCTTGAGAAATAAAAATTCCTTTCTCACCTTGCTCCACTTCTATTCCCAAGAAGTATCTTAATAAACCCATGTCAGTCATTTCAAATTCATCTCTCATGACCGTTTTAAAATTTTCAACAAGGTAATCATCATTACCTGTAAAAATTAAATCATCAACATATAAAACAACAATCAACAATTTACCATCATTTTCTTTGATGTAGAGGGTGGGTTCTCCCTCACACTTTTCAAATCCATTTTCCAGTAGATAGGAGTCTATCCTACTGTACCACGCTCTTGTTGCTTGCTTCAGCCCATAAAGAGCTTTCTTCAATCTGCAGACTTTGTGCTCTTGGCCTTTCTTCTCATATCCCAAAGGTTGTTCCACATATACTTCTTCCATTAAAATTCCATTTAAAATGCAAATTTTACATCCATTTGATATACTTTCCATCTATTTTGTGTTTCTATGGACAACACTGCTCTTACCGTCTCCATTCTTGCAACTCGCGCAAAATTTTCTTCATAATCAATCCCTTGCTTCTGCTTATATCCTTTGACAACAAGTCTGGCCTTGTGTCTTTCTATTTTTCCTTCAGCATTACTCTTGGTCTTATAGACCCATTTAACACCAATGACTTCTTTACCTTCTGGGAGATCAACCAACTCCCATGTTTTGTTCTTCTCTATGGCATTAATTTCATCATCCATAGCTTCTATCCATTTTCTGTCTTTAATAGCATCTTCAAAATGAGTAGGATCATCAACTTGACAATACAAAGCAAATAAGGAATTCATACCTTCATCTGCTTCTCCTTGCTCATAAATTTCTCTAAGGCTTCTGAATCTTGTTCCTCTTTCAGTTGGTGTAGGTGTGCTTGATGAAGCACTCGATTCTGCTCCTTGTGGTGTACTCGGTGAACCACTACCGCTTCTTCTCAAGGGTGTTCTCACTGCTGCTTGAGGCGTCCCTTGCTGGCCTTGCGCTGCTGGAGCTTGTGCAATGGATGGGTTATTAATCTCAACCACATCTACATCATCTTCATCATGAGATAAACAGTTTTTGACATTGACTGTTTTCTCAATGATTCCATCCCACGCTTCCTCTTCGATGAATTGCACATCTCTGCTAATTACAAACTTCTTTGTGGATGGGTTATACAACCTGTATCCTTTGGAATCTTCACAATATCCAAGGAAAATACACTTCTTCCCCTTACTATCCAACTTATTTCTCAACTTGTCAGGAATGTCTGCATATGCCACACATCCAAAAACTCTCATGTGAGTGACTCCCTGTTTTCTGCCACTCCACGCTTCTTCTGGAACTTTGTTCATCACTTCTTTTGTGGGGCATATATTTAAAATATACACAGCACAGTTTGCTGCTTCTGCCCAATACTCATTCGGCAAGTGTTTTGCCTTCAGCATACTTCTCACCATTTCCATTATGGTTCGATTCTTCTTTTCAGCAACTCCATTCTATTGCGGTGTGTACCTTGTGGTAAACTGCTTGTGAATGCCATTCTCTCTGCAAAAACGCAGAAATTCTTTTGATATATATTCTCCTCCTCTATCAGTTCTGAGGACTTTAATGTGCAGCCCGCTCTGTTTCTCTACAAGAGCTTTAAAATGGAATTTTTTTTGAAAAACTTCACTCTTATATTTCAAAAAATAAACCCACACTTTTCGTGTAAAATCATCAATGAAAGTCAGCATGTAATTGCTGCCTGAAATTGATGTTGTTTGCATCGGCCTACATAAATCTGAATGAATGATTTCTAAGGGTGCTTTCACCCTTATGCTTTTCCCTGAAGGAAAATTTTCTCTGTGTTGCTTTCCCAGAATGCAGCCTTCACATAGGCTGTCAGGCTTCTCAATCAATGGTAAACCTCTTACCATTCCTTTTCTGTGCAGCAAATTTAATCCTCCAAAATTGAGATGTCCAAATCTCAGGTGCCATAACCAATTTACATCTTTCTCTTCCTTCTGAAAGGCTTCTTGTGTTACGGCTGCTATGCTCTTTCCTTTTCCCTTCAAGTCAATGTTGAGCTTGAGTGGAAACATTCTATTGCTGGTCATTTGAATTTCAGCAATAATTTTCTTGCTTGGAGGAATATCTTTTATTGTGCACACATCATCCTTAAAAATTACATTGTAACCTTTGTTTATGAGCTGCCCTACGCTCAAAATATTACATTTCAGACCTGGAACATAATACACATCAGGAACAAATTTCTGCTCACCATTTCTTGCTCTAATACTAACTCTGCCTTTTCCTTTTACAGAGATTTTAGTATCTGTCCCTGTGGTCACTTCAGATTTTACTTCTTCATCTAGATTTGCAAACATTGCTCTATTTCCAGTCATGTGATTACTACAACCTGAATCTAAGAACCAAACATCATCTTCTCTGTCTTGTGCTACATTACAAGCTAACAACACATTACTTGGGTTCTTTTCTTCTTTTGCTACATTAGCATTCTTCTTATTTTTCATGTCACTTTTCTTCTTTCTACATTCATTGGCATAGTGCCCATATTTTTTGCAATAATAACATTGGACATTGGATTTGTCATACCTTTGTCCATGAGCATGTTGCTGTTGTTGTCCACCTTGCTGGCTGTTGCATTGGCCATGGCTTTGATTTTCATTGTTGCTCCTTCCATGTGAATGTGAAGGGCTGTTCCTTCCACCTCTGTTTTGACTTCTGCCTCTTCCTCTTCCTTTTCCTTGACCTCTTCCTCTTCCTGAAGGCATTTGGGTTTTGAAAGCATGTTCAAGAGATGAGGTTTAATCTCTTCTCAATCTCTGTTCATGGGTTATTAGTGAGGCATGAAGTTCATCCACTGTAAACTGTGAGAGATCTTTGGTCTCTTCTATGGTGGTTACAATAACATCAAACTTTGAGGGTAAACATCTCAAAAGATTCTCCACAATCCTTCTTTCTTCAAGAGTTTCTCCATGGGATCTTATCTGATTTACAATCCCAATCATATGTGTAAAAAATGTGTCAACACTATCTGACTGTTTCATGCCAAGAGTTTCAAAATCCCTTCTCAGCAACTGAAGTTTTGCTGTCTTCACTTTCTCCATGCCTTGATAAGCTACTTTCAGAGTTTCCCATGCCTCCTTGGATTTCTTAGCTGCTGCTATCCTTGGAAACACACTTGCATTTACAACCTGATACAAACAGAAGAGGGATTTAGCATCCTTTTTCCTGTTGTTCTTCAATACATCTTTCTCTGCTTGAGTTAAGGCATTGAAAGCCTGCTCATCAGCTGGTTCTGTAAAGCCATCTTCTACAAGTTCACATAAGTCTTGTGATACAAACAGGGCTCTCATGGTAATGGCCCAGTAATCATAATTCTTTCCATTAAATTGTGGAAGTTGCACATTTCCAAGACTCATTCCTGTACTTGGTCCAGCCATTGCTATTAAACTGAACTCTGAAATTAAACAAACTGTCTTTCCTTCTCTGAAAGAACAAACTCTGTTAAATAAAACAAACAACTCTGTTATCTTTGAGAAATACCTAAACTTTGATCTCTGTTGAGATTTTCACACTGCTGGAGAAAACACTGTAACAAGTCTTCTTCTTCAGCTTCTTTGAAATCTTCAAAGAGCCTAGACTAGCTCTGATACCATGTTGGAATTTCTGAAATTTCCAGAAACAAACTGTGGAGAATAAAACTCCCCACTTCAACACAGAGAAAAATATTAAACTTGCATTCAGTGACAGAGTTTTCCAGATAAAAATAAATTTCTATTTCTTCAAAAACTGATACAGATTCTTCCTCAACACAGAGGGATTACAACTGCTAGACTGCTGCAAAAACACAGTGCCAGAATAACACTCTGTCTCTCTAAAAATTTCACTGCTGTGCATACAAAAAAATTTCACACTTCTGTGTAAAAACACTGTGTCTCTGTCTATTACAAAAAAGAAACTCTCCGTCTCACACAAATATCACTACTGTTTTTTTTGTTTTTCCCGCACTGCTGTGCATTTATTTCTGTTCTATGTAATACATTAAAACATATTACAGTTTCTTCCCTCTTTTTTACTCCCAGCACATTACAACATATAACATTACATAATAGATATATATTATAAATACCATGTATTTATAATATATATTTAACCAATAGTAAAAACCAAAATTACTGCGGTAACAAAACATTTACCGTGTGTGAAACAAAAAACTTATGTGCTGGAATATAAAACAACAAAATAAAACATTAAACATATGATGGGAAAATATTAAACCCAAAACTTTGTCAACATATAATATGTGTGAGCCCCCACTTGTATCAACAGTTCTGAGGGGGTTCACAACTTTGCCTGCCCAACTTTCCAGACCCCCTCGGAATTGTATTGCCGCTTCATCTCTGTTTTCAATTGACCGCCTCAAACCTGTTCAACGTACTACTGCCTCCATTCTGCATTAAATGTGTTTGGTGGGGATTTTAATTGGTTGTTGCTGCAGATAGAATGCAACTCTCCCGACACTCCAACATTTAACTTGCGGCTATCAAAAAATTCCCATCAAGATGAACTTCACTGCCTTTGCTGTCTCTTCCAATTGATTTCTGCTGTACTGCGTTATTTAGGCAGCTGGAAATTAAATTCCAACAATGACACTCCTTGTTTTTTCTCTTTTTGGTGGGACCCATATCATCATGTTCATATATGAGTTTTCATTGGTACACGTCATATACAAAAATACTTTCCCTATTAAGTAGATTTTGATCCTATTTTTTTCCAGAATATATTGATTCCCCGGGGGTTCAATAGCACGCTGCGACCCATTCGAAATGGCTGAGGAGTTCGCCATATTGCAAGAGATATTTACAAAACTAGAGCCAACCACTCTGGTACATGAGCATCCTCTTACCAGTCCTCTATCGGATTGCTTCAACTGGGCAGATCTCTTTGCCAAATCACCAGTACCACGCCCGCTCAATTTATATGGCGTCGCTTTCAGATCCGTGAGAAAATATGATGTTGTCGACGATACTCTGCTGTATGCAGCAGATGCCAAAGCTTTTGAAGAAGCAATGGAGTCTAGACAATTGCTCAGAGTATAGAGAAATGTTATTTTAAATTCATATTATAAATTTATTATTTTGTAATTTAGATAAATATCTTTAGTATTAATCATTTATATATATAATTTTTTATTCATCTATACATAAATTTATTCTAAATATATGAAAATCATTCAAAAAGATGATTCTTCCATTCAACATTGAGGCTAACAAATCTAGTCTTAATTTACAAATAGTTAACACAGCTGCATTGATTTTTAAATGATTGCTAAATAAGTTTTATACTCTGAATGTGTCTGTGATTGTTTTTTGTGAATAAATTCAGTACTGGTATGGGAATCTGAATGAGAGAAAAGAATGCCCGGCGACCTGCATCTGGAGGTCAAGAGAAGAAGCTAAGAATGCTGTGACTGCTCCTCTCCACGCTAAAGATGCAAGTCTTGCACCCCAATTCTATGAAAAATATACTCTCGAAAGATATTGGCTTCACTGTAGCCCTGATGGGTTGTTCAGCATTGAGATAATTTAATAACAGAGGAGCATCGTCACAATATTTTTGAATAATTTCCCTGTAATGTTGACTTTTGAATAATTTCGTTGTAATGTTTCTGATCTGAATCATAGCACGGTGTCTTCTAAATCATTCACTGTCAAATTCTTTCTTAAAAGAAATAAGTCTGTTGTTAAACTTTTCCTAGTTGTTTCTGAAAGAATTAATCAACAATGTTTCCTATATTCTATACAGAAGAATTAATCAGTAATTTAACATAACACATTTTGTAATTTAATATATATTGTAGTTAAACTGTCTGATTATGTAATTTAGTTTAATTCCGCTATATTTTCATTAGTGGTTCTTCCAGTTGCCTGGCCGCCATATATGAAAATCTGGTGCTTTAGCTCAGAATTTGGCTAAATGTCATTTAGATATAGAGTATTTTAAGGAGGGGATATTTTACAATCAGGCACCATGAAAGCTGGCGGAAATATTTGAAAATCATGTTGAAGTTGTCAAAGCTTCAAAATTTTGGGATGTGTTGGATTCTTGACAGAGCCAAACCGATTTCCAACCAACAAACCATTAAACGCTTCATAATCAGATTTCTTTATAATAATAATAAAAAAAAAAAAAACAAAAAACAAAAAAAAACCAATGCACTTGTGGATTCAATGTATGTCTGTGGATAGAATGTATTTAATTTATTGACTACACTTCAATGTATATGTTCAATGTACACATAACCCCGCACCTCCATCTCTATCATCTTTTACATTGACATATTCAATGCACGTAAACGTACCGTCTGCATTCAATGTATCATTGTGTATTTAATTTATGAATTAAACTCATTTTATCCTTATATCTGTAGCCATATAAAGAAATGATATACAACTTGCAAGGTTTTTCCAAATTGCACATGTATCTATATGTCTATAGTTTTGTATAAATTTTATAAAGGTTTTTTTTAAAGTTGTGTATTGAAAGTATTCTCCAATTTAATACTTTAGAGATATTATAATGTAATTGGAGAGATGTCATAATATAATTTAATGTTCAACACATATTTTAACTACATAAAAATAAAATAATTTGTTTCATTCTATCATGTTAAACATTTTGATTTAATTAAATTCAGTTAAAAAAATTAAAATTAAAATAAAATAATTTATTTATTATTTATAGTTCTTGGACTTTAGATTTTGAATATAATATTTTAAATGTAATATTTTTATTTTAAAAAAATAATATAATATTCTTTCATATATATATATATATTTTAATTAATAAAATTATTCATTTTTAATTGAGTGAAAATAAAATAAAAATAAAACTATGATTTTTTTTTTACTCCAATATAAAATAAAATCAATAAATAAAATAACATTAAAATAAAAATAACTTCATGGTATTGACTCACAATATCATGTGGAATATAACTTATTTAAAGGGAGAGTTACATGACCCTAGATCCATCTTAACTCCCGATCTACTAAGTGTATCCTTGGTAGATCCAAATTTAAGATGGATCTAGGCTAGCTAATAATTATAATTCAATAAAACATTTTGATTGATTAAAATATCTTGATTTTGAAAATATATTTTTCATAAACTTCAATTTTTTTTTTTTTTTTTTGAAAATCTAATTTTCATGAGCTTCCAAGTGAAAGCAATGGAGTGCTCCCAAAAATCCTTGGACTAAAGAATTTGACTACTCCAAAAAATCCTTGGACAAAAGAATTTGGAATACTCCCAAAAATACTTGGACTAAAGAATTGTCACCTTTGCTATATTAAGAGGGTGGAAGATGAAAAACACTTCCCCTTAGATTCCCCCACCCTTACTCACATCCACTCTCATTTCCCTAACTTTAACTTTTTCCACACCTCCAATCTTCTTGATATGTTAATTCAACCCAACTATAGTGATCTTGGACCTTCTTTACCTTCTTTTGTATCATAGAAACAATAATTTTTTTTATGATATAAATAAGATCTTGAAGAATTACAATTATATTTTTATTTTCTTACGGCCCAGACTGCATTAGACATTTGACTTAGTGGATGTTAATCATCATCCTCATAAAATAAAATAAAATAAAAAAATGAGTAGTGTTTTAGTGCTAGTTTTTGGAAAGTTTTCTAGTTTATTTTTCAATCTAATTTCTCTAGAATCTGGCAGAGATTCATTGAAATCAAAAATTTGACAGGTGAAATATTCACAATCTAAGTGGCCCAAAGGTTTTTGAGAGTACTTGAAAGTATATTCCACTATCGTATTTTGCCGATATGTAATTTTTCCTTCGACAAAAGATATTAATCTAAAAAGAACCTTCATTTTCCCGTCAAGATAAAGAGTTTTTCTTGTGATTTACATGATCATATATGTAAACAGCTTCCAATTTAAAATAGTAATTCACAAATTATGATTACCTTGAAGCCTCGGTATACCAAATCTTTGTTCCAGAGCTGCTCGATTTTATAACTTCGTGAGACCTTGATCTTCGCCTTGCATATGCTTGTAGTTGAATTGCTTGAACTGTAGGAAGGTAAATTGTAGATTTACTTTCCTCACTATTAGTACCTCTTCTCCTTATGATCATTGTCTCAACCTCTGCAAATTCTCTCTTCAAATCAACTGCCCTTAACAATAATGTATCTACAACTTTTCTTTGTCTTATGGTTTGTATATGTCTGTACTTCAAACTGTCCTTAGATCCACATTTCAACACAGAGATATCATTAAAAATCAATAAATAGTAGCCAAAGATTAGATTTCCAAATTTGATGTTATGTTGGAAACTATAAAAAAAATTAAATAAAAATAAAAAATTAAACTATCACCATCAGGCTAGTTTAAATATTAGGGCTGAAGAATATACCCATTGAGATTTAATATTAGGTGTACTCTTAATCTGGAGCATATTATAATTTCATATTTATTTTGGACATTCATATAGTTATGTAGGAAAAGCACTTTGCTTATATAATGGTTAAGAGCACGTGTTTCTGGGTAAGAGGTTATAGGTTCAAAATTTATTCCTTAATACATTTCAAGGTTAAATCACTGCAAAGAGATTGGTCTCTTGTCCCAAAAACAAGAAAGTCTTATACAGTAATTTGGTGTCTCCCTTAATAGTAATCTTAAAATTAAATAAATAAGAAAGAAAGCGCTAATTAATTTTTATTTTAACAACAATAAAACATGTGACAGGTTCTTGGAAAGAGATATTTTTCTCGAAAAATAGAAAAACTCCAGCAAAATAAATAAAAATCAATGGTTTAATTATGATGTTATATCATATTTAGTTATGTTATTTGGATAAATATATTTTAGCTTAGTTAATATTTTGAAAAGAATTTACTTATATGGCAATCATCTTAATTTTATTTATTAGATAAAAAATTTAATTATTAAATTTATTTATTTGAAACAAAATTTAAATTAGTTTGTATGTCTAGAATTATAATTTATCAAAGAAGTTAGTAGTCTAGAATTTTTATTTATTTGTGAAAGTAGTTTGCAGCATCAAGAATTGTGAGCGTAAGAGGAAGAAGATAGTATTATAAATAATAATAATAGGAATAATAAAATATATTGTGTAAGACGAAGAAGGTATTAATAAAAAATAATAATTAAATAAAAGTATAAATTTTATATTATTAAAAAAACTAGAGATAAATATAATTTTAAAATAAAAAATAAATTAAGAAAAATAAATACGTTACATGGATTAGTTACAAAGGTGATGCAACACAATGAGTTTGACCATACCATGATGAAAAATGCTTCGGTAGTGATCTTGTTTTCTGCTCTGAACGTTCTCAGTCATATTAATCAAACTCATGTACAAGTAATTAGGTCAAACTCATTGTGTTGTATCATTTTTAATTATGTTATAGTTTCCAACACAACATAATTAAAAATTATTACGAGAGTTCCATAGAATTCTAGCCATATAATCCAGTTGGAGAACACACACTGGTAGGGCACTACCAATATATATTGATATTTATATTTTATAATAAGCAATTATAGTATAAATTATAGTCTATTATGTCTATAATCTATCAATATATATAACTGCGGCATATAGGTAATCTCTTGGTAAGCATATTTAGAAATGATAGTTATAATAGTTATATAGTTATAATACTTAGTGAATTTATAGTTATATATATCTTAGTATAAATTAAATATATATAACTATATATTTTGGATATATAGTGTCATTATATATTTTATCTATGGTATAAATTAATATATAGTTAGGAGGCATATACTATCACATCAAATTTTCTAGCCAAGCAAATCTATATGGCCTTATGCCTTTAAATCGATTATAGACATCAACCCCATAATACGCACAGTTTTAAGGCTTAGTATATCATACCTTGAGGGAACTAGTTTAAAGGTATGATATACTAATATTTCTGGCCTTAATCCAACATTAACAAAATATTATATATGCACTTAATGTTGATTATGGCCTTTATATCGATTATATCTTAATATAAATAGGTATAAGGCCATATAGATAAGTGCATATATAATATTTTGTTAATGTTAATATATGTTTATGTTGAAGTTAGGTTGTAATAAGCTATATTAGTATTTGTATCAAAGGATGTAAAGATATGCTCATAGGAATTAATATTATAATATTATTCAGACCTTAGTTAATTATTTAAATCCATAAAATCCGTAAAATTAGGTCAAAAACTAAATATAGAATCGATCATATTTAATATTTCTAAGTTCTTATATAATATTAATAACTAAATTTAATTATATATATATATATATATATATTGACATCAAGATTAAATATATAAGGTCATAATATATATTTATAAATTTAAAGTTAACCTATATTAATATCACATAAATATAATCTCCATATTTATGTAATCTATATGATAATAACATATCATATATAATTCATAAATCTCCCAATAAACATATATATTCTTGATATAACTTCTTAATATAATAATTATGTGCATATATAGTTATATTATATATAGTTAATGAACTATTATATTTATGATCTAATATATTATATTTATTATAACTATGACTATAATAAAACTATATAATGATGTGAGTAAATGTAGGAATTAAATTCTACCAAAAGACTATATTTACATATCATGATTGTATTTTGGTTTGGAACATACAATCAACTGTAATTAATCTTAATGTTATGTAAGTATAAATAATAGGATGGATTTGTAGAAGTTAAAGGAAATGTATAAAAAATATAATAGATTAGAAATTAATAAAATATTTAAATAATGTTTAAAAGATATGTTGGATTATTTCTCTTAGCTTTATATTTCTCTTACCAATTTAATTTGTCTAAGCAGTTTAGTTTGGTATCCATTCAGATATTAACAATCTTGACTCCTTATAATAAGATATCTTCATATAAAAAGTGTGACTAATAATATATCATTAGATTATGAAACATATTAACAATGTCTTAATTTTATATATACCTTATTTATATTAAAAGTATTTATATTAAAAGTATTTATACCAATGGACTCAATCCATGTAGTTTCATACTGCTTTTAGAGAGGGGTATGAAGTTAACATATATTTTTGAATAGTTATTTAAATCATATACATCAGATTATCTTATATATTATTGTCATAACACATAACACCCAATAATATTAAATCATATACATACCCAACCTATACATTGTCTCGAATATACTTTTATTATATAGAGGTTCCATTACTTATCCTAATATATAATTATGAGTCATTGTATTCATATAAAGTAAAATTAATCCCCTTGCTAATTATGCTATTGTACTCCCTAATATGTATGGTGAGTTTTGAAAATAGGTTTAAAGTAGGATGTAACGTATTTCTATTATATAATTGTGCAACATGCGATTTCCAGGAAAACTGCTAACAAAATATTAAAGGCTGAACAGAAATTGGAAGAGCATAGGTTTATAATGCCTTCCTTATTATATACTTTACTAGGTATCCTAGATAGCATACCGTCAGCAATATGAAACAATTTACATATAGATATTAAATTTTTATCATTTAATATCTCAAAATTTAAGTGAATTAAATATATAAGGGATTATAGTGTATATTAGTATACCCTATATACTTAATTAATTATGAATATCTTATAATTAAGTTCATAAATAATTAATTGACACTTAAAAAGATTTAATATTCTTTCCACCCTCTAATATTTTTATTATATTATCTCATATTAACTCCTTCTTCAACTCAACTTCTCAATTAAAGTAAGTTGTAGCCCCGACCTAACAATATATAATAATTTAATTTTTAATAGGAATAAATATCCCGCTATAAAAATATAGGATACTTATCATACATAATACTTCACAACTATTATTATTTCAGTTTATGGTTTATACTTATATATGTAAGTATAAATAAGAGTGACATTTATACTTAGATATTCCCCATGACATAATCATCCAACCTGGGAATCCTTACACTCACTTTTCTTCCTACATTTACTCACATCAAATATAGTTTTATGGGTTGTCATTACTATATTAAGGCTTAATAGATTCAACAATATGTAAAATACCTTATTATATTATATTTATTAGTATGTTATGTTATGTAAAGAGTATTTGTTAATTTTATAAGGGATTTGTTGGAGAGATTTAACTACAACATTAAAAGAGCAAAAATGGAAAACCTAGACCAAGACACTTAACTCAATACTATAGATTTCCAACAACTGTTTACAATACCATGGCCAATATAATGGTTTATCAATACCACATGCCCAAAAAACCATAACTCATAAATTTTTGAATTATGAGTTAAATATTAATAATATTGTCTATGAGAATTTAAAGTAAAATAAGATAATAATACCATAAGATAGTGTTAATTTGGGTTTTATTGCAATTTTTGAAATGTGATTATTTTTTATGACAATTATCTAATATATAAATCTAATATATATAGTAACTATTAATATGTAAATTTAAATCATATACGTCAGATTATACAACTAATATTTAAATTGTCTCGAATATACTAAAATATTTTAAATATAATTAAATATTTATATTATCTTTGGTTGGAAGTATAAATATTATTATAAATTATATTGATAATAATTTAACCATTATTGTTGGGCAATTTATGCTATATATATAAATCATTTTATTAATAAATATTTATTAATAAAATAGTTAATTGGATGTTATAAATTTTCATTTGGTTGTTGATTATTATGACAATTATCTAATTTATAAATCTAATATTATATAATAGTAGAACTTATTATATAATATTAAATTAATGTCTTATATTATATTAACATATTATAGTATAATATATAAAAAGTTGTCTCAAATATACTTTTTCTGGTTTTGATAACCTTTCACATTTCTTTTCAGCAGCTTTTTCTTTTTGCCTTGCTACTTCTACTGATGTAATTTCATGAAGTTCATAATATTAAATTTAAAGGAGCCATAAGATTTTAAGCATTTTTCAAAACATAGTTATATAACTTTCTTAGGGAATATTAAATATAGCATTAATATTCTTAGGGAATATATCTAAAACTTATTAATGATAAACTTATTAATAGTATGTTAAGAAAGTTTTATATTTAAAGAGTATTAATAATATAACAATAGCCCAACAAATATACTATATAATATTATTATAAATTATTATCAATATAATTTATAATAATATTTATACTTCCAACCAAAGATAATATAAATATTTAATTATATTTAAAATATTTCAAAAAATATAAATATTGGAGTATATATATTCTTATTTCTTAAGTGATAGTTCTTACATATAGGAATTTTATCTAAGAGGATATTTAATTGGAAAACCCAAATACTATTCCCTCTGAAATTTTAGTAACAATAAGAGGGAATATTTGATTTCTAGCAAAAATATTGATACAAAAATATTTTAAATATACATAATATACCCTCTTGGAGTATATGTAATAATAATACTTTATAATGAACAAAAGTGATACGCATTAGGATACTTTGTTATAATCCCAATATCATTCTTCAATAATATAGCAATAATATAATTTATTAACCTTATATTATATAGCATTACAATATTATAATAATATAGCAATAATATATTATATAATTTAGTTGGAAGATTATGAATAATTATCAGGAGATTGTATATGTGTCAAAAAAAAGTTATTAATATAGTATTTAAATTAGTATATTAATAATATACCCTATATATATATATATATGAAGTATATATGAAATTATGAATAATTATTACCTTCTGTAATAATTAGTTGTGGAATAATCATAGTAATGTAAATACCTTACTATAATATATATTCATATATACTTAATTATATTATATATACTTCCAACCAAAGATAATAATACCATAAGATAGTGTTAATCTCGGTTTTATTTCAATTTTTGAAATGTGATTATTTTTTATGACAATTATCTAATATATAAATCTAATATATATATATAGTAAGAATGATAGAATATAATATTATGATGCTTAGTAATAGTAATATAATATCTATAGAAGAAATATATAGATATTATGACTAACATAGTAATATCTATATAAAGTCCTTTAATACTAAATTAGAGAAAGTGTATTCCCAAATAAAGGGGTATTCCAAATAGTTCTTATGGAGCCCTTATGGATATCTAAGTTTTATAGAATCCAACATGTCCAGCATCTGGTGAACTGTGTGATTCTTTTAGGATTTTCGACTTAAATTTGGATGTTGGTGTTAGATAAATTCTATTCTTATAGCATCCAAGAATTCTTCTACGACACCTCTTGGGATGGACCTATTTCTATTATTAAAACTTCAATAAATTTTAATAATTATTAATAGAAATATACTATTAATATAAATATGTAATCTATCCAAATGGGATGTACTACTTCAATAATAAATTACCACCTCATAGTGGTAATTTAAAAATAACAATGGAGAGGCTAAAATGGTTGTTAGCAGATATTTAAATTACTAGCTAAATATCTTATCATTATTATTATTATTTTTAAATTACCCCACAACAATATAAATTATCTAGCAAAAATATTGATACAGAAATATTTTTAATATACATAATATACCCTCTTGGAGTATATGTAATAATAATACTTTATAATGAACAACAAGTGATACGCACTAGGATACTTTTTACTAATTTCTTATATTAAATATATGTTATTAGATAAATATTAAAATGTATGTACATATATATATTAATAATTATATTATTGAGATAGTATTAATAAGTTCAGGATTTTATAATATTAATAATATAAATAAGAAGACATTAATATAATATATATTACTATATTAGGGATATACAGTTGTTAACTATATATAACTCACAATTAACTCTAAGTGATAGTTCTATTAATATAGTGTATATATACACTATATAAAATTGATTATATATTAAATATAAGAATAGTATATTTAATATAATAATTCATAATTTAAATATATATTATGACCTTATATATTTAATCTTGATGTCAATATATATATAATTAAATTTAGTTATTAATATTATATAAGAACTTATAAATATTAAATATGATCGATTCTATATTTAGTTTTTGACCTAATTTTATGGATTTTATGGATTTAAATAATTAAATAAGGTCTGAATAATATTATAATATTAATTCCTATGAGCATATCTTTACATCCATTGATACAAATACTAATATAGCCTATTACAACCTAACTTCAACATAAACATATATTAACATTAACAAAATATTATATATGCACTTATCTATATGGCCTTATACCTATTTATACTTAATTTATCCCAAGTATAAATTATAAAAATTATAAAAATAATATGCTCCCAATACCTTATATTTATATGATCTCAATAATAAATTAAGTTAGTTCAGTAATAGTTATATATAATTATTGGATATAATATTAATATTATAAATATTAATAAGTTATATTTATATTAATTTACTCTATTTATTTATATTAATATGATAAATTAGATTATAATATACATCAATTAATAACTATGACATATTATATATAAACTAACCTTATTTTACTTTTTACTCCCTTGGTTGAAAAACCTACTTCAACCATCACTTTAAAATTTTCCAATCTCCTTAATATTAATATATAAGAGATATTAATATATAGGTAATCTCTTGGTAAGAATATTTAGAAATGATAGTTATAATAGTTATATAGTTATAATACTTAGTGAATTTATAGTTATATATATCTTAGTATAAATTAAATATATATAACTATATATTTTGGATATATAGTGTCATTATATATTTTATCTATGGTATAAATTAATATATAAGAAATTAATACTAGGATATAACCATGAATATACTTAAATAATATATATATGCCTAATATTTATATTATAATACTGTAATATTATAAAACCCTATAATTATTATACTTATTATAACCTTATTAATATATATTATAATCACTATAGAGATATATATATTATAATTAGTATAACTGTATAACTATTATATTAACTAAATTATATATATATTAAGATATATATATAGTTATATTAAGAGATCAATTATAACAATATGACAAATATATCTTAAAGGCCATATATATAATTACTATATTATTACTATAGTAAACAAGATTTATTATAGTTAAATATATATTGACATCAAGATTAAATATATAAGGTCATATTAATCTTATACAATATGAACTATTAATCCAACATTAACAAAATATTATATATGCACTTAATGTTGATTATGTCCTTATACCTATCACTAGATTATGTCCTTATAACTATTAATATTTTCTATATATTTATATATATAGTTCTTAGTGAATTTATAGTTATATTAAGATATCTTAATTTATATAAATTATTATTAATATAATCTCAAATTAATATATATAATTAATATGTCATTTATATATTAATTATTGAGGATGCCCACTAATTATGTCGTTTATATAATTTTAATTTTAATTGATAATAAATTATAATTTAAATCTCGGGGAATAATAGTTTAAATTATAACAATATTAGTTAATATAAAATCAAGGTATGATATATAATAATATTATAATATTATTCAGACCTTATTAATATATAATATAATTGTCAAAAACGATCCTATTCTTATTGATATATTATTATTATATTAATTATTTATAACAATATTAATAATTATAATCCAAGACATAATAGAATTATATATCTTAAAGGCCATATATATAATTACTATATTATTACTATAGTAAACAAGATTTACTATAGTTAAATATATATTGACATCAAAATTAAATATATAAGGTCATATTAATCTTATACAATTATGTACTATTAATCCAACATTAACAAAATATTATATATGCACTTATCTATATGGCCTTATACCTATTTATACTTAATTTATCCCAAGTATAAATTATAAATTATACTACATTATTAGGAAAATTATGAATACACTTCCTATATATGCAGGTCCATTTCCTTCTTTGTTGTGGTCTCTCTTGCGTTTGTCTACTGTAACCTTGTTGCCTACGGTCTTTCCCCGAGCCCTAATGCTTGTTATATTTATTATGCCACAGCTATTAATTTATAATTTAATTTATATTAGATATCAATATTTTTATTATAATATTATCCCAAGTATAAATTATAAATTATACTACATTATTAGGAAAATTATGAATACATTTCCTATATATGCAGGTCCACTTCCTTTTTTGTTGTGGTCTCTCTTGCGTTTGTCTACTGTAACCTTGTTGCCTCCAGTCTTTCCCCGAGCCCTAATGCTTGGGTCTTTCTCAGATGTGTACTCTCTACATGTGTCTCGAGTGTGTACCCAAATAGGCTTGGCAATGGTTAAATAGGCTATTACACATATTTCAAAATTAATAATTGACTATATTTATTAATAATAATTATATGAAGTATGTTATTATATGATAGTAAGTATAATATATTAAATATAAGGTAATCTCTTATGATATAACCCTCTAATTATTATATCATTAATAAATATCTAATATATTTATACCTAATATTAATAATTATAATAATACGGTAATTATAATTATAATTAATATAATTAATATAAATATTACTCTGTGGACTCATATCATTCTCTTGCATATATAATTAAGGTACCAATTAATATATAAAATATTAATTATTAATGATGTATATTAAGAAACTAATTCTTAATAATTTGTTGGATATAATATTAATATTATAAATATTAATATTATATCCAACAAATATTAAGATATATATATATATAGTTATATTACTTAAGATGGCCCTATGAAAATGGAATGACAGAGAACTAGTTGGGAAACAACCAGTTCAAGAGACACAGTTGAGAAGAAATAGTGTCTATGGAGAACTAGCTCCATAGTTATATATAATTATGGGGGAGCTTTATAATTATTTATTAGTTAACTATAAATAGTGATAATAAATAATAACTATGATATATTATTTATAGTAAATATATCATAATAGTTATAATTATGATATCTATATCTATCTATCTATATATATATATATATATATATATATATAATTATATATTATATATAATTATAATCTATTATGTCTTGGATTATAATTATTAATATTGTTATAAATAATTAATATAATAATAATATATCAATAAGAATAGGATCGTTTTTGACAATTATATTATATATTAATAAGGTCTGAATAATATTATAATATTATTATATATCATACCTTGATTCTATATTAACTAATATTGTTATAATTTAAACTATTATTCCTCGAGATTTAAATTATAATATATTATCAATTAAAACTATAATTATATAAATGACATAATTAGTGGGCATCCTCAATAATTAATATATAAATGACATATTAATTATATATAATAATTTGAGATTATATTAATAATAATTAATATACTATCTAATATAATATAGTCTATTAATTATTATAATATTATATTATTATAATATTATAATAATAATTAACTATGTAAAATACCTTATTATAATATATTTATTAGTATGTTATAAATATATTAGACTATTTAGGGATTTTATTATAACTTATAGGGTATAATAATTATAAGTTAATATAAGTCTAATATATTTATAACATACTAATAAATATAATATAATAAATAATCAAGGTATGATATATAACTCTAGATTCTATATCCATAAATATAAAATTATATTTTATATATTAGCACTATTATAAATAAAATAACATGGGTATTATAGAATATGATATAAATTAATACTATAGTATAATTTTATGATATATTATTTATATATATAATTTATTAATTAAATTTGTTTGGGTACTATGAAAGCATTATTATTATAATAAGTCTATAATATATTATTATAATATATAATTAGTATATAATATATAGTTTTTATAAGAATTTATACTAATAATTATTAATTATAAATATTATATAATAATAATTGGAATATTATTAATTATATAATTATATACTATGTATAGAAAAAGTGCTTTTTAGGGTGATTTTATATAATTGTAAAGCTCCCCCATAATTATATATAACTATGGAGCTAGTTCTCCGTAGACACTATTTATTCTCAACTGTGTCTCCTGAACTGGTTGTTTCCCAACTAGTTCTCTGTCATTCCATTTTCATAGGGCCTACCCCCCTTAGTCTGCTATAGGGAGACATCTTAAATGGAGAAATTGAGGATCTGGGTCACAACAATTTAAATCCTCAAATTGTCTCATAATATTCTATGATCTGAGAATTTGAAGTGTAGCTACTATGGTGAAGAAAGACATTTGAAAGTAGAACATAGGGAATAATTGTATGACTTAGAGCATGGAATTTTTAATATAGTGTTACAAATATATTAAAAATATAGTGTTATTTTTAATATATTTAAGGCCATCCAAATAGAGCAATTACTTAACATATTTGTTCTATAAGTATAATTGTAATATCTCATGCATATTTAGGAACCTTGAAGATATTACTATAACCTCTTAATAATTTGTTATATATAATAACTATATATAATATAACTAACATGTATTTAGTCTAGGTCTTATAATGTATTGTACTATTAAGCAATTACAGAGGCCATCCAAATAGAGCAATTACTTAACAGTTGAACTAGGTCTCCCACTAGTTCAAGGTCTATTATTCATTATTCTCATTATGAATGAAGATTAACTAATGCTTTATTTGGATGGCCTCCATGTTGGAAATACTAAGAGGGGGGGTGAATCAATATTACTGCATTAGTTAATCTTCATTCATATATTTAAGGAGTTATTGATGTTAAATATATACGTTTAACCTATATTTAAGATCTTTGTGAGATCTTAAATGAATATAGGTTGACTAAATATTCATTTGGATGCCCTACTATTAAAACTATGACTTAGACAACTCTTGAGTCTAAGTCTAAGTCAAGATCCAAATGTAATATCCCATGCTCTAAGTCATACAATTATTCCCTACGTTCGACTTTCAAATGTCTTTCTTCACCATAGTAGCTACACTTCAAATTCTCAGATCATGGAAAATTATGAGACAATTTGAGGATTTAAATTTTTGTCACCCAGATCCTCAATTTCTCCGTTTAAGATGTCTCCCTATGGCAGACTAAGGGGGGTAGGCCCTATGAAAATGGAATGACAGAGAACTAGTTGGGAAACAACTTATGGATCAGCTAAATCTAAGAATCTCAAGGCCTTATCACTACATTTTCTCTATGGATTCTAAAAAGATTGAAGTCCTCGGCTTGGTTAAAGACTCACAGGTTGCCTTCGCAAATTATCCTTACAAAATCATCACCATGGACACTTATTCTTGTGCTACCTATAGAATAAGAATTGTGGAGTTCTGTCTCAATCAGTTTGCACAGATGAAGAACCGAATGCTAACAAGGTGCCTCAAGCGCACCGAAACAAGTAGCGTCAAGTTGCAGGAAGGATAATACCTGTTAGCATTCGGTTCTTCATCTGTGCAAACTGATTGAGACAGAACTCCACGATTCTTATTCTATAGGTAGCATAAGAATAAGTGTCCATGGTGATGATTTTGTAAGGATAATTTGCGAAGAAAACCTGTGAGTCTTTAACCAAGCCGAGGACTTCAATATTTTTAGAATCCATAGAGAAAATGTAGTGATAATTATATATTAAATATTAATATTATATTCAATCTTATATTTATTATAACTATAATGAATATTATGAGAGCTATATTACATAATTATGTAAACAATAGATATTACATAATATATATTATTAATAACTATATATTATGACTAGGATAATATATTATTTTAAAATATCCTAGTTAGTACCTGTGAATATTATAGATTATAAATAGTATAAGGTAAGAAAGAGGATTAATATATCATATTTATTAATAGATATGATGTTTATTAATATCTCCTCATATCCTTATATATCTTATATTTAAATATAAGGGCATATCTACTTAATAATATATGAATATAATATGAAAATTATATTAACTTATTTACATAATCTTTATTATATATAATTATTTACCTCGAATTATTATATTGTAAAAGCAGAAAATTAAATATAATAATTTATTGAAAGTTTTATATATCAAGATACTATAATATATATAATATAATTTATTAATATATAGTTATAATATATATTATTTAAGGACATATTCAATAATTAGGATAATAAAAATTTTATCTAAATTCATATATGTATTAGTTCTTACATATAGGAAGTTTATCTAAGAGGATATTTAATTGGAAAACCCAAAGACTATTCCCTCTGAAATTTTAGTAACAATAAGAGGGAATATTTGATTTCTAGCAAAAATATTGATACAGAAATATTTTAAATATACATAATATACCCTCTTGGAATATATGTAATAATAATACTTTATAATGAACAACAAGTGATATGCACTAGGATACTTTGTTATAATCCCAATATCATTCTTCAATAATATAGCAATAATATAATTTATTAACCTTATATTATATAGCATTACAGTATTATAATAATATAGCAATAATATATATTAATATTATATTATCTATAAATATTTAGATTAAGTAATATATATTATTAATAACTCTGAATATTGATAATGATAATAAAACTAATATCTCTTTTATATTGGGAGTTATTAATATATATTAAATATAAGTTATTACTATAATTTTGTCAATACAGTGATATAATTTATAGATTTATATTTATCACATTATAAGTTATCCTAAGGGAAGTATCTTAGTGTAAGTTAAGTTTGAATACTTAACTTATTATATATAATTTAATAATATTCCAGAACAAATTACTAGTACATATTAGGTATAAATTTATGATGTTATAGTAAAGATAATCACATATTATAACGTTTAAATTTAGGGGATTGATTAATTGTCAAAAACGATCCTATACTTATTGATATATTATTACTGATGAATTAATATCATATTACAGTATATATTTAAGGGGATTAATTATATATTACAGAATATTCCCTAAGAATATTAATGCTATATTTAATATAACTATGTTTAATTAATTCTCTTGAATATTTACTAAGGTCTGAATAATATTATAATATGTAAATTCCCTTAATATAGAATATTACCATAAGAATAGTATATTAATAGTTAGAGGCATTGTCTATGATGATTTTGTAAGGATAATTTGCGAAGGCAACCTGTGAGTCTTTAACCAAGCCGAGGACTTCAATCTTTTTAGAATCCATAGAGCAAATGTAGTGATAAGGCCTTGAGATTCTTAGATTTAGCTGATCCATAATTGAATAAATATAGACTATGAGACCTGAGGTATGCTAGCTCGAAACACATACCTCAAGTGCGTAAAAATATTAGAGGGTGGAAAAAATATTAAATCCTCTCAAGTGTCAATTAATTATTTTTCTGGAAAAAGTAAAACATTATTCAATTCAACTTATCAATTAAAGTAGGCTGTAGCCTCGACCTAACAATAATAATGTAAGGGCACAATAATAACAATATGGGGTTATAGGGGTACAACAATAACAATAATGGGGGCTACACAAACATAATAAGGGACTACACTATTAATATAGGGACTTAATCTAAATACATATATATATAAGGTATAATATGTTCCAATAAACATATATATATTTATTAATACATAATTATATACAAAGGTAACCAGCATATATTTTAATATGTAAATAAATATAACAAAAAGACAAATAAGTAGGATATATATCATTATCTAACCATTATATAATAGAAATAAGTTATTAATGGAGACTAGTTTTATTGTGCAAAAACTCTCAATTATTATTAATATTATAAAATCCCGAACTTATTAATACTATCTTAATAATTATGTCCTAACCAGAGTATCAAGGTAATTTACATAGTAATCTATTTATATTTAATTACCTTCTAGTTAATTAACACATATTATATTTAACAAATCATTACACTATATAAAATTATAATTATTTAAAAAAAAGGTTAATGAGTGGTCACGTAATACTTATTAACAAGATACCACTTCGAGGGGACATCATAATTATGAAACATTAACTTTAGTAGGATACCTAGACAATATTTACAGAGGTAATATATAAAGTATTATATATTTTAACTCTCTTATGTGAATTACTAGTCTCCATAGCTGTTATTAATATGTACAGAGGGATATCTCCATATTATTAAGGATATAGTAATATTCCCTTAATCGAATAATTAGTTAAATTTAAAATTATATTATGACCTTTTATAGGGTATGATGGTGTTAATACTATTATGAGAAAATACTATCCTAATTATGGAAACCCAGAAAACTCCTAGCATAATGAAAGTAAGAGAGGATATAATATAACTCATATCCTATTAAAGTATATTAATTAATCTAAATATCTTATATATACTGTCACTATTTTGCGTGATCAATATATTTTATGTAGTGTATTTTAGATTTTATATATATTTACCCTATATGAAAGGTGTAATATAGTTATTCCTCCGTACATTTACTATTTACTGCATAGTAAATAGTATGTAATTATTCTAAGGTCCCCAGTTCGAACCTGGGCTAGGACAGGAGCAAAATTATTGAATACTTCTTTTCGCCATATTAATTATCTATACTATATTAACCCTTACAATAATTATATTTAGTAAGGACTTTATATTTATATTGCTCAATAATGGTCTTTTACTCCTATTGTTGAGGCTTCCCGGCATTATCCACCATACCACGATTGTTTAATAATATAACAATATACATATGGTCTCCATTAATAAGTTAAGCATAATAGTAGTAAGTAAATCACTAATTATATAATTAGTGATTTAAATAACTATTGTTATTTAAAATGCCTCTAACATCATCATAGACTATTCCCTCTAAAATTATTAACATTAACCAAATTGATTTACATATTAACTAAATAATTATTATATATGGAGATTAATAATTATTAATAGTTCTTATGGAGCCCTTATGGATATTTAAGTTTTATAGTTTTAGTATACTATTAATATAAACTTAGAGAGTTAATTGTCTATGTTATATTTAGTTATAGAATATTAAATATAGTATTAATAGATTATAAAGTACCTCTATGTTTGTTTATAATCTAGTAAGAGGTAAACTATATTTCGTAAATTATACTTAATATTATCCTTAAATATTTAATATAATGCTTGGAAGATATCATATTCATGTTGGATTCTATAAAACTTAGATATCCATAAGGGCTCCATAAGAACTATTTATGAGGAATTAAATTTAACTGAAAATTGATTAGGTTTCAATTTCCTAATCATTAGTACCTTAGTTTGAAATTTAATTCTGAACCTCTTATTATATTAAAAAGTCAAGAGTGACTTTTTATGATGATCCATAACCTAAAATAATTATTCAATTTCTAGATTCAGAATATAATTTCTCACTCTTGAGTTTTTAATATAATTAGAGGTTCAGAATTAAATAACTAGGGAATAGTTGATATATTTATACTAGGAACCTCCATATATATCCTAGTGCGTATCACTTCTTGTTCATTATAAAGTATTATTATTACATTAAAGAATAACTTATTATATTCTATAGTGTCAATAAAACCCTATATAAATGTCATTATCACTATATATTATAATAATATACAATTTAAGTTAAAATTAGTTTCCCTATATATAATAATATTTAATATAGATATTAATATATTATTGCTATATATTAACATATATAATATATATTATATGATTTCACATATTAATATCTATATTAAATATTATTATATATAGGGAAAATAATTAACAATATTTAGATCAAGGAGGGACATATCTCCTTTAAATGTAAGTTATATCATGGAATATTGTCTAGGTATCCTACTAAAGTTAATGTTTCATAATTATGATGTCCCCTCGAAGTGGTATCTTGTTAATAAGTATTACATGACCACTTATTTAACAAATCATTACACTATATAAAATTATAATTATTTAATGATATATTATTTATAGTTAATGTTATAGTATAATTTTTCTCATTAATGTTATAATTATCTTTACTAACAATAACTTGTCCAATATCATTACCTTAACTATATATAAGTATATCATTCTCTAAGGTAATGATAAATATTGTAAATATGAATCGTAATTTGATCTTCTCCTGAAACCGTAATGCAGAATTTTAATGGGTGCTACGAAATCATTTCATTCCATAGCGACAAAACAATTTATTTGAAAAAAACACTACAAAATCATTTCATGACAACTATGAAAATTTTGTTTTCCAAAACTACGAGTTCAATTTTTAAGTTTATGCATGGGCCATCTTCGTATTACCGAGTTTAAAACTTTGAAGGACAAAATTGTGTTGAAATTTGTGTTAAAATCGCTAAGTGGAAAATAGAATTCCTTTTTAACAATATATATGTGTGAAAGATATGGATAATTTGTATTGTTTCGTGTGGAAGATGTTAAAGGAACAAATCCATTGACCTATGAGTTTGGCCGCCATCATAGCTTACTCGATTTCCATTTATTATTATGATTGCTTACTCCCATTTCCATTGATGGGAGATATTCCATGCTTTTCTTTTATCAGTCATGACACTCCTTGCTTTTTCTCTTTTTGGTGGGACCCATATCATCATGTTCATATATGATTTTTCATTGGTACACGTCATATACAAAACTACTTTCCCTATTAAGTAGATTTTGATCCTATTTTTTTCCAGAATATATTGATTCCCCGGGGGTTCAATAGCATGTTGCGACCCATTCAAAATGGCTGAGGAGTTTGCCATATTGCAAGAGATATTTGCAAAACTAGAGCCAACTCCTCTGGTACATGAGCATCCTCTTACCAGTCTTCTATCGGATTGCTTCAACTGGGCAGATCTCTTCGCCAAATCACCAGTACCATGCCCGCTCAAGTTATAGGGCGTTGCTTTCAGATCCGTGAGAAAATATGATGTTGTCGACGATACTCTGCTGTATGCAACAGATGCCAAAGCTTTTGAAGAAGCAATGGAGTCTAGACAATTGCTCAGAGTATAGAGAAATCTTATTTTAAATTCATATTATAAATTTATTATTTTGTAATTTAGATAAATATCTTTAGTATTAATCATTTATATATATAATTGTTTATTCATCTATACATAAATTTATTCTAAATATATGAAAATCATTCAAAAAGATGATTCTTCCGTTCAACATTGAGGCTAACAAATCTAGTCTTAATTTACAAATAGTTAACACAGCTGCATTGATTTTTAAATGATTGCTAAATAATTTTTATACTCTGAATGTGTTTGTGATTTTTTTTTGTGAATAAATGCAGTACTGGTATGGGAATCTGAATGAGAGAAAAGAATGCCTGGCGACCTGTATCTGGAGGTCAAGAGAAGAAGCTAAGAATGCTGTGACTGCTCCTCTCCACGCTAAAGATGCAAGTCTTGCACCCCAATTCTATGAAAAATATACTCTCGAAAGATATTGGCTTCATTGTAGCCCTGATGGGTTGTTCAGCATTGAGATAATTTAATAACAGAGGAGCATCGTCACAATATTTTTGAATAATTTCCCTGTAATGTTGACTTTTGAATAATTTCGTTGTAATGTTTCTGATCTGAATCATAGCACGGTGTCTTCTAAATCATTCACTGTCAAATTCTTTCTTAAAAGAAATAAGTCTGTTGTTAAAATTTTCCTAGTTGTTTATGAAAGAATTAATCAACAACGTTTCCTATATTCTATACAGAAGAATTAATCAGTAATTTAACATAACACATTTTGTAATTTAATATATATTGTGGTTTAACTGTCTGATTATGTAATTTAGTTTAATTCCGCTATATTTTCATTAGTGCTTCTTCCGGTTGCCTGGCCGCCATATATGCAAATCTGGTGCTTGAGCTCAGAATTTGGCTGAATGTTCGTTAGATATAGAGTATTTTAAGGAGGGGATATTTTCCAATGAGGCACCATGAAATCTGGCGGAAATATTTGAAAATAATGTTGAAGTTGTCAAAGCTTCAAAATTTTGGGAGGTGCTGGATTCTTGACGGAGCCAAACCAATTTCCAGCCAACAAACCATTAAACACTTCATAATCAGATTTCTTTAAAAAAAAAAAAAAGAAAAAAAAAATCAACATCCCAGAGAAATCGTTGCCTAGGATATTCAATGATTAAGACCATTGAGTGCGCAGAACCAATGCACTTGTGGATTCAATGTATGTCTGTGGATAGAATGTATTTAATTTATTGACTACACTGTTGGACAGTGCGCAGCAAACTGAATAAACACAACAACAGCAAATTTAATCATGCACACAAAGACAAAGGTTTACCGTGGTTCACCCAAACCTCCTGGGCTACGTCCACACAACAGGGCATTGGCAATCTTTATTATTCAAATAGGAGATTACATAATTCACACACCCTCACTTCATTGCAAACAATCCATATGGATACCTGTTATATAGCAGGAGAATCTAACAGCCTCATAAATCCTCTCAACTCAAATTTAGGATGCATTAACTCCCTCCCAACAAACTGGAGCTAATCTAGGAACTAACTCCTAATTTTTGTCACCTACTGAGATTTTTCCTATTTTATTTAGAACAGAAAATCTCAACAATCTCCACCTTGACAACAATTAGCCTGATGCCCTGTTCTTTATTATTTTATCTCTTCTGCAAGCCAAGAGAAGCCAAACACCAACGCAGCTTCTCCAACAAAACTGGTTTTGTGAACATGTCTGCACAATTCTCCTTTGTATGCACCTTTTCAAGAGAGACTCCCCTTTCAGTGATAACCTGTCTTACAAAATGGTACTTAATTGGAATATGCTTTGATTTACTATGATAGGCCGGATTCTTAGCCAAATGTATTGCACTTTGACTATCACAAAGTAACCTGATGTTGTCCTGCAACCTACCAAATTCACCAAGCAAACCTTTCAACCAAACCGCCTCTTTGCAAGCATGAGAAGCAGCAATGTATTTTGCTTCAGTAGTGGATAAAGCAACAATGTTCTGTAGCTTTGACATCCAGCTGATAGCTCCACCTGCAAGATTAAAGACATACCCTGAAGTTGACCTTCTATTATCCAAATCACCTGCAAAATCGGAATCAACATACCCGCAAACAAATTCACTACTCTTATTGTAAGTAATACAATAACTACTTGTGCCTCTCAAGTACCGAAGCACCCATTTCACTGCTAACCAATGTTCTTTACTCGGATTTTCCATGTACCTGCTGACAACCCCAATTTCATGTGAAATATCTGGTCGAGTACAAACCATCACATACATCAAACATCCTACTACATTGGCATATGGAATTCGAGACATATAATCCTTTTCTTCATCTGTATTAGGACATAAACTGGAAGAAAGCTTAAAGTGGGAAGCTAAAGGGACTGACACAGGCTTCACATTATTCATACCAAATCTCAAAAGTATCTTCTCAACATACTTCTGTTGTGATAGCCACAGCTTACCATTGCTCCTGTCTCTGAAAATCTCCATGCCCAAAATCTGTCTTGCTGCTCCTAGATCTTTCATATCAAATGTCCTTGCCATATGAGTCTTCAACCTGTTGATTTCTTCAATGCTTTTGCTTGCTAAAAGCATATCGTCAACATACAACACTAAGATAATGAACATGCCATTTTTCAATTGCTTGAAATACACACAATGATCATATTCACTTCTAACATATTTATGACTCAACATGAAAGAATCAAACTTCTTATACCACTGCCGAGGCGACTGCTTCAGGCCATATAATGACTTCTTGAGCCTGCAGACAAATTTCTTATTGCGATGCTGAACAAACCTTTCCGGTTGTTCCATATAAATTTCCTCATCTAGATCTCCATGTAGAAAAGCAGTCTTAACATCTAGTTGTTGTAACTCTAAATCAAACAAAGCAACTAAAGCTAACACAATTCTAATAGAAACAATTTTAACCACTAGTGAAAAAATCTCATGAAAGTCAACACCGGCTTTCTGAGAAAACCCTTTTGCAACCAGTCGCGCTTTGTACCTGTCCTCCGTATCATTCACACCCCGTTTCAGCTTGTAAACCCATTTACACCCCACAGTTTTCCTGTCTTTCGGAAGCTCAACCAGATCCCATGTGCCATTCTTACTTAAGGCCATCATTTCTTCCTTCATGGCTGCTTTCCACTTGTCACTATTCGAACCTTCTATTGCTTCCTGATAGCACAGAGGTTCATTGTCATTAGCGGTCAAAGCAACTGAAGTAACATAATCATCATACCTTCTCGGTGGCCGTTTGACTCTTGTCGACCTCCTTAAGGATGTTTCTGGTTGACTACCATCTGTAGGAACTTCTTGCCGATCAGTATCTGAGACCTGTTCATGATCTAAACCTGAACCCTGTTCATGTTCTGATTCTGAAACCTGTTCATGACTAGTATCTGAACTATGGTCATCATGACCATCATTAGAAGTGCTGTCAAACTGAATGTGCTGAAAATCAAATACATCATCCTGTTTCAATTTACTATCTACATCTAACTGTACAAGAGAGGATTCATTAAACCTTACATCTCTGTTGATGATGATTTTGCGGGTAGTAGGATCCCACAATCTATATCCCTTTGTTCCAACACCATACCCAAAAAAGATATACCTTTTAGACTTCGGATCTAACTTAGTTCGTTGATGTTTAGGCACTAGAGCATATGCATCACAACCAAACACTCTGAGTTTAGAATAGTCACAAGGGTGTCCTTTCCATACCTCTTGCGGAATCTTGCAGTCTATTGCCATCGATGGAGATCGGTTTATCACATAACAAGTTGTTGCCACCGCTTCCGTCCACAACTCCTTTTGCAACCCGGCGTTACTCAGCATACTCCTTGCTCTCTCTAGAAGAGTCCTATTCATGCGTTCAGCAACTCCATTTTGCTGAGGAGTATAAACCGTGGTCTTATGTCTCTCGATCCCTGCATCCTTGCAATAGCTGTCAAACTCCTTGGAAGTAAACTCACCACCATTGTCGGTTCTTAAACACTTTATTGTTCTACCAGTGTTGTTTTCTACCAATGCTCTAAACTGTTTGAAAACTGAAAAAACATCAGACTTCCTTTTCAACATGTAGACCCACACCTTCCTAGAAAAGTCATCAATGAACGACACAAAATATGACGAGCCACCATATGACGCTGTAGGGGCTGGACCCCAAACATCTGAATGAATATAATCAAGTATGCCTTTACTAGTATGTTTGCCTATTTTAAATTTTTGTTTACTTTGTTTTCCAAACAAGCAATGCTTACAGAAATCTAACTTTCCAGACCTTAGATTAGGAAGTAACTTGCGATCAGCCAAAATCTTTAACCCTCTTTCGCTCATATGGCCCAACCTTTGATGCCATAGGCGAATGGAACTACTTTCATGTTCAGACACCGTAGACACATGAACTGACCCTGTTCTTCCTTCTAATTGAAATAAAGTTCCTACTTTCTTAGCTTTCATTACTAGTAAAATACCTTTATATATTTTCATAACTCCACCTTGAATTACAGTTTTATATCCATTCGTATCCAATGCTCCTAAAGAAATTAGATTTTTCCTTAAGTCTGGAACATGTCTCACATCTGTTAACAATCTAGTTGTCCCATCAAACATTTCCAGTTGTATACTTCCTATCCCAACAATATTAGATGTAACATCATTACCCATGTACATGACTCCATCATTAACTGATCTATATGTCTTAAACCATTCTCTATGGATACACATGTGGTTTGATGCACCAGAATCTAACAACCAATGTTGATCATGATTTGACATATTAACAGACAACACTTCGTCGCTCATACTTGAACCAGATGCCGAACTTGTATCTGTCGCATTTGCCTCCTTCTTCTCTGTCGAAGAATCTGCTTTAGAAGTTTGCTGCTGTTGCTTCCAGCAGTCCTTCTTCAGGTGTCCAGTTTTCCCACAATGCCATCACTTCACCTTTGTCTTCTTTCCTTTAGACTTTGAACGAGAGTTGCTATGCTTACCCCCGGAGTGTCTCTCTCTCGAGCGACCTCTGGCCATCATTACCTCTGATGTAGAGGTGTCTGCATTCGACTTCTTCCTCATCTCCTCAGCCTCAGACAACAAGGCTCCAACCATATCGTTCTCAAAATGGGCACTTTGAGTTTTCGCCATCTTGTATCAGCAAAAAAACACAATAATCTCCAGAAAAACCAAATTTTAAATGAAGTTAATCTCAAAAAACACTGCCTGTGCCTTTAAAAAACAAACTGATATCTGCCCTTTGTACTTCACATACAAAATTTCTACAATGTGCACTTATATGTCTGTGCTTTCATACCATATGCAAATGGTATACTCAGATTCAATTTTTAAATGCGACCCTTCACCTTATAGAAAATGCCTTTCACTTTATACCATATGCAAATGGTAATTACATTATCACATTTCAAATCGATTTCAAAAAAATACAAAACAATCGATTATGTATATCAATTTTAAATACAATACAAATCGATTTTCGCCTTCTTACTGAACCGCCTTTTCTTTTAGAAAAAAAACGCTTTGCTGTCTTTGCCACACATCGATTTAAAAATCATGGCATAATACAATTAAAACAAAATCTTCAAGACGATATACCAGACCTTATGCATTTTCCTTTTATTACCATATCGATTTTTTATAAATGCACTTCCTTTTATACCATATGCAAATATACTCAAAATGGATATCGATTTAATAATATCCATTTACCTTGAAAACCCATTCGGAAGCATATGGATATTGATTTAATATGGATATCGATTTAAATAAAATTCAAAATTCACATCGATTTAAAAAAGTGTATTGAAACAAATTGATACCAATTGTTTGAATTCGGTTCCGCGCCAATTCCAGAAAAAATTCAACACTTCTCCACGCAAACTCAACGCTGACTGTGTTTATTCCGCACCAATTCAACGCATCAGCACAACACTTCTTCACGCAAACTCAACGCTGAATGTGTTAATTTATTCCGCGCCAATGCAAAACACAGCCGATGCTGGTGAGGCCTATTCCTCTCCAACGTTAACGAAACACATCTCCGCAACGCTAACGTTTGTTTCCTTGCTGGTTTTCCAACGCCCGTTTGCTGGCCAACTCGACGATTATGACACGACAATCACCTAACTCACGTAGCCACATGTTCTGGCTTCAACGCCACCGCTTCATTCAATGCTGCCACCACCGGCAGCCTTCAGACGCAATGAATTACACAGCAGTCAGCCCACTGTACTGACATCAAACCTCGACAACGCTTCTGCACAAGAACAGCGCATTCAACTGAATACACCAGCAGGCACACCACGCCAGCAATCCTCCACGCAGGTACGCAGATACGTTACACGCTCTCCAACAACACTACGCAGCACTCCAGTTCTGCACACCAGCAATGCACCAAAAACTCTGCGCACCAGCGATGCAACGCACTCCAACATAAGCTATGATACCAATTGTTGGACAGTGCGCAACAAACTGAATAAACACAACAATAGCAAATTTAATCATGCACACAAAGACAAAGGTTTACCGTGGTTCACCCAAACCTCCTGGGCTACGTCCACACAACAGGGCATTGGCAATCTTTATTATTCAAACATGAGATTACATAATTCACACACCCTCACTTCATTGCAAACAATCCATATGGATACCTGTTATATAGCAGGAGAATCTAACAGCCTCATAAATCCTCTCAACTCAAATGTAGGATGCATTAACTCCCTCCCAACAAACTGGAGCTAATCTAGGAACTAATTCCTAATTTTTGTCACCTACTGAGATTTTTCCTATTTTATTTAGAACAGAAAATCTCAACATACACTTCAATGTATATGTTCAATGTACACATAACCCCCCACCTCCATCTCTATCATCTTTTACATTGACATATTCAATGCACGTATCGTACCGTCTACATTCAATGTATCATTGTGTATTTAATTTATGAATTAAACTCATTTTATCCTTATATCTTTAGCCATATAAAGAAATGATATACAACTTGCAAGGTTGTTCCGAATTGCACATGTATCTATATGTCTATAGTTTTGTATAAATTTTATAAAGGTTTTTTTTCAAGTTGTGTATTGAAAGTATTCTCCAATTTAATACGGTAGAGATATTATAATGTAATTGGAGAGATGTCATAATATAATTTAATGTTAAATACATATTTTAACTACATAAAAATAAAACAATTTGTTTCATTCTATCTGTTAAACATTTTGACTTAATTAAATTAAGTTAAAAAAATTAAAATTAAAACTAAATAATTTATTTATTATTTATAGTTCTTGGACTTTAGATTTTGAACATAATATTTTAAATGTAATATTTTTATTTAAAAAAAATAATATAATATTCGTATATATATATATATATATATATATATATATATATATATATATATATATATATATATATATATATTAATAAAATTATTCATTTTTAATTGAGTGAAAATAAAATAAAAATAAAAATATGATTTTTTTTTACTCCAATATAAAATAAAATCAATAAATAAAATAACATTAAAATAAAAATAACTTCATGGTATTGACTCACAATATCATGTGGAATATAACTTATTTAAAGGGAGAGTTACACGACCATAGATCCATCTTAACTCCCGATCTACTAAGTGTATCCTTGGTAGATCCAAATTTAAGATGGATCTAGGCTAGTTAATAATTATAATTCAATAAAACATTTTGATTGATTAAAATATCTTGATTTTGAAAATCTATTTTTCATAAACTTCAATTTTTTATTTTTATTTTGGAAATCTAATTTTCATGAGCTTCCAAGTGAAAGCAATGGAGTACTCCCAAAAATCCTTGGACTAAAGAATTTGACTACTCCAAAAAATCTTTGAACAAAAGAATTTGGAATACTCCCGAAAATACTTGGACTAAAGAATTGTCACCTTTGCTATATTAAGAGGGTGGAAGATGAAAAACACTTCCCCTTAGACTCCCCGACCCTTACTCACATCCACTCTCATTTCCCTAACTTTAACTTTTTCCACACCTCCAATATTCTTGATATGTTAATTCAACCCAACTATAGTGATCTTGGAGCTTCTTTACCTTCTTTTGTATCATAGAAACAATAATTTTTTTAATGATATAAATAAGATCTTGAAGAATCACAATTAGATTTTTATTTTCTTAAGGCCTAGACTGCATTAGACATTTGACTTAGTGGATGTTAATCATCATCCTCATAAAATAAAATAAAATAAAAAAATGAGTAGTGTTTAAGTGCTACTTTTTGGAAAGTTTTCCAGTTTATTTTTCGATCTAATTTGTCTAGAATCTGGCAAAGATTCATTGAAATCAAAAATTTGACAGGTGAAATATTCACAATCTAAGTGGCCCAAAGGTTTTTGAGAGTACTGATGTCACATTTAAATAAAAAATAAAAAATTAATAGTTGTAATTAATAATTAAAAAATATATAAAATTATTAGTTATAATTAACAATTAAACCAACCTTAATTTATATTAACTCCATATCCACTAAATGTGGAGAGGGATCAAATCTCTTTTCATTTAAAAGAGGTTTGTATCTCAAGCGATTTGATTCCTCTCAAGACTGAAATATATAGATGGATCTAGGCTAGTTTTGAATAAATTTACTATTAAATTATACGTTTTTGCATTTATAGGTGCTCTCTAGTCCAATATGGTAAAGATATTGTCATGTATTGTATTGTAAAAAGTCAAAATAAAACAAAAAAGAAATAAAAATATTTAATAATTACACTAAGTCAAATTACTTAAAACTAAAAATAAAATAAAATAAAATAAAAATATATAAAATTAACAATTCTAATTATAATTAATTATTAGGTTAGTCTTCTTAACTCCAAATCACATCTTTTCATATGCAAATTTCTTTGAGTGAAAAGAATTTTGGATGTCTCTCAACTATGGATAGATCTAAAGTTAAAATAAATCTAAGTTACCATTGTGAATTGTGGATTGATCCTTCTCAAGTGGAGGCCATTGTGAATTGGCCCACACCCAAAATAGTTACCAAGGTAAAAAATTTCTTAGGTGCGGCTCAATATTGGAGGAAATTTATTGCTAACTTTTCTTCCATGGAGTGCCTTTGCATGCAGTGACAAGTGTGAAGAAAGGCTTCCAATGGGGAGGCAAACAACAACAAGCTTTTGAAGCTTTAAAATACAAGATCAGTTCAACTTCAGTGCTTTCACTACCAAATTTGAGACAGCCATTTCAGATACAAACCAATGCTAGCGACTATTCCATGGGCACAGTCCTTTTCTAGCATGGTAAGCCTATCACCTTTAATTTAGAAACATTTAATGGCACTGTGACTAATTATCCTACATATGCAAAATAACTATATGTATTGGTACAAAGTGTCAAGAAGTTGAAACACTACTTGACGGGTAAAGAGACTATTGGAAACATCGATCATCAACCATTATAGTACTTGCAGTCGCAAACAAAATTGCAGCAATCAAGACATTTCAGGTGGATGGGATTTCTTCAAAAATTTAACTTGGTTATAAGGTAAAAAAAAAAGGTATATTCAATAAAGTTGTAGATATGTTTTCAAGACCAATAATTAGTTCTTCCACTTTACCAAAAATTATTCTGTTGTACATCAGAGTTACATAGAACAATATGCACATGACATTGATTTCCAAGATATGTATGCTAGTTTGAGTGAAGGGAATCAAGTTGAAGAAAAATATTATCACATCCATAACAATTTGTTGTTTCATTTGGGCAATCTATGTATTCCAGAAGGAGAGAGGCTAAGTCTCATGAGAGAAGTTCATTCTTCTCTTATTGCTGGACACTTTGGGGTAAGAAAAATAGTGGTGCATCTACAGAGGTATTGGTATTGGCCTCACATGATAGATAGTGTGTCATGTTTTATAAGAGGTTGTTCTATGTGTGCAACAAGTAAGCCTAGTAATAGAAAGCTTGGATTGTACATGCCACTACCAGTACCATCAAGGCCATGGAAGAGCGTCTCCATGGACTGTGTTGGAGGTCTACATATGTCAAGAAAACAACATGATTATCTTTTTGTAGTTGTGGATAGATTCAATAAAATATGTATACTTATGCCATGTAAGAAAACCATTACTGCTGAAAAAACTACTGAACTTTATTTTCAAAATTTTTGGGTTGATTTTGGATTTCCCACTTCTATTGTTAGTGACAAGAATTCCATGTTCATTGGGAATTTTTGGTCAAATCTATGGAGAATGATGGAAAAAAAATTTGAAAAAGAGTACCTCTTTTCATCCACAAATAGATGGAAAAACCGAAGTGGTGAATAAAACAATTGTGCATCGATTGAGAGGATATTGCAGCAAACATCCTATGTTGTGGGATGAACAACTGCATTATATTCAACACGCTTACAACCAGGCAAAGCACTCTTCAACACAAACCTCACCTTTTGAAGTATGCTTTGGGTATTTGCCAAAATCACCATTAGACTTCATCTTTGGGAAGGATGTTGCAATTGATGGCCATAGTGATATTGATAAGGCTAGAAAGTTTATTGAAAAATTCAGATGATACATCAACAAGTTCAAGAACAACATGATAAAATTCAGAGCAAATACAAAGAGAGGCATGAAAAACACTGGGTTGATCACAAGTTTCAATAGGGAGATGAGGTATGGTTTCACACTAGGAAAGAAAGGATGCAAGGGGAAGGTAAAAAGCTCAAACACATTCATTATGGTCCTTTCAAGATCATAAAAAAAGTTGGTAATAATGCATTCCAACTTGAATTGCCTTCTTACATGCAAATGTATTTAGTTGTTAATGTTGAAAACTTATGCTTGCATGAGCCTCCTTTGATCGATGATCAAGGAAGTGATGTTCAACTACCTTCTACTGAAGATTTCTTGCCAAAATTTCTAGATGGGCTCAAAGAAGATACTATTCTTGACAGGAGGACAAGAGCATCAAAGAAGGGAAGTGCTGACTACCATCGAGTTGGGCTCAAAGGTGCTAAACCAAGCAAGGAAAAATGGATGGAGATTGGAAAGATAAGGGAGATGTACCCTCATCTACTGAACAGGTAATCAAGTCTGTTGGGGTCCAAAAGCTTCCCAATGGGGAAGAATGATCAAGAGTTCATAAATTTTGCTAAAAATTTAAAGTTACATGATTGGGTTGAAACTAGGATGGTTGCGTAGATATCGTCTTCCTAATTCCGGTGCCATGAACGGTTCGAAAAACCGATGTTTTATGAGGAAGATATTGTGTTGTGATCAAAATGGAAAACAGGTAAAATTACGACAGTTTGACCAGGTTTGACTTGGATGCACAGTCAGCAAATTGGATGCACAGTCAACAAAAAAATGGAATATTCCTTCCACAAGACCAATCGTTGCTTGACAAGTGTCAATGTACTATTTCAAAGTACGGGTTAAAGAGCCAATGAGAGGTTGCCACGTGGCCAGCCCTGAGGCTGCCATGTGGCCCAGAAACTGCATGGTAACATTTTATGAGGGGACATAGGGCTTGACCCCTGAGCTCCCTCCAGGCACTCGCACACCTTGCTAATCGCTCTTCGCAATGTTTCTTAACCTCCATAGGCGGCGGGTTGTATTTATTTTGTATTGCAAATTCCTATGGGGGTTGAGAATCGTCGGCGGTCCCAACTCGCCAGCAGTCCCCGCAGTGTATATATCACATGGCATCAACAAACATCAAAAACCACCGCGTGGTCAGGTTAACCTGACGGTAATCAACCTGTGGTTCAAACAGTCAACCGCGGTTATAAAGTGGGTTCTGCTAACCGCCAGTTTTATAAAGGTTTCGGGGTGCGCATGTGGCCACCGCCCAACCATCACATTTATTAAGCAGTCAATTCGACAGAGAATTTAGGGGCATGCCTAAGTTGGTTGCCAACCTAGATTTAGCTCCAGTTAACTAGAGTTCTCCACTTTTAGTGGAGCTTTCCTAGGAGATACTGGGCAAAAGTGTAGGAGGCTCAATTTTCGACCATTCTGAGTGAATGAAGAGTAATTTTTGACTAATTGGAGATTTATAAAGCCATTGGTGCAGATAAAACAACCATTATATCACTATAACTACATGCAATAGAAAAAATTTGAGCATAATGAAAGATGTACAAGCCATTCGGAGTTGGACCAGCAGATGTAGCCCGGGAGGGGTGAACTGCTTCATCGTCTCTGTTGTGTAAATTTCATGTGGTGACTTATTTCTATGTTTTACACTGTTGTTCAGTGTTATTTATTATTGTTTTAGGCCTCTAATTCACTAAAAATAATCTACAAATCATGGAAGAAACTCCTTAATCCTTATGCAAACTAATGAGCCAATTATGCACATGTTTTTAAAACTGAAAGACACTTAGCACAACAAAACTAATACAATAATTTTAGATCATTTTTCTTGGTCAATTTCCGGCACAACAATAATGCTCTTGTTTTTAGAGCGATAAAATTATTTCAAACATGTTTTATGCTTTGTGATAAACTCATTATTCATGGGTGTTGTTTGTCTTGTTTTGTTTCCGACACAACAGTAATGTTATCATTTTTAAAGTGATAACATTATTTCAAACATGTTTTATGCTTTGTGATAAACTGATTATTCATGGGTCTTGTTTTTCTTTCTCTATTTGCAGCACAACAGTAATGCTCTGGTTTTAGAGTGATAAAATTATTTCAAACATGTTTTATGCTTTGTGATAAAATAGTTATTCATAGGTCTTGTTTTTCTTGCTCTATTTCTGGCACAACAATAATGCTCTGGTTTTTAGAGTGATAAAATTATTTCAAACATGTTTTATGCTTTGTGATAAGGTTATTAGAGTGATAAGCTTCTTATTGTGAGGGCCTATTAACTCACAAATTTGCACTAGAAAATCCATTTGTCATTGTTGATTACTTATCTATTTTTATTAATGCTTTTCTAGTCATGGAGTGTTGTCCTAATGACTATATGTTGTCAATAACCTAGTAAACTAGCGTAAATGACAGAAATGTTGTTCTTCATGGTGGAAATATTGATGAGTTTATTGAAACTGAAAGAATATTTTTAAACTCTAGGAACTTATCTGGGATAGTCATTGAATCACCTGTTTCTGCTTTGTAACGATTCCAACAATTGGTAGAATTTCTGATTTGCAATGATTCCAACTATTGATTTATGTTTTGCAATGATTCTACCAAGATCCTTATAAAATTTGGGATGAGAAGAACTAGTGTATTTAGGTCTCTATACTTGCAGAGATTCATAAAGACCATATATACCTTATGGATTATTTGCAAAAAAAAGACCAGTTGAATGGGTGAATTTCTTGGTAAGAAGCCTTATGACGAATATGGTGAGACTGAGGAATCCACTAAATACATATCATATTTTCTTCGACATGTGATTCACAGATGGCAACAAAATGTTGATGTTTGATGTTGAAACTATGATGAGAATCGAATACTAGATGCCTTCTCTTTTTGTTTTGGTGATAATCTCACCAACATGCAAGTATTTAGTCTTTCATTTTTTAATTTGGAGTAGCAAATGGATTGTAGTGGTTTGGGGATGTCTCTGGTATTCTCTTGGATTGTTGATGTTTTATTTGGCTTGTTGATGTTTCACTGCACATGCACTCTGTTTTTCTTCTAAGTTAACTTACAGTAAATGGGGTTTGACATCAGGTGTGAGGTTAGATACTTTTTTTTTTATGGAATTTTCATATTAAAATAAGTGAATTGTTCAAGATTTCATTACTCACACATTTTTTATTTAGTTAAAAACCCAATTATAAATGTGTCGTAAATCATTTTGTGTGTAGAGGCATAACAAAAAATCCCATTTGCATTCTCAAGTAAGATTTCTCCATTATAATAGACAATAAATGTTCCTTCTAAAATGGATTTTGGTTACAATGCCACAAACAATATGAAATAAAACAACTTAGGTTATAAGCCAAAATCTTCCCGTGACAAGAAAAAGAGATAATCCATCCAAAATCCACATCATAATGTGGTTACAACAAAAACATAAGACACCTCTATTATTTATGGCTCCGATAATATTCAGTGCTAAAATCCTCGTGCTTCCTGATTGAGCCAAGTTAGTTGTCCTACCTAATAAGGGTTGATAAGGATGTAGTCGATTGCTGCCATATGATTGAGTCCTTCTCAAGTGGAGGCCATTGTGAATTGGCCCACACCCAAAACAGTTACCAAGGTAAGAAGTTTCTTAGGTGCGGCTCAATATTGGAGGAAATTTATTGCTAACTTTTCTTCCATGGGAGCTCCTATGCATGTAGTGACAAGTGTGAAGAAAGGCTTCCAATGGGGAGGAAAATAGCAACAAGCTTTTGAAGCTTTAAAATACAAGATCAGTTCAACTCCAGTCCTTTCACTACCAAATTTGAGACAACCATTTCAGATACAAACTGATGCTAGCGACTATTCCATGGGCACAGTCCTTTTGTAGCATGGTAATCCTATCGCCTTTCATTTAGAAACATTTAATGGCACTGTGACTAATTATCCTACATATGAAAAATAACTATATGAATTGGTACAAAGTGTCAAGAAGTGGAAACACTACTTGATGGGTAAAGAGACTATTGGAAACACTGATCATCAACCATTATAGTACTTGCAGTCGCAAACATAGGAGCTTTAGACATCATAGCAACTTCTCTTGCAAATCGTGTATCCAATCTTGCTTTTTCTTCAGGAGTATCTTTTTTGCTGGGTTGTTGTTTTTCCACGTTCCGCGAGATATCAAATGATTTAAAAAAAAAAAAAAAAAAAAAAAAAACAACAAATTAGCTATGAATTCAAGTAATCTTCGTCCCATCTAATATTCTATCTCTTTTATTTTGAACAAAGGTCCTGATTTGTTGTCCCAATTTATAAGATTTCGTTTCTGCAAAGGAAAATATTTTAGCCATTACATGTTTCCTTATGTTTTCACAGTGGAACAAGCAATGGTTGGTTGCTGTTATGAGCCTTAAATATTCTATTCCTCCTTCCAGCATTCCCCTGCACCTCCCGGTGCAATTGCTAGTTATATATATAATTGTTTATTGATATGTACATAAATTTGTTTTAGTTCGATGAAAATCACTTTTGATATAGTTAAATGATTTCAAAAAGATGATTCTTCCATTCAATATTGATACTAGCAAATCTAGACTTAATTTACAACAGATAGTTAACACAACTGCATTGATTTTTAAATGATTATTAAATAATATTTATACTTTGAATGTGTTTGTGATTGTTTTTTGTGAATAAATGCAGTACTGGTATGGGAATCTGAATGATAGAAAATAATGCCTGGCGACCTGCATCTGGAGGTCAAGAGAAGAAGCTAAGAATGTTGTGACTGCTCCTCTCCATGCTAAAGCTGCAAGTCTTGCACCCCAATTCTATGAAAAATATACTCTTGACAGATATTGGCTCCACTGTAGCCCTGATGGGTTGTTCAGCATTGAGATAATTTAATAACAGAGGAGCATCGTCACAATATTTTTGAAAAATTTCCCTGTAATGTTGACATTTTTGAATAATTTCCCTGTAATGTTGACATTTGAATCATTTCGCTGGAATGTTTCTGATCTGAATCATAGCACGGTGTATTCTAAATCATTCACTCTCAAATTCGTTCTTAAAGAAATAAGTTTGTTGTTAAACTTTTCCTAGTTGTTTCTGAAAGAATTAATTACCAATGTTTCCTATATTCTATATAGAAGAATTAATCAGTAATTTAACATAACACATTTTGTAATTTAATATATATTGTAGTTTAACTGTCTGATTATGTAATTTAGTTTAATTCCGCTATATTTTCATAAGTGATTCTTCCGGTTGCCTGGCCGCCATATATGAAAATCTGTTGATTTAGCTCAGAATTTGGCTGAATGTTGTTTAGATATAGAGTAGTTTAAGGAGGGGATATTTTCCAATCAGGCACCATGAAATCTGGTGGAAATATTTGAAAATCGTGTTGAAGTTGTCAAAGCTTCAAAATTTTGGGAGGTGCTGGATTCTTGACGGAACCAAACCAATTTCTAGCCAACAAACCATTAAACACTTCATAATCAAATTTCTTTTCAAAAAAAAAAAAATCACCATCCCAGAGAAATTGTTGCCTAAGATATTCAATGATTAAGACTGTAGAGTGCGCAGAACCAATGCACTTGTGGATTCAATGTATGTTTGTGGATAGAATGTATTTAATTTATTGACTACACTTCAATGTACACATAACCCCGGACCTCCATCTTTATCATCTTTTACATTGACATATTCAATGCACGTAACGTACCGTCTACATTCAATGTATCATTGTGTATTTAATTTATGAATTAAACTCATTTTATCCTTATATCTGTAGCCATATAAAGAAATGATATACAACTTGCAAGGTTGTTTCGAATTGCAAATGCATCTATATGTCTATAGTTTTGTATAAATTTTATAAAGGTTTTTTTTTAAGTTGTGTATTGAAAGTATTCTCTTATTTAATATGGTCTAATTTAATATGGTAGAGATATTATAATGTAATTGGAGAGATGTCATAATATAATTTAATGATCAACACATATTTTAAGTACATAAAAATAAAATTAATTGTTTCATTCTATCATGTTAAACATTTTCACTTAATTAAATTACATTAAAAAAATTAAAATTAAAATAAAATAATTTATTTATTATTTATAGTTCTTGGACTTTAAATTTTGAATATAATATTTTAAATGTAATATTTTTATTTAAAAAAAATAATATAATATTCTTTAATATATATATATATATATATTTTTAATTAATAAAATTATTCATTTCTTAATTGAGTGAAAATAAAATAAAAATAAAAAAATGAAATTTTTTTACTCCAATATAAAATAAAATCAATAAATAAAATAACATTAAAATAAAAATAACTTCATGTTATTGATCCACAATATCATGTGGAAGATAACTTATTTAAAAGGAGAGTTACACGACCCTAGATCCATCTTAACTCTTGATCTACTAAGTGTATCCCTGGTGGATCCAAATTTAAGATGGATCTAGGCTAGTTAATAATTATAATTCAATAAAACATTTTGATTGATTAAAATATCTTGATTTTGAAAATCTATTTTTCATAAACTTCAATAAATTTTTTTTATTTTGAAAATCTAATTTTCATGAGCTTCCAAGTGAAAGCAATGGAGTGCTCCCAAAAATCCTTGGACGAAAGAATTTGACTACTCCAAAAAATCCTTGGACAAAAGAATTTGGAATACTCCCAAAAATTCTTGGACTAAAGAATTTTCACCTTTGCTATATGAAGAGGGTGGAAGATGAAAAACACTTTCCCTTAGATTCCCCGACCCTTACTCACATCCACTCTCATTTCCCTAACTTTAACTTTTTCCACACCTCCAATCTTCTTGATATGTTAAGTCAACCCAACTATAGTGATCTTGGAGCTTCTTTACCTTCTTTTGTATCATAGAAACAATAAATTTTTTATGATATAAATAAGATCTTGAAGAATCACAATTAGATCTTTATTTTCTTAAGGCCCAGACTCCATTAGACATTTGACTTAGTGGATGTTAATCATCATCCTCGTAAATTAAAATAAAATAAAAAAATGAGTAGTGTATAAGTGCTACTTTTTGGAAAGTTTTCTAGTTTATTTTTCGATCTAATTTGTCTAGAATCTGGCAAAGATTCATTGAAATCAAAAATTTGACAGGTGAAATATTCACAATCTAAGTGGCCCAAAGGTTTTTGAGAGTACTGATGTCACATTTAAATAAAAAATAAAAAAAATTAATAGTTGTAATTAATAATTAAAAAATATATAAAATTATTAGTTATAATTAATAATTAAACCAACCATAATTTATATTAACTCCATATCCACCAAATGTGGGGAGGGATCAAATCTCTTTTCACTTTAAAAGAGGTTTGTATCTCAAGCGATTTGATTCCTCTCAAGACTGAAAGATACAGATGGATCTAGGCTAGTTTTGAATAAATTTACTATTAAATTATAACGTTTTTGCATTTATAGGTGCTCTCTTAGTTCAATATGGTAAGATATTGTCATGTAATGTATTGTTAAAAAGTCAAAATAAAACAAAAACGAAACAAAAATATTTAATAATTACACTAAGTCAAATAAAACATAAAACTAAAAATAAAATAAAATAAAATAAAAAATATATAAAATTAACAATTATAATTATAATTAATTATTAGGTTAGTATTTTTTAACTCCAAATCACATCTCTTCATATGCAAATTTCTTTGAGTGAAAAGAATTTTGGATGTCTCTCAACTCTCGGATAGATCTAAAGTGAAAATAAATCTAAGTTCGATCAAATTATAAGAAAAAACAATATTTTATTTGCCTTTTATGTATCTAATTAAAATTATATATTATTAAAAGCATATAATTTTATTTGAAATAGATTTAATAATGAATATAATGCTTATAAGGTCTTTTTGCAAACATTATTTAGCTTGAAAGTTGGTTCTCATTCTGGACTCGGATTTAGAAAATTTTTTTTACTAAAAGTTTGTATTTTTTAGCACATTATTAGTTAGTATTCTTAGTGTGTAAATAAACATATTAATGATTAAGATGTAAGGAAATACATACCATTATTTAACATGAGTGAAGTGTTAATATTTTATGAATTATTAATAAATTATTTTAAATAAAATAAATTTTTATTAAATATTTTAGAGCTAGAAGTGATTTGATCTTTTTTAGTTTTTTTAGTAGATTCGAGTTAAGATGGATATAGGTTGGTTTAATTATTCTTTTAAATAAAATACATTCCACATGAATATCATGGGTCAATATTATGGATTATTTTTATTTTTTATAGGGTTATTTTTATTTTATTTTTTCTTGAGTTAAAATATTTACATTACATTACATAAATATTTTTTATTTAATTTTAATTTAATTTTTATGTAATTTGATTTAGTCAAAATGTTAAACATTACATTACAACATATTTACCATACTAAGATAATTTTTATTAAATAAACATAATAAATTATTTAAATATATAATAATTATATAATTATCATTACTATTAATTAACAAATAAATTATGATAACTTTTATTAGTTTTAAAAAAAAATCATAAAAACACTTCTTAATTTTACATGTATCAACATTATCAAAAAAATTAAAAAAATTAAAATACAATTGGCTATTTTAACTAAGTCTATAATTGTTAAATTTGTAGAAATTAATTGTAGATTCAATACTCATGTAATTTTCTAAAACATAAGACTCAAATATACTCTACTCATCCACCTAAAGAAATTCACACTTGAGAGAATATATCAAAAAGCATGTGACATGAATCAATACACATGCACGAAGATATATCTAGGGGAAAACAAATGCTAAAAACTCCTTCCTATCTGATATTGCATTAATCATAAAATAGAGAAGAGATACAATTCATGCTCAAGCACGAGCAACCTTCCTGCCAAGCTCTTATTTCCTTGCGTTATTTCTCAAAGAATTAGCTCCTTGTTAATTAGGAAAATCCCCATCCCTGAACTACACAATCCCTCTAAGCTATTCTCGCGATTGTATGCACCACCTTTAGAACTTGGATAATTATACAACTGATAGTAAACTGCCCTTGAACTCCAATCTCAACTAGGTAACTCGAATTTCATGCATGCATGAATAAATTAAGGTTGATTTATCGAGTTAATTGGTTGAAAAACTGAACTTGCACACCACAACTATACCTCCTACTAGTTCCTCCAACAATTGGAACTAGTTTAACTTACGTTAACTCAATTTAAATTGTTACATTGAAATTACATCAACCTTAATGTATCCCTACAAGAGCAACCATGTATTTTCATTTTTCTATGGTGGAATGGTTTCCATATGAAATATCCATGAGTTCAATGCGACCTAATCTAATCTGTAAGCAGAGAGCAACCATGTATTTTATTTTTCTATGGTGGAATGGTTTCCATACGAAACCATACATCGAGATTGCAATGCAACCATAATATTTCTAGCGAGATACCCTTTGTAGAGCTCGGGGGCACTATATTCTTCACCTTGTTGTGGACAGAAACTAGAGATGAACTTTTACTGCTTTCGCTTCTTTTGAACACCATATGGACAATGACAAGCACTCGCTCTCACTTTGTTAAGCTCGCTAGACCAAAAACTGCACAATGCGTCAAGAATCCATTACAATTAATGATAAGTCTAATAGGTTTTCGAGTTCATGAATTTAATTATATAGTAAATTCTCAAAATATTTTGATGGTATGATTTTGAAATTTGATAAATATGTTAAGTAAGACTGATATATCTTTATATCTATTATATATTCTAGTAATATCACTAAATTTGATAATATGAAGATTTGGTAAAATTATATCTTCTTCATCGTGTGTAAATACATCACCACTATCAAAACTTAATTGAATTAATGAATGCACATCAAAAAGTAACTTAACAAACACCGGACCACTGTCTAAGATTTTTAACGTTCAAATTTCAAAAATATTCCTAAGTTAGGAGACATCTTTATGAAAATACATTGGAATTTCTTTATGACCCTAAATTTTTATGACGAGTCAAATTTCAAAATATTTCTAAAATTTGCTATCAAAAAATAAAAAAGAATAACACAAAAAATAAAAAATCTCACCAAAATTAATGTGCCTAACTTTCGAGCTTCATTTAAAGCGATGGGAATGCCTTGTCTGCAACTTATCTAGATGAAACATACTATTCTCATGTTTAACCCCATTGGTCTCAGATGAAGTTTGTGTTCAGGCCACACATCTAGAAGCTAGAGAGAAGGACATTTTACGAAGAGGGTAGGAAGAAACATTTTAAGGGTAAAGCCAAGGGAAATACACTCGAAAAGGTAAAAGCAAAAGGAAAGCATCTATTAAGAAAGAGGGAGAAAATGTAACTTGTAAACATTATTCAAAGAAGGCCATGATGAAACTCATTGTTGGAAATTACATCGTGAATTGAGGCCAAAGAAGCCCAATAACAAAGGGAAACAAAAAAATGCTGCTACAACTCAACATGATTTAGGATCTGATTCAGGTGATGAAACTAAAATCACAGCTATGGGATTTAATAATGAATATAATGCTTATAAGGTCTTTTGCAAACATTATTTAGCTTGAAAGTTCGTTCTCATTCTAGAATCAGATTTAGAAAATTTTTTTTACTAAAAGTTTGTATTTTTAGCACATTCTTAGTTAGTATTGCTTAGTGTGTAAATAAACATATTAATGATTAAGATGTAAGGAAATACATAACATTATTTCAACATGAGTGAAGTTTTAATATTTTACGAATTATTAATAAATTATGTTTAAATAAAATAATTTTTATTAAATATTTTAAAGCTAGGAGTGATTTCATCTTTCTTAGTTTTTTTTAGTAGATTCGAGTTAAGATGGATATAGGTTGGTTTAATTCCTCTTTTAAATAAAATACATTCCACGTGAATATCATGGGTGAATATTATGGATTATTTTTTATTTTTATTTTTATTATTATTTTATTTTTATAGGGTTATTTTTTATTTTATTTTTCTTTCGAGTTAAAATATTTACATTACATTACATAAATATTTTTTATTTAATTTTTATGTAATTTGATTTAGTCAAAATGTTAAACATTACATTACAACATATTTACCATACTAAGATAATTTTTATTAAATAAACATAATAAATTATTTAAATATATAATTATTATATAATTATTATTACTATTAATTAACAAATAAATTATGATAACTTTTTATTAGTTTTAAAAAAAATCATAAAAACACCTCTTAATTTTACATGTATCAAACATTATCGAAAAAAATTAAAAAAATTACAATCAATTGGCTATTTTAACTAAGTCTATAATTGTTAAATTTGTAGCAAATTAATTGTAGATTCAATACTCATGTAATTTTCTAAAACATAAAACTCAAATATACTCTACTCATCCACCTAAAGAAATTCACACTTGAGAGAATATATCAAAAGCATGTGACATGAATCAATACACATACACGAAGATATATCTAGGGGAAAACAAATGCTAAAAACTCCTTCCTATCTATATTGGATTAATCATAAAATAGAGAAGAGATACAATTCGTGCTCAAGCACGAGCAACCTTCTGCTATGACTCTTTTATTTCCTTGCGTTATTTCTCAAAGAATTAGCTCCCTATTAATTAGGAAAATCCCCATCCCTGAACTACACAATCCCTCTAATCTATTCTCTCGATTGTATGCACCACCTTTAGAACTTGGATAATTATACAACTGATAGTACACTTTGCCCTTGAACTCCAATCTCAACTAGGTAACTCGAATTTCATGCATGCATGAATAAATTAAGGTTGATTTATCGGTTAATTGGTTGAAAAACTGAACCTGCACCCCACAACTATACCTCCTACTAGTTCCTCCAACAATTGGAACTAGTTTAACTTACGTTAACTCAATTTAAGCTGAATTAAATTGTTACAATTGAAATTACGTCAACCTTAATGTATCCTTAACAAAGAGAGCAACCATGTATTTTATTTTTCTATGGTGGAATGGTTTCCATATGAAACGATCCATCGAGATTGCAATGCAACCATAATCTTAATCTTTGATGTATCCTTAACGAGAGAGAGCAACCATGTATTTTATTTTTTCTATGGTGGAATGGTTTCCATGCGAAACGATCCATCGAGGATGGCGATGCAACCATAATCTTTCTAGCGGATACCCTTTGTAGAGCGGGGCGCTATATTCTTCACCTTGTTGTGGACGGAACTCGAGATGAACTTGTTTCTTGCTTCTTTTTGAACGCCATATGGACAATGACAAGCACTCCCTCTCACTTTCATTAAGCTCGCTAGACCAAAAAGCTGCACAATGCGTCAAGAATCCATTACAATTATTGATAAGTCTAATAGGTTTTCGAGTTCCTGAAATTTAATTATATAGTAAATTCTCAAAATATTTTTGATGGTAGATTTTGAAAATATTTTGAAATTTGATAAATATGTTAAGTAAAGACGATATATCTTTATATCTATTATAGATTCTAGTAATATCACTAAATTTGATAATATGAAGATTTGGTAAAATTATATCTTCTTCATCGTGTGTAAATACATCACCACTATCAAAACTAAATTGAATTAATGAATGCACATCAAAAAGTAACTTAACAAACGCTAGACCACTATCTAAGATTTTTAACGTTCAAATTTCAAAATATTCCTAAGTTAGGAGACATCTTTATATAAATACATTGGAATTTGATGACCCTAATTTTTACGACGGTCAAATTTCAAAATATTTCTAAAATGTGCTATCAAAAAATAAAAAAGAATAACACAAAAAATAAAAAAATCTCACCAAAATTAATGTGCCTAACTTTCGAGCTTCATCTAAAGCGATGAGAATGCATGCTCTACGACTTATCTTCATTAACACTAATGCGGTCTCCTCGCACGGACCTAAAGACGCGGCTAAAACTTGACGAGGATATAGCACTCGATAATTCCGAAACAGATCATGCGAGTAGAAGCGAGTCGAGATATGACTATCGTAAGAGGATGAATATATGCCGGAGGAGTTGTCTCCCGACTTCTCAAATATCTCCCACAAGCTGCGATATCTCTCTTGCCATTTTCTCAATGATAGAGAGACGGCACGGATTTTTGCACTCTGAATAAATAATGTCATAGATTTTGCTGACTCCATTTTTTCACATTAAAAGTAAGCCCACTTGCATGTCAACAAACACGTTTGTTGAACCCCGGTTTTATTTGTTAAATTATTACAAATGATCAACTTGCGGAAGACCATTGTGGGTTTCAATGCATGGTTGCGTCATGCCTTCCATCACCACCATTATTTAATTTTCTTTTACACGCTTCCATGATGAATATAAATTTGGTCGATATTTTTTTTCTTTTCGACTATTGTCCTCTTGAATTTGTTAAATTATTACAAATGATCAACTTCTCGGAGACCAATGTGGGTCTCCATGCATAATCCCGTCACGCCTTCCATCATCATCATTATTTAAATCTTTTTTACATGCTTTGCCTATGACTATAAATTTGATCCACATTTTTTAGATTAAATCTCTTTACATGTTTCAACTATGATTATAAATTTGATCGACCCTTCAAAACTAATTATATATATAGGGGAGGGTCGCCATTACTTGTGCGCCCTCCCTTCCATGTTGGCATTTGATGTGGAGATCCACTCACTTTTTTGTATGAAACTTGCCACTTTTTTTTGGTATGAAACTTGTCTATAGGAATGTGCTGCATGTAAGGTTGGTGAGTGTATTAAATTTTTGCTTTTTAACTCTCCATTTAGGCTTTCCTCATACTCGTTTTATGGCATGACTTGGCTACACATTGCTATCTTGTTTGCGCCCAGGGTGTGTGGGCACTGCATTCGATCAACTATAGGTCCTCTCGACTTTAGTATTGGTGGTTCACCTGCATTTCCATTCTAGTGTTGTTCATCAGGGCATTGTTTTTTTTCTTTTTTTTGCATATATTCATTTCTTGTTTAGAGGTTGCGTACTGTAGTTCTAGCGTTGCTCACCCGACATTGTTTTTTTTCATAAGTTCATTTCTTGTTTAGGGTTGCGTTTGTAGTCTTACTCGTTTCGAGGGAGGTTAACTAGTGGCTCGCGGTTATTTGTTCTTCTTCGTGGGGGGTTTACAAATAGGCCTATTGTTGTTTTGATTCCACAAACTATTGTTTGCGAATCAACACATGGGATATTCAAGCAAGTTCGGTGGTTAATATGTAGGTTTCGAGGTCCATTACGGTAAGTCATTAAATTCATGGATTTCTTTCGCGATTTTGTCAGTAATTTTTTTTTGGTTTGTGTCAAAATGCTAATTTCTCAATGTTTGCAAGGTTGTATTGCGAGATAATTTGTATGGATGTCGTAGAAGAGGTATGGCGAGGCTTGGACATCGTGGTGGCTTCGCGGTTCTCTAGTAGGATTCTAAATCCTACCGGCAACTCGTGTTTTTCAACACTTATATTTATTGTTGGGAATTTAGCTCTTGTTGCTACTTTGTTGTGTTTTTTCAACATTTGAATTTGTTGTTAAGAATTTCATCTCTTGTTGCAAGGTTCGATAGGGTTTATAGTAGGGTTGATAGGTTTTATGGTAAGGTTTATGGTTTAGGTAGGGTTCGACAAGGCTTATGGAAGGGTTTGTGGTAGGGTTTTTGTCTCGTTCGTGGGGTTCATGGGTCTTGTTTGTCTTGCTTTGTTTCCATCACGAAATTAAAGCTCTCGTTTTGTAGAGTTTTTAAAATTATTTCAAACATGTTTTATGCTTTGTGATAAAATGTTTATTCATGGGTCTTGTTTGTCTTTCTCTGTTTACGGCACATCGGTAATGATATGGTTTTTTAGAGTGATACAATCATTTCAAACATGTTTTACGCTTTGTGATATGTTGGTTATTCATGGGTCTTGTTTGTCTTGGTCCATTTACGGCACAATGAGTAATGCTCTCACTTTTTAGAGCAATACAATTATTTCAAACATGTTTAATGCTTTGTGATAAACTCGTTATTCATGGGTCTTATTTGTTGATCGGGAGTTCATAAATTTTTGCTCAAAATTCGAAGTTACGGGATTGGATTGAAACTAGGATGGTTGCGTAGATCTCATATTCTTGATTCGGGCGCCGTAAACAGTTCAAAAAATCGATGTCGTATGAGGAAGATATTTCGCTACGATTGAAATGACAAATATGTAAAATTACGATAGTTTGACTAGGTTTGATTGGGATGCAGGTGAATGAGCTGGGACGCATAGTCAACAAAAAAAAAGGAGATATTCCTCTATCGGATTGCTTCAACGCCCGCTCAAGCTATATGGCGTTGCTTTTCGGATCCGTGAGAAAATATGATGTTGTCGACGATACTTTCTGTTGTATGCGACATATGCCAAAGATTTTGAAGAAGCAATGGAGTCTAGACAATTGCTCGAGTATAGAGAAATTTCCATTACGAATTTATATTATAAATTTATTATTTTGTAATTTAGATAAATATCTTTTAGATTAATCATTTATATATATAATTGTTTATTGATATGTACATCAATTTGTTCTAAGTCAATGAAAATCACTTTTGATATAGTTAAACTATTTAAAAAAAATGATTCTTCCATTCAACATTGAGGCTAACAAAACTAGACTTAATTTACCATGGATAGTTAACACAAATTTGCATTGATTTTTTAAATGATTATTAAATAATATTTATACTGCGAATGTGTTTGTGATTGGTTTTTTGTGAATAAATGCGATGCTTGGTATGGGAATCTGAAATGGGAGAAAAAGAGTGCGTGGCGACCTACATCGGAGGTCGGGAGAAGAAGCTAAGAATGCCGTGACTTTGCTCCTCTCCACGCTAAAGCTGCAAGTCTTGCACCCCAATTCTATAGAAAAAATATACTCTTGACGGATATCGGCTCTACTTGTAGCCACGATGGGTTGTTCGAGCATTGAGATAATTTAATAACAGAGGAGCATCGTCACAATATTTTTGAATAATTTCCCTGTAATGTTAACAACATAAAAATGATACATTTGCAAAAAACATTGACAAGGTCTAGACTGGACCCCTACTAGCCATGATAGGAATTTCGTCAAACATGTCACAAATATATAATCAACAAGTTTAAACAAAAAAAATTTGATCATAGGAGTCTCGGACTTATCTAAAAATCACTAAGAAGCATTCTTCCCTTCTATCATTAATACATTATCATCTATTAGGTCATAGATACACTGTTCATTCATTTACAAATCCAAACATGAGGAGAGCCAATCATCATTGTCATAATACATGCTTATAAACAACATATTAACAACATAAATATCAAGAATATTCCAACCATAGATTCCACATATAAACTAGTACATTTACACACAATATGTCAAGCGAGATAACCTCTTATTAATTAATGCAAAAATCCAACTTCGGGATGGGACTACCACGTTCCACTCGACCATATATTGGATGAGCCAAATATCTCTTCAGCCAATCACCCCCATGCCATATTCCAAGCATGAATGTGGCACTCAAATTGAAAGAACCAATTAGGGCATCTTGAGGCTAAACCACCTCACCCTCATCAATATAAACTGGGCTTTATCACAATCCATACTAGATCACTAGGCCAAAACAATAAACATGTAATAACATGCTTTACCATGATCTCCACCAAATCAATAGGCCAAAAAAAGCATGGATGCCATCGGATTTCTCCACTTACACCGTGAGAAATTTTCCTATCTCCTTGTCTCTATAATTTACCACAATCCACAATTAGATCCATGGATGAATAGGCCATGATCGAGACACCAGACCTCTAGACTTTATCGCAATCACATCTTTGGATCACTAGGCCCTAACCAAAAACCCACTCTCTAGGCTTTACCATGTATCCCAATCTCGGGACTCCTAGGCATGACGAGAGAACCCACCTCTAGAATTTATTATATATCCCTCCATTCCTTTCGGTTGAGGATTCTTAGGTCCGTCGAGGCACACAATACTGGATTTACTGCAACCCACAATTTGGTTCGGGGGTCACTAGGCCAATGAATTTACCGCAATACATAGCTTGGTTCGGGGATCACTAGTTCATGTGTTCTTCATTTCAAAGATCCACCTCACTCAACTTCAAATCCATCGAAAATCAGCTCAATTAAAACATGAGAACAACATCACACCATGGCTATCCGAAAATGGAAAGGATAGGGTTCGAAAACAACTGACACACTTGGAAAAAATCCATGCCATGAAAAAAAAAGAACCATATGCAATACCATGAATTCCAAATCTATAAAGGAAATCAAACATGCAAATCAATACTGCAAATAATCTTCTTGTAGGCTCGCTTGATGCTACTCTTCCTTTCTTTCTCCTTCCTTCCTCTTTCCTTCTTTTCCTTTCTTGATCCAATGCCAAAGTGCTACAATACAACTCTAAGTGTCCAAGAGTAGAGAGAGAGAGAGACAAAATAATGAGAGAGCTCCAAAACTGAATTGACAAAAGGTACTAGACGATCCTCGGAAACCTTTTTTATCGGTTAGGCCTCTATTTTCTTCATTTTCCATTATTTTCCTTCATTTTCCTCCTCACATGCAACCTCGCGACCTTTCACCTTCCTTTTCTCCTATTTTCCATTATTTTCATAAATAAATGCCAATAAATGCCACTTTTCCTTTCCAAATGCCTTAGCCTTTGCTTTTGTCAACTTCCTTAGCCATAATAACCAAAATGAACACCCACACTAGGATGTTTCTCCCAAAATTTAGCTTGGAATAAGTGTCCCATCAAATGTGGTTATTATTTTTTCCTTTATTTAACTTTTTATTAGATGGAATTTTCAACAAGGTTGTCACACTTTCCTACAAGGCATATTATGTCATCTAAACCAAAATATAAACATAATGAACATACCTCAGGTATAGTTCGAGGGGGAATATCTCGTACTGCAAGATCAACTAGATTAGTGTAATAAATGTATAAACATAACCATTATAGTATGTAATCATCATCCTAACCATAGTCCAATCATCAATGCATGACCATATCAATCGGACGTCATGATCTCATTCACGACAACTACAACCATATCAAGTATATGTGTGCCTAAAAAAAATATAAAAATTGACATGCATAAACAATGCACACGAACATACATTCACAACAAATACATTCAACAATGACACCATCAACTTCCACATGGCGACACAAGCTACGACCACGACCAACATCATGCATATGCAACAAACACATAAACCACACATATAAGGAAACACATATGTAATCGAAATGAATGCATGACCAACACACTACCCATTCAGTCCAAGGGTTAACCATGCTACGATACCACTCTATAACACCCTCCTCCCACATTTACCCAAGTTAACTAGTTCACTCAGGGGTAAACATGGGACGAGATGCTACTACGATTTGATTCAACTCCCCATCACCTTTGTTAAGGAAGTGGATGCGATACAACACAACCAATATGACATTCTACACATGCTAAAAAAACCCTCAAGAGCCATCCAACCCTCCCCGGGTGATCAAATTATGAGACAACCTAGCATTTTCACTGACCTAGAGCCTTGGTCGCTCCCATGACATGGGAATGTATGCGATTGGAACCTTCCAATCGCTCCCACAACAAGGGAATTCCCGCGACTAGGGACTTTTTCTAGAAGTAGATGTAATCTTGTATTAGCGATATTACATCTTGTCCCGAAGCATATGTAGTTTGTATTAGGTAATGATAGATTGTCTAAATTTCTGAGAGATATTTTTATCGAGTTTAATGTAGCAATTCCTAGTAAACATTCAGAGAAAAGGGATAAATTATCTACATCAAAGAATCAATTATTTTTGAGAGATATTTTATTGAGGGCACCTCCATCACGGTCTCGTCTATGGGAAACAATGTTTACACTTCCATCTTTTCCATTCTCATGGCGGAAACACCTTCACTTTTTCCTCCGATTCCCCTTCCTCCCCCACTGCATCCTCCATACACAACAAATTCCATATATTTATCAACCATCGCGATAGTGGATTCTAAGAAAAATTTCACCACCCATATCCCAGCTGCCATCCACTCTTTCCAACACATGGATTAAATGTTTTTTTGGACAAGTATGAATTGCAAGTGGCATACTACTTTCCTACTCGGATAGAAGATGTTATCATAATGGCTGCGTCCATGTGGCCATTTTATCTCGATGATATGCGAGAATCGAGTGTGGTATCTCACGGATCTTGTCTATATGTTAGACTCCATGGCTCCAATTATTGCAATGTTTTACCATGTGGATCTAGCTGACCTTCGACAGACTTAGAGAAAATGTAGTAAGTATCACAAGGGCCTATGCAAATTGGAGTCGCGACATGGCTCTACCACAACTGAAAAGTGGTGACATGCTCTTTTTTGTGTTGCAGGCATAAGCGGATTAGATCTCAAGGAGACGTGTAACATGTGAGAATACTATATATATGACATATTTTATAAATGGATATATGGTATTTAGCTTGTGTGCAATTCTCCAATTCCATCTCTTAGTTTGTTGTGACTAAATAGTGACGGGGTGAGCTCGTGGAAAAGATTGTTCAAATTGTGCTGCAAATTGTTAAAAATCCATATCTCTATGTAGCCAAATAATATTCCTATATGATCAAATATCCTGTTGGTTTGAATGAAATGATAGAAGATTTTAAAAAGAAAATGCTAAAACACCAGCAGAGCGGTAAAGCCCAGAGTCGTGAGGGATGCCTCGTCGGGAAAACAACACTGGAAACTGAATTATTCAATAGGCGAGTTCATTTTACAAGAAAGCCTACTTTTTAAATGAGTTTAGGAAAGGTAAAAGACTCTTTAAGTTCTTTACAAAGCAGACTTTTGAAAGGCTTGACCAAAAAAGATCGTTTTAATAGCGAGCGCATGTGAAGGTATAACTATGCTTAGAGATCATATATATTATGGCTGTAATATATATTTACGTAAATACATTCAATATTGAAGATAATATTGAGTGGCTAAAGATATTATCATTTAATGCAATGAAACAATAGATTTGGGTCACGTTAATACTTTTGGTTATATGGGGTAGGCATATTTTTATGTTAGTTTTGATTTAGGAATTTGAGTTATAAGTTTTTTGGTTTTATTGGTAGTATATTTTTTTGGTTAATTTTTGGTTTTATAATTTCTATAATCTAAATTCTCATTGTTGCATGTTAATATTTTTGGTTTTATGGGTAGGTATATTTTTTTGGTTAATGTTATTTTGCGTTTTGTTGGTAAGTATATTTGTTGGTTAATTTTGATTGAGTCATTTGAAATTACTAGTTTGTATTATAAACTATCTATAATATAGATGGTGATTTTTTTTTAGATATTAAATTAAAAACAAAATAAAAAATAAAAAATCCAGTTTTTTTGAGATATTAAGATAAAAACAAAATATAAAAAAACTTAAGTCCTCCGGATAAGAAATTTTTAACTCAAAAATAAGATAATTAATAAATTAAAACAATTTCATTAAAATCATTGGATTTTATTTGCAAAGGTTAATATGTAAGTAATTATGCATAACATTTTTTATAGCACAATAAATTTAAATTAAAAAATAAAATATTAATAAATTTCAACATGACCTTTATTCCATTTTTTTAGATGAAAACAAAAATTATTTGAAATTTTTTAAAAATGATCATAAATAAATTTCAACATGACCTTTATTATATTTTGTTTAGATGAAAACAAAAATTATTTGAAAATTTTTAAAAAATGATCATAAATAAACTATGTCACACTAGGCGGAGGTAACCCTTGAGTTAGGAGTGTATTGTGTTGTTAAAAAAAATGATGGGTTGGGATGTATTTCTTTCAAAGGTATAATCCTTAGAAACTTAAGGATTGACATTCAAGATAAATTTCTTATTGAGGAGGTATCTCTTGTGGCAATAAGAAAATCGTTTTTGAATTCTCTACTCAAAATCAAGGAACATAACATTCTCGGATGGATCTATTTAGGTTCCATAAATTCACATGACTACATAGTTATCTATTGCTACATAGTTTTGAATATTGCTACCAATTGGATCTAGTTAGGTTCCATAAATTCACATGACCACATAGTTATCTCCCGAAAACTTTCTCATCATTTTACAATTGATTCATAAGAAATGAAGATTCAATCAAAAAGATAGGTTACGAATGGAATTCCTTTGCAATGTAGTTTCCATTATGACACTTGGACTCAAGTGATCTTAGAACTATGTTTGCTTTATATTTTTTTAAATCATACTTGGCTCCATATGAAGTGTTGTGTCACTTTTATTTTGACTTCAGATTCATGATTTGGTAGATGCATGAGTCATGCATGGGCGAGTGGAAAAGATTTAGAGAAATATGTGACAAATGATATCGAGGTCCGAGCTCTTGCTTTGGATGAAAGTGTTGTGTTCCCCTCCGATTACTCTAACATAAAGTTTACGAAGTCAATATGTTCTTGAATTTGAAATTTTGAATGAACATGTGAATATTATGTGCAACAAAAACATGAACAAAGTCGGTGAGGTTTTTTATTGAGTTTTTTGATCGGTTGTAATAAATTTTATCGGTGAGGATGAGGTCCAAACTTTACATATATTAGTCTTATATTTCAAGCAAACATGTTGGGATTATTTTCATTTTATATGCAGTTTGGAGTTTTATTATTTTGGACACAAAGAATTCCCTTCATGATCAAAATTAACTTATAGATGCTTTACTCGAGTATATATGTTTGTTGAATAACTTGAATTCAATTTTTTGTTAGCTTTCCATTGTTGTCATTGAATTGAATTATCTAGTCCTCCTTTTACTCTCAAAATGTTTTTAATCGAGATCTCAACATGGGTTTCGAGAGCTTGGAAGCATATATTTTTTGAACTATGTGTATTTAGGCATTAAAACCTACTCTCCTCTTGTAAAAGGGATCTTGCAGAAAAAATTTGTTAGTAGAATGCTATGCTTAGCTACAAGTTTGTGATGATCAATTTTTATGGTTTGCACAAAACTTCTCATAGGATAAAGATTGAATTTAATCGAATATGGATACCCAAAAGAAGGAAATAGGAAAAAAAATAAAATTCAGAACATGAAATTTATTTTATTTTGTTTAGATGGAAACAAAAAAAATTTGATTTTTTAAAACGATCATAAACAAACTATGTGACACCAAGTAGGGGTAACCCTTGAGTTAGAAAGTGTATTGTTTTTTTAAACAATGATGCATTGGGATGTATTTATTTCAAAGATTTGCAAAAGGTATGTGAAAAACGAAATAGGGAAAAAAATGGAATATTGGATTTTTGAGACATTTGTGAGAATCAATTTTTTATGGTTTCGCATAGACTTCTCATAGGAGAATGGATGACTTTAACTGAACCTCGGTTCCCAAAAGAAGCAAATACGAAACAATTTAAACTTCGAACATGACATTTATTCTATTTTGTTTAGATGCAAACAAAAAATTGTTTGAATTTTTTAAAAAACAATCATAAAAAAATATTGTGACACAAGGCGAGGGGGTAACCCACTGAGTTAGGAGTGTACTATGATGTTAAACAATGATGGGTTGGGATGTATTTGGTTTAAAGGTACAACTCTTACAAACCTAAGGACCGACATTCAAGAGAAAATTCTTATCGAGGAGGAATCTCCTGTGACAATAAGAAAATAATTTTGTATTATTTTCTTAATAATCTGTATTCTTCCACTTTGCGAGGGAACTCCAAAACCACACTAAACAAAACTCACTAAGGGGATTGGAAGAAATGAAGAAAACATAACAGAAGTTATGTTCGAGTACTCAAGTTGGACATCACAACTCCTCGACCTCGTAGAGGATGAAAAAAGAGGTTAAGGTCCTTGTAAATGAAATATTCTTTGATGGGTTTCTTACTTGAAATGTATTTTTATGACACTGCAAAATTCTCTAGGTCTATTGGGCACTCGTCATTATGTGATACTAAATTTATTTGTGTATTGTTCGATGATGACTCCTTGTATAACGAGCCAAAACTTTTGAGTACCATCCAATTGCTTTACTTTTATGAATGAAATGCCTTAGGACGAACTTGGTATGCCATCTCATAACATATCACATCTTCTTTCTTCTTTACTACTCTTACCTATGCTACCGCCTTACGATGTTTTCTTTGCAACATTAGGTGCAATTTCTAGTTTAATCTTTATAATAAAATTATTATAGTAATTAATATAATACCGATATTAAATAATTTATGATGCCTTATGGCGACTTGAAATAATTTTTCACTACTCAACCATTATAAAGAAGACAAAATAATCTCCAATCAAGTCTCATCAATACACTTTCCTACTAAGTGTAGGCCTAGTGTGCTTATGAAACCTTCATTAAGTTGCATCATGTTAACACCCAACTCTTTTTGGAACTCAAACTCATATTTTATTTGATCCATCCTTCTCTTTATGTGTGTTCACATGAAAGGTATAACATCTATAGTTAATATACTAGTGGTTTAATAGAAAAAAATATATAATGAGTTTGTTTTAATAGATAAATACATAAAATTTAAATTCTTATATAAGTATCTTAAAGATTCAATTCTTTTAAAAGTTAAAAACAAATATTACATATTTTTTCTCAACCTAAGATTTATTAACCACTTATAAAAAATTCAAAAAAACTCATATACACATTATATATATCATACTGGTCCAAGGCTCCCTCCCAAAGGAGAAATTTATGGAAAACACCATGAAAATAATCACTAAAATTGAGGAAGATATCCCATCCAAAGCATATTTCCATGTCCTAAGGGACTTAAAAGAGAAGCGGACAAGTATACTAAGGATGGATGTAAATTGAAAAGGTAGGTGACCTAAAGAAGTAATAGCTGATGGAATCTATTTAAAAAAAAATTCCTTAGTATAATTAAGTGTTGTAAATTTTGTGTTTTGTTGAGCCAATTTTTTAAGAGATTTACATACAAAAACCCTTCTTTTTTGTTACTCAAATATATTCTCCTTAAAATAAATTTAATTTAAAATAAAATATTAAATCCACACACACATATATAATTTAAAATAAAATATTAAATCCAAAATTATAAAAATGTATTTTACTTTTTGAATAAAAGAACACTAAATATTCTTAGTATAAAAAAATAAAAACAATTTTGCATAAATTTTTTTTATATTTATAATAACATAGATATTTGAAATATATTAATAATATATAAAAAAACAAATACTTTAAAAAAATTATAAACTAAAATATATCTTTTATAAAATTCGAGAGATAAATTAAAACCGTTTTTAAAATTTTTAAAATTTTTCCCTTACATAGAGCCACTTAAATATATAAAATCTATATTAAAATAAAATTTAAATATTGAAAATCTAAACTTAAAATCTATGAATAATTAAAATGATTCATACTGTCTGGATCTTAAAATTTAGGAACTGAATACTTCCATATGAATCTTTAATGTATCCTTAACGAGAGAAGAACCATGTATTTTTATTTTTCTATGGTGGAATGGTTTCCATTTGAAACGATCCATCAGGGATTGCAATGCAGCCATAATCTTCTTAACAGATACCCTTTGTAGAACTGGGGCGCCATATTCTTCACCTTGTTGTGGGCGGAACCGGGAAATGAACATGTCTCGCTGCTTCTTTTGAACGCCATATGGACAATGACAAGCACTCCCTCTCACTGTTAAGCTCGCTAGACCAAAACTGCACAATGCGTCAAGAATCCATTACAATTAATGATAAGTCTAATAGGTTTTCAGTGTTTCTTAATTTAATTATATGGTAAATTCTCAAAATATTTTGATGATGGTAGATTTTGAAAATATTTTGAAATTTGATAAATATGTTAAATAAGACTGGTATATTTTTATATTTATTATAGATTCTAATAATATTATTAAATTTGATAATATAGAGATTTGGTAAGATTATATCTTCTTCATCATGTTTAAATACATAACCACTATTAAAAACTAAATTAAATTAATGAATACACATCAAGAAATGACTTTATTATATCCAAGATTTTTAACATTCAAATTTCAAAATATTAGGAGACATCTTTATGAAAATACATTGGAATTTGATGACCCTAAATTTTTACGACGGTCAAATTTCAAAATACTTCTAAAATAAAAAAAAATAACACAAAAATAAAAAATCTCACCAAAATTAATGTGCCTAACTTTCGAGCTTCATTTAAAGCAGTAGAATGCGACACTTTCAACTTATCTTCATTAACTTTCGATCAGATCTTCTCGCAGACCTAAAGGGCATCGCATACAACTTGCGAGGATATAGCACTCGATAATTCTGAAATAGATCATGCCAATAGAAGCGAGTCAAATATGGTTGTCGTAAGAGGATGAGCATATGCCGGGGGAGTTGGCTCCCAGACTTCTCAAATATCTCCCACTAGCTGCTATATCTCTTCCGCCATTTTCTCAATGATACGGAGACACGGATTTTTGCACTTTGAATAAATAATGTTGTAGATTCCATCGAACTCCATTTTCGCATTAAAAATAAGCCCACTTGCATGTCAACAAACATCGTTTGTTGAACCCACAGTTTTATTTGTTAAATTATTACAAATGATCAACTTTGCAGGAGACCATTGTGGGTTTCAATGCAATGATTGCGTCATGCCTTCCATCACCACCATTATTTAATTTTCTTTTACACGCTTCCACGATGAATATAAATTTCGCTCGACATTTTTTTTCATTGACTATTGTCCTCTTCAATTTGTTAAATTATTACAAATGATCAACTCATCGGAGACCAATGTGGGTCTCCATGCATTATCGAGTCATACTTTCCATCATCATCATTATTTAAATCTTTTTACACGCTTTGCCTATGACTATAAATTTGATCCACATTTTTAAATTAAATCTCTTTACATGTTTCAACTATGAATATAAATATGATCGACCCTTCAAAACTAATTATATAGAGGGGAGGGACGCCATTACTTGTGCGCCTTCCCTTTCACGTTGGCATTTGATGTGGAGATCCACTCACTTTTTGTATGAAACTTGTCACTTTTTTTTGGTATGAAACTTGTCTATAGGAATGTGCCACATGTAAGGTTGGTGAGTGTATTAAATTTTGCTTTTAACTCTCCATTTAGGCTTTCCTCATAAATATTTTCTCTTTGGGCATTCTTTTTTGTTTGCATAGTTTCATTTCTTGTTTAGGGTTGCGTCTATAGTTTTACCTATTTTGAGGGAGGTTAACTAGTGGCTCTGCGGTTATTTTTTTATGCTTCAGTGGGAGGGTTTACAAATAGGCTTGTTGTTGTTTCAATTGCATGAACTATTGTTTGCGAATCAAACACGTGGGATATTCAAGCAAGTTTCGGTGGTCAATATGTAGGTTTCGAGGTCCATTTCGGTAAGTCGTTAAATTCATGGATTTTTTTCGCAATTTTCGCTTTGTAATTTTTTTTTGGTTTGTGCCAAAATGCTAATTTCTCAATGTTTGCAAGGTTGTATTGCGGATAATTTGTATGGATGTTGTAGAAGAGGTATGTCAAGGCTTGGACATTGTGGTGGCTTTCTGCAGTTCTCTAGTAGGATTCTAAATCCTACTAGCCACTCTGTGTTTTTCAACACTTATATTTATTGTTGGGAATTTAGTTCTTGTTGCACTTGTTGTGTTTTTCAACATTTGAATTTGTTGTTAAGAATTTAGCTCTTGTTGCGAGGGGTTTAACGGGGTTTATGGTAGGGTTCGACAGGTTTTTATGGTAAGGTTTATGGTTTAGGGTAGGGTTCAACAAGGCTTATGGAAGGGTTTGTGGTAGGGTTTTATGGTAGGTTTTTGTCTCGTTTCGTGGGGTTCATGGGTCTTTTTTGTCTTGCTTTGTTTCCATCACGACATTAAAGCTCTCGTTTTTTAGAGTTTTAAAATTATTTCAAACATGTTTTATGCTTTGTGATAAATTGTTTATTCATGGGTCTTGTTTGTCTTTCTCTGCTTTTGGAACATCGGTAATGATATGGTTTTTAGAGTGATAAAATTATTTCAAACATGTTTTATGCTTTTGGATAAGCTGGTTATTCATGGGTCTTGTTTGTCTTGGTCCATTTACGCTACATGCGAGTAATGCTCTCCTTTTTAGAGGAATACAATTATTTCAAACATGTTTTATGCTTGTGATAAACTTGTTATTCATGGGTCTTGTTTTTTTGATATGGAGTTCATAAATTTTTCTCAAAAAAATTCGAAGTTACAGGATTGGGTTGAAACTAGGATGGTTGCGTAGATCTCATATTTTTTGATTCGAGCACTGCAAACGAGTTCAAAAAAACAGATGTCGTATGAGGAAGATATTGCATTCTCATCGAAACGACAAATATGTAAAATTACAATAGTTTGACTAGGTTTGAGTGGGATGCACGATCGGTAAACTGAGACGCACGAGTTAGCAAAAAAAAGGAGATATTCCTCAAAATATTACTTCCACATGACCAATCATTGGTTGACAAGTGTCATTGTACTATTTGAAGAGTATGGGTTGAAGAGCCAATGAGAGAGGCGTCACGTGGCCAGCCTTGAGGGCCGCCACATGGCCCCGAAAGCCCGCATGGTAAAAATTTTTATGAGGAGCGCGAGGCTCAACTCCCTAACGCTCCCTCCGGGCACGTGCACACCTTGACAAGCTGCTCTATGCAATGTTTCTTAACCTCCATAGGCGGTGGGTTGCATTTATTTTGTATTGCAAATTCGTATGTGGGGATGGGAACCACCGACGGTCCCAACTCCACCGTGATCCTCGCAGATGTATACATCGCATGGCACCATCAAACGTCAATAACCATAGTGCGGTCGGACTAACAAGATGGCAATCAACCCACGGTTCAAATAGTGAATCACAATTATAAAGTGGGTTCTGCTAACTACAGCTTTTATAACGGTTTGGGGGTGCGCATGTAGCCACCGCCCAACCATCACATTTATTAAGTGGTCAATTCAGCGGAGAAGTTAGGGGCGTGCCTAAATTGGTGGCTAACCTAGATTTAGCTCCCGATTAGCTGGAGTTCTCCACTTTTAGTGGAGCTTTTTGAGGAGATACTTGGGGAAAAAGTGTAGGAGGTTCAATTTTTGACCATTACGAGTGAATGAAGAGTCATTTTTTGACTAATTGGAGCATTCTAAAGCCATTGGTGTAGAGAAAAAAATCATTAGAGAACTGTAACTATATGTAATAGCAAAAATTTTGAGCATAATGAAACATGGAAAAGCCATTGGGAGATGGACCGTGAGATGTAGCCCAAGAGGGTGAGCGCTTCATCATGCTCGCTGTGTAAATTTCATGTGGTGGCTTATTTATTTGTCATACACTATTTTGTTTTAGTGTTATTTATGCTTGTTTTTATGCTTCTAATTCACTAAAAATCATCTACAAATCATGGAAAAAACTCCTTAATCCTTATGCAAACAAATGAGCCAATTATGCACATGTTTTCCAAAGTCGAAAGAAACTTAGCACAAGAAGACTTATACGAGTCATTTCGGATCAGATTGGTATCGGATCTAGAGTTTTTTCTCTCGGTGTTGTTTACTACAAAGAATTTTTTTAACTGCATTTTGCGAGTTTTAGATGCTTACAAGGCTCAAGCTTAAAAGGGGAGAAGGAAAACTAGTGGAAAGCAGGAGGGTCTCACAAGGAGCCAAAGTAAACGAGAGCAAGATTTCCAAAATATCCACCACCTAGTTCACCTCCTAAAGAAGCATAAGCTCCATTAAGCATGTCCCTCACAAGGAAGGAGAAATTCATGAAGAAGTTGACCTAAGGAGGAAGAAAAGAGTGTTTAGGGAAAAAATTTCTTGACATGAGTGAGATGGTTAGAATTATTTATCAAGAAAGGAATGAGAGATTGGAAGGAGAAGGATATAAACTCCAAAAGGAAGGACAAGGATCTTTCAGGGAGGTCAACATGATGAAGAAAAAGTCAAAGAAGGGAAATGGAGGCAATGGAGAGACATCATCTTCACCCTCATCATCTTCTACCTCCTCTTGAGTACATTAGCCACACAAGTCCAAGAGAAATGGTAAATCTCCTTTATTAAAACTTGATGTTAAGTTCAAATTTGCCAATGTTTAATGGTGAAGTAAATGCGGAAAAGCTAGATAATTGGATTCGACAATTGGAGGTCTATTGGAGAATACAAAAACCTTCAAGATGATAATACAAAAAATTTCAATTAGCTTCTTTGAGAATGGGAGATGCGACACTTGTTTGGTGGGAGACCAAGACAAAGGAGGAAATCGAGAAACATGGTAAGATTATTCTATCATGGTCAGATTTTATTGCTTGCTATTAATAATATTTTTTATCCATTAGGTCATATGAGGAAAGCCATCATGAAAGTCGCGAACTTTAGGCAATGAAAGGGACAAAATGTTCAAGAATACACCCAATAATTTAGGGAGAATATCTCTTCTCTTAAGGGTGGATTTGCAAAGCCAAGACACTTTGATAAAGTACATAGGAGGCTTACATAGCTACCTAAAAACATACTATTCTCATGTTTAACCCCACCCGAGTCTAGATGAAGTTTGTGTTCGGGCACGGACATCTAGAAGCTAGAGAGAAGGACATTTACGAAGAGGGTGGGAAGAAACCTTTTAAGGGTAAAGCCAAGGAAGATACCTCAAAAGGTAAAAAGTAAAAAATAAAGCATCTATTAAGAAAGAGGGAGAAAAAAGTAACTTGTAAACATTATTCAAAAGAAGGCCATGATGAAACTCATTGTTGGAAATTACATCATGAATTCGAGGGCCAAAGAAACCCAATAAAAAAGGGAAACAAAAAACTACTGCTACAACTCAACATGATATAAGATCTGATTCGGGTGATGAAACTAAAATCATAGCCATGGTATTGAAGAACATGAAGGAAAAAATAAATTGAAACTAAACCCAGTACCCGGTACATCAAAGCTGTCACATAAACACTCCAAATGCGAGAAGAAAGAATATAATTGTTTCATGTGAGGGTCATATCCAAGCATACCAAGATTGACACATAGTTTGACGGTGGGTCACAAGCAAACTTAATATCTGAAGATTTGGTCAAAAAACTTAACCTTGAGACCATACCATATAAAAAACCATATCCATTAGGTTGTATTTGTAAGGATGAAAATCTACAAGTTTAAAATAAATTTATATTGAGGTTTGCAATCACTGCAGGCTTTGTTGACACAGTTGAATTAGATGTGGTTTCACTTGACATAACTAGTATTTTATTAGGGAGTCCTTACTTGTATGACGAGAAAGTGATCTTCTATCGCCATGAGAACAAGTATCATTTATTCAAATATGGCAAGGAGTTCATTGTTAGAGAACACCGCAAGAAGACAAACATTGCTTTCGGTAAATGCTGGGACGAGGTAAAGAGGTCGGTAAATTCAAGTAAGAATTTCGTTCTTCTTATAATTAAGCCCCAAAGTTGATATTAATTATGAATCTTTTTGAGGGATGTGATCCTAAGTTGAAATACGAATTATATGATGTGGTTAATGGGCATCATGAGATGTTTCGAGAGCCAACAAGATTGCCTCCCGAAAAAGGGAAATTCAACATGAAATTCGATTGTAGCAAGATTTTCCTCTTCCAAACATCGGTATGTATCGCATGTCAATAATGGAGAATGCTGAAATAAAGAGGCAAATCAAAGAGATGTTGGATAAAGGAAACATAAGGCCAAGCACCCCACCGTGCAGTTCACCCATAGTCTTGATACCAAAGAAAGATGGGATTTGGCGCATGTATGTAGATTTTCGAGATTTTGAACAAAATTACAATAAAAAAATATTTACCCACTCCCAAGAATAGATGATTTTCTTGATCGGATGAAAGAAGAAAATTTTTTCACTAAGTCAGATTTACGAAGTGGATATCATCAAGTAAGAATTGCGAGAAAGTGATATATGGAAATACGCATTCAAAACCAAACAAGGACTCTTTGAGTGACTAGTTATGCCTTTTGGTTTATGTAATGCAACGACAAACTTTTATGCGAGTTATGGATAATGTTTTTGAAACCATTATTTGATGACTTTGTTATTGTGTACTTAGATGAATTTTTTATTTTCATCAAAACAAGAGAAGATCATGTCTTGCATGTGAATAGAGTGCTTGATATTTTTGAAGAAAGAGAATTTGTTTCTTAAGATGTCAAAATGTGAGTTTGGAAAGAATTCTTTGGTCCATTTGGGGACATATTGCGGAGGAGGAGAATTATGGATTGATCCTTCTAAAGTGGAGGCCATTGTGAATTAGCCCACACCCAAAACAGTTCGCGAGGTAAGAAGATTCTTAGGTGTCATTCAATATTGGAGGAAATTTATTACCAACTTTTCTTCCATGGAAACTCCTATGCATGTAGTGACAAGTGTGAAGAAATGCTTCCAATGGAAATAGTAGCAAGCTTTGGAAGCTTTAAAATATAAGATCGGTTCAATTCCAGTCCTTGCACTACCAAATTTGAGATAGCCATTTGAGATACAAAGTCGATGCTAGTGACTATTCCATGAGCACGAGTCCTTTTCCGGCATGGTAAGCCTATCACCTTTCATTCATAAAGTTTTAATGGCATTGTGACTTATTGTCCTACATATGACAAAGAACTATATGCATTAGTACAAAGGGTAAAGAAAGTGGAAACACTACTTGATGGGTAAAGAGACTATTGTACACATCGATCATCAACCATTACGGTACTTGCAGTCGCAAACAAAATTGCAACAATCAAGACATTTCAGGGTGGATGGGATTTCTTCAACAATTTCACTTGGTTATAAGGTACAAAAAAATGTATATTCAATAAAGTTGCAGATATGCTTTCGAGACCAATCATTAGTGCTTCTACTTTACCAAAAATGATTATGTTGTACATGAGAGTTATATAGAACAATATGCACATGACATTGATTTCCAAGATGTGTATGCTAGTTTGAGTGAAGGGAATCAAGTTGAAGAAAAATATTATCACATGCATAACAATTTCTATGTTTCATTTGGGCAAGTTATGTATTCCACAGGGAGAGAGGCTAAGTGTCATGAGAGAAGCTCATTCTTCTCTTATTACTTTGGACACTTTGGGGTAAGCAAAAATAGTGGCGCATCTAAAGAGGTATTGGTATTGACCTCACATGATAGATAGTGTGTCACGTTTTTATAAGAGGTTGTTCTATGTGTGCAACAATTAAGCCTAGTAATAGAAATATTGTATTGTACATGCCACTACCGGTACCATCAAGGCCATGGGAGAGCATCTCCATGGACTTTGTTGGAGAGTCTACATATGTCAAGAAAGTAACATGATTATCTTTTTGTAGTTGTGGATAGATTCAATAAAATGTGTATACTTATGCCATGTAAGAAAACCATTACTTGCTAAACAAACTATTGAACTTTATTTTCAAAATGTTTGGGTTCATTTTGGATTGCCCACTTCTATTGTTAGTGACGGGGGATTCCATGTTCATTGGAAATTTTTGGTCAAATCTATGGAGAATGATGGACACTAAATTGAAAAAAGGGTACCTCTTTTCATCCACAAACAGATGGAAAAACTGAAGTGGTGAATAGAACAATTGTGCATCTATTGAGAGCATATTGCAGCAAACATCCTAAGTTGTGGGATGAACAAGCTGCATTATATTCAACACGCTTACAACAGGGAAAATCACTCTTCAACACAAACCTCACCTTTTGAAGTATGCTTTGGGTATTTTCCAAAATCACCATTAGACTTCATCTTTGGGAAGGATGTTGCAATTGATGGCCATAGTGATATTGATAAGGCTCGAAAGTTCATTGAGAAAATTTAGATGATACATCAACAAGTTCAAAGAACAACTTGAGAAAATTCAAAGCAAATACAAAGAGAGGAATGACAAACAACGGGTTGATCACAAGTTTCAAGAGAGAGATGAGGTATGGTTGCACATTAGAAAAGAAAGGATGCAAGGGGAAGGTAAAAATTTCAAACCCATTAGTTTATGGTCCTTTCAAGATCATAAAAAAAGTTGGTAATAATGCATTGCAACTTGACTTGCCTTCTTACATGAAAATGTATTCGGTTGTTAATATTGAAAAACTCACGCTTGTATGAGCCTCCTTTGATCGATGATCATGAAAGTGATGTTCAACTACCTTCTATTGAAGATTTCTTGCCGAAATTTCTAGACGAGCTCAAAGAAGATACAATTCTTGACGGAGGACAAGAGCATCAAAGAAGGGAAGTGTTGACTACCTTCGAGTTGGGCTCAAAGGCACTAAACCAAGCAAGGAAAAATGGATGGATATTGGAAAGGTGAGCGAGATGTACCCTCATCCACTGAATAGGTAATCAAGTCTTTTGGGGTCCAAACGCTTCCCAATGCGGGAGGAATGATCGGGGAGTTCATAAATTTTGCTCAAAATTCAAAGTTACAGGATTGGGTTGAAACCAAAATGGTTGCGTAGATCTCGTCTTTCTGATTCCGGTGCCGTGAACGGTTAGAAAAACCGATGTCGTATGAGGAAGATATTGCATTCCGATCAAAATGGAAAACATGTAAAATTATGACGAGTTTGACTAGGTTTGACTCGGATGCACAATCGCAAAGCTGGATACATAGTCAACAAAAAAAGGGAATATTCCTCGAAATATTTCTTCCATAAGACCAATCGTTGGTTGACAAATGTCATTGTACTATTTGAAGGTATGGGTTGAAGAGTCGATGAGAGGCCGCCCGTGGCCAACCCTAAGGCCGGCATGTGGCCACGAAAGCGCATGGTAAAATTTTTATGACGAGCTTTAGGGCTCGACCCCCCGACCTCCCTCCCGAGCACGTGCACACCTTGCCAACCACTCTATGCAATGTTTCTTAACCTCCATAGGCGGCGGGTTGTATTTATTTTGTATTGCAAATTCGTATGGGGGTTGAGAATAGCCGACGGTCCCCAACCTCGCCGTGGTCCCTGCAGTGTATATATCACGTGGCACCAAAAAATGTCAACAACCACCGCACGGTCGAGCTAACCCAACGACAATCAACCAATGGTTCAAACAATCAACCAAAGTCATAAAGTGGAGTTCTGCTAACCGTCGATTTTATAACGAGTTTGGGGGTGCGCAGTGTAGCCACCACCCAACCATCACATTTATTAAGCGGTCAATTCGATAGAGAAGTTAGGGGCATGCCTAAATTGGCAGCGAACAAATATTTAGCTCTAGTTAACTGGAGTTCTCCACTTTTAGTGGAGCTTTCCTAGGAGATATTGGCAAAAAAGTGTAGGAGGCTCAATTTCGACCAGTTTTGAGTGAATGAAGAGTCATTTTTTTACTAATTGGAGTTTTCTAAAGCCATTGGTGCGAGAAAAACAAACCATTAGATCACTATAACTACATGTAATAGAAAAATATTTGAGCATAATGAAATATGGACAAGCCATTGGGAGGCTGGATCAATAGATGTAACCCAAGAGGGGTGAATTGCTTCATTGTGTACTACTATGTAAAATTCATGTGGTGACTTATTTCTCTCGTTTTACTTTTCGTTGTTTAAGTGTTATTTATGCTTGTTTTAGGCTTCTAATTCACTAAAAATAATCTACAAATCATGGAAAAACCTCTTTAATCCTTATGCAAACTAATGATCCAATTGTGCACATGTTTTTTAAAGTCGAAAGACACTTAGCACAACAAAAACTAATACAATCATTTTAGATCATTTGTTTTGGTCCATTTCCAGCACATCAATAATGCTCTTGTTTTTTAGAGCGATAAAATTATTTCAAACATGTTTTATGCTTTGTGATAAACTCGTTATTCATGGGTCTTGTTTGTCTTGCTTTGTTTCGAGCACAACAATAATGCTCTCATTTTTTAAAGTGATAAGATTATTTCAAACATGTTTTATGCTTTGTGATCAAACTGATTATTCATGGGTATTGTTTTTCTTTCTCTATTTTTTGGCACAATAGTAATGCTTTCGGTTTTTAGAGTGATACAATTATTTCGAACATGTTTTATACTTTGTGATAAAATAATTATTCATAGGTCTTGTTTTTCTTGCTCTATTTACGGCACAACAATAATGCTCTGGTTTTTAGAGTGATAAAATGATTTCAAACATGTTTTATGCTTTGTGATAAGGTTATTAGAGTGATAAGCTTCTTATTGTGAGGCCCTATTAACTCACAAATTTTGCACTAGAAAATCCATTTGTCATTGTTGATTACTTATCTCGTTTGTATTGACGCTTTTCTAGTCATGGAGTGTTGTCCTAATGATTGTATATTGTCAATAACCTAGTAAAACAACGTAAATGGCAGGAATTTTGTTCTTCATGGTGGAAATATTGATGAGGTTATTGAAACTGAAAGCATATTTTTAAACTCTAGGCACTTATATGGGATAGTCATTGAATCACTCATTTACGTTTCACAACGATTCAAAAATTGGTAGAATTTCGATTTGCAACGATTTCCAGTTTCGTTGGTTTATGTTTTGCAATGATTCTACCAAGATCCTTATAAAATTTGGGATGAGAACAACTAGTGTATTGAGGTCTCTATACTTTCAGAGTTCATAAAGACCATATATACCTTATGGATTGTTTACAGACTAGTTGAATGGGTGAATTTCTTGGTAAGAAGCCTTATGACGAGTATGGTGAGGGTCGAGGAATCCACTGACTACATATCATATTTTCTTCGATATGTGATTCACGGATGGCAGAAAAATGTTGATGTTTGATGTTGAAGCTATGATGAGAATCGAATACTATATGCCTTCTCTTTTTTGTTTTGGTGATAATCTCACCAACATGCAAGTATTTAGTCTTTCATTTTTTTAATTTTGGAGTAGCGAGATGGATTGTAGTGGCTTTGGGGATGTCTATCTGGTATTCTCTTGGATTGTTGATGTTTCTATTTGGCTTTTTCGATGTTTCGCTGCACATGCACTCTATTTTTCTTCTAAGTTAATTTACAATAAATGGGGTTCGACATGAGGTGTGAGGTTAGGTACTTTTTCTTGTTCACCGTTTTTTATGGAATTTTCATATTAAAATAAGTGATTTGTTCAAAACTTTCATTATTCACTCATTTCTTTTATTTAATTAACAACCCGAGTTATAAATGTGTCATAAATCATTTTGTGTGTAGAGGCATAACAAAAAAATCTCATTTTGCATTCTCAAGTAAGATTTCTCCATTATAATAGACTATAAATGTTCCTTCTAAAATGGATTTTGGTTACAATGCCGTATACAATATGAAATAAAACAACTTAGGTTATAAGCCAAAATCTTCTCGTGACAAGAAAAACAGATAATCCATCCAAAATCCGCATCATAATGTGGTTACAAAAAAAAACATATGACACCTCTATTCTTTATGGCTTCGAGAATATTCGGTGCAAAAAAAATCCTTGTGTTTCTGATTGAGCCAAGTAGGTTGTCCTACCTAATAAGGGTTGATAAGGATGTAGCGGATTGCTGCCATATGATTGAGTCCAATTTAGCCCTTCCATCCATGGAGGAATTGAGTACCCATACATCACACTTGCAATACTAACCCATGTATTAAAGTGGTGTGTGATGAGTATACATAGAATTGACACCGCTTTCTGGTAGGAATAAAGGAAGTGGGTAAACCCCCATTTTGATAGTGAGGGACTTGAATATTTATGAGGTCTTGGAATAATGGTGTATTATCCGCAATATTGTCCAATGTGTTTGACATAATCCTGGTTTCATCATTTGTGCTTGCATCATTTTCAACCATATCGGTCATCCCTTGTTCCTTTTCAAGAATTTGTTTAGCCTTTCTTGCTTATTTTTCCCATCTTTCCATTTGTTTTTGATGATCATTCTCTTGCCTTACTTTCTCTCTTTCAATCCTTTCATCTCGCTCGACGTTGTGTTGCAACAATCCTTACTGCCTTCTTATCCTTGACTAAATCCTTGTCTAAGAGAAGAGTTAGTTGTTTCGTTGTGTAACTACAACTATGAGGTTTTGCAGACACTTGTACCTTCATTCTATGTGAACGAAAGGTATTTCTGAATGAATGACGTAATAAATAATAACTTGGGGTTGTAAGTTGTGTGATTATTAAATGAATCGATGATCTATAGTCACACTGAATCATTTCCTGTGTGAGCTATTAGCAATTCATAATTTTTTATTCTTGTGTGTTGATATTAGTACTGTTTATGAAAAACCTATGGCTTGTCAAGTCATTTTACATTAAAAATATGAGCATTGAAGCTTTTGGATTTGTTCATGTATCTTATGTATTCTTGTTGAAATGGTCTCAAAACCCACTAAGGAATGTACCATGTGTCGAGGAGTAGGAATGTGAGGCATTTATAGTAAACTGGACATTTTGGAACTATGTAGCTTGTTAAAGCGATTTACATTAAAAGAAACTCCGAACATTGTGACTTCAAATCGTTGTGTGGTTATTCATGAATCTTTTGTATTGTTGTAATGGTTCCACAACCCCATGGAGGAACTTTCACTATGTCCTAGTTTAGTGAACGCATGGTTGTTACAACAATTCAAGTGTTGTAAAAGAAGAGAAGAACAACCTCGTTTTGGGAACACCATCAAATCCTCTTTAACTGATTTCTTTTATTAGCAAAATTGTATGGTGTGATTGTCCATTTGTCTTTCGGGATTCATGTTGTAAAATCTTTAAAAGGAATGTGTGGTTGCACCCGGAATAATGGTTGTGGCTTTACGTTAGTGATTGGAGTGCTATTACAATAGTAAGATATCATACCTTTGTTTGGAATTCACCTCTTTGATTGTTTGTTTGATTAGCAAACCTAACATTGCAAATCCAGCCAAAGGAGGATAAATTTAATCATTTATTGTGTCAAGAAACAAATTAGGGATGCTGGGAGTCAAGCTTAGAAAATAATTGAATCGTAATTTCATGTTCTACTGAAAATTGTAATGCAGAATCTTAATGGTTGCTACGAAAATCATTTCATTCCACAGCGACAAAACGATTTATTTGAAAAAAAGCACTACAAAATCATTTCATGACAACTATGCAATTTTTTTTTCTTTCCAAAACTAAGAGTTTCAAATTTTAAGTTTATGCATGGCCCATCTTCGTATTACCAGAGTTTGAAACTTTGAAGGAAAAAATTGTGTTGAGATTTGTGTTAAACTCGCTAAGTGGAAAATAGAATTCCCTTTTTAACAATATATATGTGTGAAAGATATGGATAATTTGTATTGTTTCGTGTGGAAGATGTTAAAGGAACAAAATCCATTGACCTATGAGTTTTGCCGCCATCATAGCTTACTCGATTTCCATTTATTATTATGATTGCTTACTCCCATTTCCCATTGATGGGAGATATTCCATGCTTTTCTTTTTATCAATCATGACACTCCTTGATTTTTTCTCTTTTTGGTGGGACCCATATCATCATGTTCATATATGAGTTTTCATTGGTACACGTCATATACAAAACTACTTTCCCTATTAAGTAGATTTTGATCCTATTTTTTCCGGAATATATTGATTCCCGGGGGTTCAATAGCATGTCGCGACCCATTCAAAATGGGCGAGGAGTTTTGCCATATTGCAAGAGATATTTGCAAAACTAGAGCCAACCCGTCCGGTACATGAGCATGCTCTTACTGTCCTCTATCGGATTGCTTCAGCTGGGCAAAGATCTCTTCACCAAATCACCGAGTACCACGCCATCTCAAGCTATATGGCGTCGCTTTCGAATCCATGAGAAAATATGATGTTGTCGACGATACCCTACTATGTACGGCAGATGCCAAAGCTTTTGAATAAGAAATGGAGTCTAGACAATTTCTTAGAGTATAGAGAAATCTTATTTTAAATTTATATCATAAATTTATTATTTTGTAATTTAGATAAATATCTTTAGTATTAATCATTTATATATATAATTGTTTATTCATCTATACATAAATTTATTCTAAATCTATGAAAATCATTTTTGATATAGTTAAACTATTTCAAAAAGATGATTCTTCCATTGAGGCTAACAAATCTAGACTTTATTTACAATGAATAGTTAACACAACTGCATTGATTTTTTAAATGATTACTAGCACTTGATCATTTTATTAAATGACCCGCCGGAATGCCGAAGGACCTGCCCGCGAGACGGAGGTGAAGTCGCATGGAGACGGAGGCGAAGGACCCGACGCGTGCCGGACGGAGATGACGAGTGGGAGAGGTGGAGCAACTGCCAAGTGTTGAAATTTGAGAGGGTGTAAGAGCGATAGGTGGATCACAAAGATTGGTTGGGAGCGGTGTTCATCCCAAGCAAAGCTCATAATAGGAACACCTTCGGCGTAAATATGTGTGTGTGCCCTGTGAAAGCGTGAAAGCAAGAAAGCCTAAGCCAAGACCATTTGGTGGACCGGGGTTGTTCTTGTTGCTCCTCTTCCCCTCTCCCCTAAGCCCACTAGTGAACATCTTGAATGTATTAAAGAAGCCAAGCTCTCTAACCGGTCGAGAGTGGTAAGTGTGTTATTCATTCCTATCTCGACTTCGATCTATTCCGGCGTCGAAGGGCACACGGAAGAGAGCATATATGTTTGGGCATGTTTCGTTGGGCTAGCCGACTTCCTATCTATCCATATAAAGGGTTCACCAACCAATCCTCTCCATATGATGATAATAAAAATATTATCAACCACTCCTCTCCATATAATAATAATAATAAAAATAATATGTATATATATATATATATATATATATATATATATATATATATATATATATTTGTGTATTATAACTTATAATATAATGCGGCAACTCATTTCTATGTGTTATAAAAACTACATCTAATGGTTTCGGTGCTAAAAAGTGTTTGATGGTTCCGGGGGAGTATTTTGATTTTTGAATTTTACGAGTGTATTTTTAAAATTTTTAAAAAATATTATTATATTTTCAAAACATCGATTCTAGATTTTGAAAACATGGATTCTAGATTTTAGGGGAGTATACGGATTCTAGATTTTCAAAACACCGGATTCTAGATTTTCAAAAACACTACCGGATCCGAATCCTAGTAACTTAGATTTCATTAGATTATATTAAGGATGAGGGTATGTGATTGACATTTAATCAAAAGCACCAAAACCTATATGTACTCGGTGTTGGTGGTGTTGATTGTTGAACTCTTTTGTCATGGCCTTAGCAAAAAATATACCTTTCACCCAAGTGAAAATCATTGATTAGGCATGTTAAGCTTTCTCTACTATATTTTAAGGCTTAGATTAGGGGCCATTTGATCAAAATTGGGTAATGTTGACTAATATCAATAGAAAATCAAAGTAGAGGGACCCATTCCCACCATAATTTCATGTAGTTCCCTCCATTTTCAGCGTTCCAAGGACTTTAGAATTCATCGGAAATGTTCCAAACTGTGTCGCGTACTCCATCAAGGACTTGGGGACCTCAAGGCCATCCCCTAGCCGTTCTTTGAAAATTTGGGGACTTTTTGGGGGACTTCTTGACGTCGCCAATTAAAAATTCAAATCATAAGTTGAAAAAAAAATATTAAAATTAAAACAACTTTCTAATAAAATTCAAAATTTTAAATTAAAAAAATGTAAATTCCTAAATTAAATTTACCCTAATATAAAGACTAACGCATATACCTATCAAACTTAAAACATTTACGAGTTTACCGTTTTACCATTTGGCGACTACTATATTATTTTTAAATTTTAATTTTTTTCATTTTGGTCCTTGGACTATAGTCAATGACTATAATTTATAAATTTATAATCTATGGTTTTCTACTCCTAAACTCTTAATTTAAGATTTATATTTAAATTTTAAGGAATTGTTCATGTTTACATCTTAATTAAATTTTAGTACTATTTACTTTTATGTCGCTATTTAAATTTTGAAATGGTTCATCATGCATTAATGATCATAAAATGATTATGTAGATATTAGAAAGTAGTATTGCAGGTTGTAAGTTGTATGAAACTAATAGTACTTCTTAAGTTATGCAATGATGACGAAAATTTGTTTGTGATGCACAATTCTCAATGACAATTAGATACTATTAGACTATTAGTATTAGTCTTTAGATTTATCATTTTAGTATTTTATTTATTTTTGATTCATGTTTAATTTATTTTAATAATAATTTTTTTAATAAATAATAAATATAATAAATAGTTGCCACACTTGCCATCCCCAACCCACCATCCCCACGAAAATTTGAGGGTGCGCTCTAGCCATCTCGGAAACTCGTCCCCCCCCCCTCCCCCACGGCTAGTACAACATAGATGTTTTCATATCTTCTACAACTAATTTAGTATTTTTGAATGTTTTTTTCAATATATATATAAACGACGCTTCGCATCGACAATTTTTTGGAAAGTAATACTTCCGACACTTCACTTCCAAAAAAAAATGTCCTTCCTCGCTTCATGCAACATTGATCTAAACTATCTGTGAGTTGGAAGATATCAATGATTAAAAATTGGATTTCAATGCGAGAACTCTTTATATCGATGTTTATTCCTGAAGTGATAAAATGATGTCATTTACCTTCTAATTTTGAATGGCATTGTGGTAAATAATGGTATGATCCGTAATTGGTTATGGAAATTGGAAATTTGATTCGACACACAAATAACAGATCCAATAATCTGGTCTTGGACATGCTTCTTCGAATAGTGCTAATGTACATAGATGTTGTAGGTTCACCTGCTGGTCGAGGACATTGCAACTTCCCTTGTTTCATGTGGAATACGCCCAAGGCTTGGGAAGAGTCACGTACGGGAAAAGAATTCGGAGACTTATACTACGAATGAATATGAAGGCGTTGTATATGTTGCCTTTCCTTCTTTTTCATAAAATAGAAGGTTTCATTGTCAAAGAGGGAAAGTATGGAGACGGCAACATACAAACTCACGACAAGTTCTTCTCTCGGTTGTGTCAAGGGTAATGATGATCAACCACCTCTCGTCCATCGGGGAGCTCTTCAGTTTGTTCCTACATATTATGAAGAATACGATTTCCAAACAAAGGTAAACTAATTTATCTTTCAGGGATTTGAATGTTTTTTTACAGGGAATGCTTCATCACTTATTAAATATTAAATTTTGCGAAAAAAAGAAAAGTAACATAATAATTGTGTTGATGTATTCCATGATCAAATAGATGCAAATTTATATAGACTCAAAACAAAGGAAACTCGAAACCCATTATATTTGTGGGTCATTCTTTAGGAGGGGCGAGTTTGCAACTTTGGCCACATTGTGGGTACTAGAAAAGAAGCTGAGGCAAAGCTCTCCTTTTTGTATAACATTTGGATGTCATTTAGTGGGGATGGATGACTTCATGAAGCGATTTGGCCCAGTGAAAATTGGGCGGGCAACTTTTGTCATGTAGTTTCCAAGCATGATGTTTGTTCCTAGGATGCTCCTTGCACCATTTGAGTCAATTGCTTTGAGCCCTTGGTTGCTATTTTTCCCTATTGGCATAGCATAATGGCTAATGACGATAAAAATGCACCTAATTATTTTATTCGGGATGCCTATAGGGCTCTTCTTAATAATGTACGGCAACATACTAACACAATAGAAAACTATGGGCTTGACTCTCCAAGGGAGTTGGAAGGTGTTATCAAGAGAAGCCCATACGGACCTTTTGGCACTTATATGTTTTGTTCGAGCGAAGGCTAGGGCGCAACATGTATTAGCAATTCGAAGACTGTTCTCAAGATGCTTCATTTGACAATGCCAAGCAATGAAAAAACCTTCGATAATATACTAAAACACTTGTTTGTCGGAGCATGTAGGGTATGGTTTCGTTCGGAAACGTGTCATACAAAAATCTATAAGCGGCAGAAGAATTGTAAAACCTAGTTCGGAATCCTCATACAAGATGGGATTGTCATTGCGGCACGGAAGCGATTGGTGTCGGGGCTCGGGTTATACCTCATTTCCCTCATTCATATATATATATATATTGTTTTTCGACTGATTTTTTTATAACTAAATTAATTTAAAATAATATAATTAGTATAAATCCATGTTAATTAAGTTGTATTAAATACTTAGAAAAAATAAAACCTTTAAGCAAAAAAAACCTATGTTACCATATACACGTCTTGATGCTTTGGATTCCCCTGGATCCTTGTTTCAAATATGGATACGGATCCACCCGGATCCACGTAGGATCCACCACGTAAATTGATCCCTCAAATAGGGAAACCAATTCTATGTTGTTGAAATAGATGCTTTGTGTCAACTAGTACTCACAAGCCAAATCCCCGACAAATACATTAGAGTAGAGATTTTGGTTTTTTTTTAATATTATATATAGATTTTCGGTTAGATCACTTATTAGTAATATGTAGGGTTTGTATAGTTGTATAAGTTAATAAATACCTATAGAGTATAAATACCTATAGGTCAGTCTAGTACATAATAAAGCTACGAGGAAGGGTTTGACACATCAAAATGTTAATTTTCAATTTTTGATAATCCTATAAAAGCTTTAAAGCAATATATAGATAATAATATATAGTGTACAAACAATGACTTGATAATCCTAAGAAAGCTTTAAGGAAATACATAAATAATAATATATATTGTACAAAGAATGGTTGTCATTAATAATTTAATTAGATTAATCCCATCCAACTCTAGGTAAAGAGTCCTCTAGGTGAGAGTCCTCTTAAAAGAGTATGATATATATACTATAGCATATTTTGAAACAATGTACAATATCTGTTTACCATTGTAATTAGATGGGAATTTTTAGATTTTAAGCCAAATGTCAAGGAAGATAACGAGGGTTAATTAAGATATAGAGTTCAAATATTCAATTGACAAGCATATAGAGCCATTTTTTTGACGTGTAGTTAGACGTATTGTACATCATCATATCAATAGAGTGATGTGATCATTGAGACATTCAAAATTGCATTAACAATTATTCTTTTTTGTACGAAGCATGAAGCATCATGATTTCAATCTTCGGATTTATGAATTAACTAATGATTTCAGTTCTAATGTTGTCATTCATGAAAGGTTATTTTTGAACTTTGAATATGTTTTTTTAAAATTTTAAAAATATATATTACTATATTTTGTATACTTCCCCCCCATTTTCGGATCCCTGGCTTTTCAAAAAATACTGGTAGATCCGTATCCAAATCCAGATCTGTATCCATTTCTAGGTAACTCAAGAAAAAAAACTCTCCACCGGTAATGAATCCTAAATTAACATAAACACATATATATACGGATACACTTTTTTACATTTGATAAGAACATTACATCTATAGACACACAAGCATCTTCCCCACCCGGAACGTAAAGCACCTCCGTTACGTGACAACAACAATGTTGCAATGCGAGTTTAGTGGATTGTTACCTTCCTCTAGTTAAACCTTTGGATCTCTCTGCAATGAACATTATACACACAAGAAAAAACAAGAGATTATTCTTATTTCCTTTGATCTTTGATAACAAAAAGGGGCTATCCTCTCTGCTTACCTTTGGATCTCTCTGCAATGAACATTGTACACACAAAAAAAGGACAAGAGCTTAATTTTTTATTTCCTTTGACCTTTGATAACCAAAAGAGGCTATCCTCTCTCGCTTTTCGATAAGTTCGCCGGTTTCCTAGTGTGTAAGATTTGACATTGAGGCTCCGATGTAGCACGAAACTTTTATCTTCATTACGGAATTTCATTTTCTTATTTTAATTTGATGCTTGAAATGCGTTCTTGAATTGTCATGCGAAATGATAACGCACGACTTTCCCTACAAAGAGCAGGGAAATATGGAACACAAGAATAGCACAAACATTGCTAAGATAGCGGTTGAATTAAGTGAGAAACAATGTATCATGGTAGAGCTTGAGTGGTATAAAGAGCGTTGTGAGAAGGAAAATGGCGTCACATATTACGATTCCTTCAAGAAGCGAGAAAATGGCGTCACATATTATGATTCCTTCAAGAAGCGAGGATAAGAAGGATATCGATGCTAATTTCCGTAGGGCTAAGTTAGCCGAGTTTTGGGATGAGCTTATTTCAATGTGGAAGATAAATGAGTTTCCAAGTGATTTCCAAACCCAAAATAAGTGGATAAATGCTGGCACTTGCCTATAGGAGACTTATGGAACCTCGCGGATATTTCATATTATTACCGCATGTCTAAAGGTAAAGGCAATTATCTTTCAAATGGAAGAGCCACTTGCCATAAAGTTCTTCGGACATGGATGGAAGAGAAAGAAAAAAACACGCGAGTTCAAGAGGTCGGAAAGCTTGCGGAAAAACTTGCATCCCTCACTCAGGGACTCATGCTTTTGGGCACATCTAGAAGAGGTTATGAAAGACTTGGAAAATCTCAAGCAAGCACAACACCCAAAGCCGGAAAGTCTTGAAATGTTTGAAGATTATGTGACAAAAATGATCAATGATGGTAACATTTCTGCAGATGTCTTCTTGGAAGGAAGCGACTTCGAGGATTGGTGGAAAGAATGGAAGGAATACAAACAAAATCGGTTTCTGAATGGAACTCTCCTTTGTATGAGATTATGGAAAATGAATTTTGGACGCGCTAAATTTCCAAAATATTTGGTTGGGAAAACGGTTTACTGAGCAATCTCTTTCCAATTAAGATTTTTGCTTTTCTGGATGTAATTTTCTTTCATTTGTTTAAAAATAGCGTGATGGGTCTGTAGGTATTGTTCTATTTGATAGTTAAGGAAGAAATGTATTCGCGTAAATTTTCAAAAAAGTGGGATGTATTGAGACACTCACGAACATTGGCTTATAGAGAATTCGATTATATCCTTTATGTAGTACATATTCTCAATATTTTATGTGCATGTGCCAACATGGGATGCCATGGGGAACAAACTTTGTTTAGTGGATGTGATTCGGAATGAATTATGTTCGAGAAAACAAGATTTTTTCCTTTCTTTTTTCTTTCTTTTATAGATTGAGACTTTGTGTTTGTGTTTGTGGATCACCGTAAAATCATTAGGTTTTAAAAACTTAATTTATTTTGGCATTGGTATTATTATGACTTAAAAAAAATGAGTATAGACGACGACCTTGTGTGGCACGTTACACGGGAAACCAAGGCCACGGATGTGAGAACATATAATTGTTTTCATCATATATCATTGTAACGATAATGTTTTTCAATCTAACTATGAACTGAAATAAAGGGCTCTCTTCTACTAATGACCCCAAAAAAACAGACATAACAACAATGATTAAAAGGGTAGCTGATGCTCCTTCTCTATGTAGAGACCGAGGATAAACATTACGTGATTAAACCGATTACTGCTACATTGGTTCCTCTACCAGGATAATATTGGAGGGAGAATCTCCATATGCTTGGAAAGGATGAAAGGATGTTCTCCATGGTAGAGTCGAGGGAAAGTTCACAAGAATATCAACTCAAATTTCAAAGGTCCATCCTCCTCGCTTTAGCATCCTCCTTTGCGGTTTCTGCCCCCATTGGCTCCTACTACAGGGATAATATTGGAGGGAGAATCTCCATGTGCTTTGGGGAAGGATGTTCTCCATGGTAGATAATCAAGAAAGCTCACCGGAATGTCAACCCAAATTTCAATTTGAAAAATCAAGCATAACAACGGTGATGGAGAGGGTAGTTGATGCTCCCTCTCCGACCGTAAAGACAAAAATAAACATGAGAGATTAAACTAAAGGGACGATCCTCACTGCTTCAGACATCATCCTCCTCTGTAATTCGCTCCACTAGCTCCAACGAGGGAGGATAATATTGGAGGGAAATCTCCATATGCTTGGGAAAGATGTTCTAGACCAGGGGAGAATCGGGAAAGTTCGCAAAAGTGTCAACTCAAATTTCAATGGGAAAGATTACTCGATAAGGAATGTCAACTTTACGAGCCATGACATGTAGCTTGTCTCAAATGGCATTCCGTTGGCTTCCCTTCTACTTAATAACTAGTGCAATAAACACCTTTTTGAACCGAGTACAATTCCGGGAAGCTTAAGAATTTAGGTGTACTTGATTCAAGAATAACCATGGTCATGAACCACCGCTTTTGAATTTCTGCTTCTAGTTGCTCCTTAGGGAGTTGTTGTCTTTCCAATTATATTTTCTTTCCCATGTCCTTGACCTTCCTCTCGGTGTCCTCGGAGAATTGAGGTTGGAAGTCTAAGGCGCCACGATAGCATCAATTGGACTGCGGTTTGGGCCGCAAGGAGTCTTACGGTTTGGGGGGAGGTTTGGGGGGTTAAGGGTGTGCCTTTGACCCTTTGTCGGTGTTCCTCCTATTGTAGACTAAACCCGCCGAGTATTGCCGATCGATGCAAGGTCCCCAAAATAGAGAAGGAACCAAGGTGCAATACCCACAACAGAGATGGTAGGGAAAAACCACCCCACAAACTTGGGTTGAGGTATAGCTCACAACGATAGAGGGTGCATAGAATAAATGGAATCTTGGCTGTTAAAAGGCAAGGCGAAAAATGAAGCTATGGCCTAGTTCTAAAGTCCCTTTTACCCATAACACAACCCAACAACACAAAGATGAAAATGCAACCTTCCTAGTAAGCGAGACCTGCGGTATTTAGGAAAGGCCAAAGATACGTACGGCCAGCAAACAAGATGATGCCCGGGGAAAAAAAATAGAACCAACGAGAGCAAAAGGGGCGTTGCTCCACTGGAAGAGTGGGGAAAGCGGGAAAAAAATAGAACCAGCGAGAGCAAAGGAAAGAGCGCGATGTTTTCTTCCCCAGAAATTACCCCTCGTCGACCAACAATCTTGAGTTCACCGAACCAACTCTAAATGCACGAGAGAGCATGGAAACAAAATGAAGCCCAAACTTATAAAACATGAATGAAATAATGACCAAGAAATGTCGAGTTAGTCTCCCGCCGAACGAATCGAATCCACATCGCTTGAGCCCTGGAGTAGGTCGAGGTGCGGCAACCCCTGTCTACCCGGTTCGCCCATGGAAATCTCCGTAAGCCACTATATTCGCGAGACGGAGGCGAAGTCGCACGAAGACGGAGGTGAAGGACTTGATGCGCGTGGGACGGGGGATGACAACGAGGAGGGTGGAGCAACTACCAAGTGTAGAAATTTGATAGGGTGGAAGGGCGATAGGTGGAGCACGAGAGGGCGGCTAGGAGCACTCTTCATCCCAGACAAAGCTCATAATATGAACACCTTCGAGCGTAATTAAATAATATTTATACTCTGAATGTGTTTGTGATTGTTTTTTGTGAATAAATGCGATACTTGATATGGGAATCTGAATGAGAGAAAAGAATGCCCGGTGACCTCGCATCCGGGGGTCAAGAGAAGAAGCTAAGAATGCTTTGTGACTACTCCTCTCCATGCTAAAGCTACAAGTCTTGCACCCCAATTCTATGAAAAAATATACTCTTGACGAGATATTGGCTCCACTGTAGCCACGATGGGTTGTTCGACATTGCGATAATTTAATAACGAGAGGAGCATCGTCACAATATTTTTTGAATAATTTCCACTGTAATGTTGAATTTTCAATAATTTCGTCAGTAATGTTTCGATCCGAATCATAGCACGGTGTATTCTAAATCATTCATTTGCCAAATTCTTTCTTAAAGAAATAAGTCTGTTGTTAAACTTTTCCTAGTTTTTTCTGAAAGAATTAATCAACAACGTTTCCTATATTCTATACGAGAAAAAATTAATCAGTAATTTAACATAATACATCTTGTAATTTAATATATATTGTAGTTTAACTGTCTGATTATGTAATTTAATTTTCCGCTATATTTCCATTAGTGGTTCTTCCAGTTCCCTGGCCGCCATATATCCAAATCTGGTGCTTTAGCTCGGAATTTGGCTGAATGTCATTTAGAAATATAGTAGTTTAAGGAGGGGATATTTTCCAATCAGCCCACCATGAAATCTTGAAAATCATGTTGAAGTTGTCAAAGCTTCAAAATTTTGGGAGGTGCTTTGGATTCTTGACGGAGCCAAACCAATTTCCATCCAACAAACAATTAAACACTTCATAATTAGATTTCTTTAAAAAAAAATATAAAAAAAAATATCACCATCCCGGAGAAATCGTTGCCTAGGATACTCAATGGTTAAGACCGTTAAGTTGGCGAAGCAATGCACTTGTGGATTCAATGTATGTTTCGTGGATAGAATGTATTTGATTTATTGACTAGATTCAATGTATATGTTCAATGTACACATAACCCCGCACCTCCATCTTTATCATCTTTTACATTGACATATTCAATGCACGTAACGTACTTTCTACATTCAACGTATCGGTGTGTATTTAATTTATGAAGAAATGTAGCCATATAAAGAAATGATATACTACATTCAATGTATCATTGTGTACTTAATTTATATTGTGTATGTAGCCATATAAAGAAATGATATACTACTTGCAAGGTTGTTCCAAATTGCACATGTATCTATATGTCTATAGTTTTGTATAATTAAGGTGTGTATTGAGAATATTTTAAAATTTAATATGGTAGAGATATTATAATGTAATTGGAGAAATGTTATAATATAATTTAATGTTCAACACATATTTTAACTACATAAAAATAAAATAAACTCTTTAGTTCATCCTATCATGTTTAACATTTGTGACTTAATCAAATTACATTAAAAAAAATTAAAATTAAAATAAAATGATTTATTTATTATCTATAGTTCTTGGACTCTAGATTTTGAATATAGTATTGTAAAATGTAATATTTTTATTTTTAAAAAAATAATATAATATTCTTTAATATATATATTTTTAATTAATAAAATTATTCATTTTTTTAAATTAGTGAAAATAAAATAAAAATAAAAATATGATTTTTTTTTACTCCAATATAAAATAAAATCAATAAATAAAATAACATTAAAATAAAAAATAACTTCATGGTATTGACCCACAATATCATGTGGAATATAACCTATTTAAAGAGGGAATTACACGAGCCTAGATCCATCTTAACTCCCGATCTACCAAGCTTGTCCTTGGTAGATCTAAATTTAAGTTGGATCTAGGCTAGTTAGTAATTATGATGATGATGATGATGATGAAGATGGTTAACGCCCACTCGAGACCAATATTTGGTCTATCAGACCTAAAAAAAAGAGTTATTTAGTTTCATTTAAGATTTCATTCCTACGCTCGAAAAGCTTGGAGAGAAGCCTCTTGATTTTGAAAATCTAATTTTCATAAACTTCAATATTTTATTTATTTATTTTGAAAATCTAATTTTCATGAGCTTCCAAGTGAAAGCGGTGGACTTCTCCAAAAAAATCCTTGGACAAAAGAATTTGGAATACCCCCAAAAATACTTGGACTAAAGAATTTGACTACTTCCAAAAATCATTGGACAAAAGAATTTGGAATACTCCCAAAAATACTTGGACTAAAGAATTGTTACCTTTTCTATATTAAGAGGGTGGAGGATGAAAAAAACTTCCCCTTAGATTCCGTGGCCCTTACTCACATCCATTCTCATTTCCCTAACTTTAACTTTTTGCCACACCTGCAATCTTCTTGACATGTTAAGTCAACCTAACTATAATGATCTTGGAGCTTCTTTACCTTCTTTTGTATCATATAAATAATAATTTTTTTATCATATAAATAAGATCTTGAAGAATCACAATTAAATTTTTATTTTCTTAAGGCCCAGACCGCATTAGACATTTGACTTAGTGGATGTTAACCATCATCCTCATAAAATAAAATAAAATAAAAAAATGAGTAGTGTTTAAGTGCCACTTTTTGTAAAGTTTTCCAGTTTATTTTTTGATCTAATTTTTCTAGAATACGGCGAGGATTCATTGAAATCACAAGTTTGACAGGTGAAATATTCACAATCTAAGTGGCCCAAAGATTTTTGAGAGTACTAATGTCACATTTAAATAAAAAAATATAAAATTAATAGTTGTAATTAATAATTAAACAAAAAAATATAAATTAATAGTTATAATTAATAATTAAACCAACATTAATTCATATTAACTCCATATCTACTAAATGTGGAGAGGGATCAAATCTCTTTTCACTTTAAAAGAGGTTTGTATCTCAAGCGAATTGATCCCTCTCAAGACTGAAAGATATCGATGGATCTAGGCTAGTTTTGAATAAATTTACTATTAAAATATAATGTTTTTTTGCATCTATAGGTGCTCTCTAGTCCAATATGGTAAAGATATTGTCATGTAATGTATTGTAGAAATTCAAAATAAAACAAAAAACAAAATAAAAATATTTAATAATTACACTAAGTCAAATTACATAAAACTAAAAATAAAATAAAATATATAAAATTAACAACTATAATTATAATTAATAATTAGATCAGTTTTCTTAACTCCAAATCACATCTCTTCATATGCAAATTTATTTGAGTGAAAAGAGTTTTGGATGCCTCTCAAATCTTGGTAGATCTAAAGTTAAGATGAATCTAAATTAAGTAAATATAAGACAAACAATATTTTATTTGATTTTTATGTATCTAATTAAAATTAGATATTATTAAAAAGTATATAATTTTATTTGAAATGGCTTTAACAATGATTATAATGAATATAATGATTATAAGATATTTTGCAAACAATATTTAGGTTGAAAGTTCGTTCTCATTCTAGACTCGAAATTTAGAATTTTTTTTACTAAAATTTTGTATTTTTTAGCACATTCTTAGTTAGTATTCTTAGTGTGTAAATAAACATATTAATGATTAAGATGTAAGGAAATACATAACATTATTTAATATGAGTGAAGTTTTACCATTTTATGAATCATCAATAAATTATTTTAAATAACATAATTTTTATTAAATCTTTTAAAGTCGAAGTGATTTAATCCCTCTTAGTTTTTTTAGTAGATTCATAGTTAAGATGGATATAGGTTGGTTTAATTCCCCTTTTAAATAAAATACATTCCACGTGAATACCATGGGTCAATATTATGGATTATTTTTATTTTAATTTTATAGGGTTATTTTTATTTTCTTTTTACTTTGAGTTAAAATGTTTACATTACATTACATAAATAATTAAATTTAAATTTAATTTAATTTTTATGTAATTTGATTTAGTCAAAATGTTAAACATTACATTACAACATATTTACCATACTAACATAACTTTTATTAAATAAACAAAATAAATTATTTAAATACATAATAATTATATAATTATCATTACTATTAATTAAAAAATAAATTATGATAACTTTTATTAGTTTAAAAAAATCATAAAAACAACTCTTAATGATACATGTATCAACATTATCCCAAAAAAAAATAAAAAGTAAAATCAATTAACTATTTTAACTAAGACTATAATTGTTAAATTTGTAGAAATTAATTGTAGATTCAATACTCCTGTAATGTTCTAAAACATAAGACTCAAATATGCTCTACTCATCCACCTAAAGAAATTCACAATTGAGAGAATATATCAAAAGCATGCGACATGAATCAATACACATACATGAAGATATATCTAGTGGAAAACAATTGCTAAAAACTCCTTCCTATCTATCTTATTTCCTTGCATTATTTCTCAAAGAATTAGCTCCCTATTAATTAGGAAAATCCCTCCTATTAATTAGGAAAATCCCCATCTCGAACTACGCAATCCCTATAAGCTATTCTCCGATTGTATGCACCACTTTTAGAACTTGGATAATTATACAACTAATAGTATATTGCCCTTGAAATCCAATCTCAACTAGATAACTCGAATTTCATGCATGCATGAGTAAATTAAGGTGATTTATCATTTAATTGGTTGAAAACTGAACCAATTGAATTACATCAACCTAGGCTCCTAAAATTTAGGAATGACTCGTACACAACTCAAGTTAAGCCCTTAAATCAAATTAAATAAGCTAACTAAGTGATACTAAATCAATTAACTCATTTTTTAAGTTGTCTTGTGATGTGGAGTTACAAATTTCTCCTAATTTAATTTAAGGGAAAATTAAATTAGGAGTTTCTTGTTACATTTTCAACACTCCCTCTCGACAAGAAAGGGATTATCGAGATACCCCAATACTGCCTCTATGGAGCTCAAATTTTTCCTCTTGCCAAGGCCTTTGTCAAAATACCTACATCCTGTTCCTCTGTAGGAATGTATTCCAATAACATGATCCACCTTTGCACACGATCTCATAGATGGTGATATCGGATGTCGATATGCTTGGATCGATCATGAAAAACTGGATTTTCAGAGAGTTTGATACAACTATGATTGTCACAGATGAAATCATAGTGGGATCCATCATCTAACCAAATAACCCAACACGAATCTTCCTCATCCAGATAGCCTCACAAGTTGCTTGAATGGAAGCCATTTACTCTACTTACGCTGCACTGAGTGCAACTGGTCTATGCTTTTTGTTGTACCAAGAAATTGTTGCTGACCCAATACTAAAAATTCCTCCTAAAGTGCTCTTTTGATCCGATGGACTACCCACCCAATCTAAATTTGTGAAGCCCCTGCAACTTCTCTCCCTATTTCCATATGTACCAAATACCATACTGAGTAGTGCCTCCGAGGTATCTCAACATATGTTTGGTTGCCTTCCAATACAATTTGGTTGGCTTAACCATTGCTTGAAAAAAGCTAGTTAACTTCATAACACATGTCTGGTCGTGTGTTCACCAAGCACATGAGTGAACTCTGTAATATTCCTAATTTAGCTTTTAGCTAATTAGAATATTAAATTTTGACTTCCTTAATTAATAGATGAACAAGAGGGTAGAGGGACCAATAAATCCCTTTAGTAGGAATAAAACCACTTCTTAATGTGATTGTGGACCAATGCATCTAGATAGGGTCAAGATGAATAAACCACTTCTTAGTGTGAATGTCATGTTTTATTTGGCTTGTTGATGTTTCACTTTGCACATGCACTCTTTTTTTTCTTCTAAGTGAACTTACAATAAATGGCGTTCGACATGAGGTGTGAGGTTAGGGACTTTTATTGTTCACCATTTTTTATGGAATTTTCGTATTAAAATAAGTGATGTGTTCAAGATTTCATTATTAACTCGTTTTTTTATTTAATTAAAAACCCAATTATAAATGTGTACGTAAATCATTTTGTGTGTAGATGCATAACAAAAAATCTCATTTGCATTCTCAAGTAAGATTTCTCCATTATAATAGACTATAAATGTTCCTTCTAAAATGGATTTTGGTTACAATGCCGCAAACAATATGAAATAAAACAACTCGAGGTTATAAGCCAAAATCTTCCCATGACAAGAAAAAGAGACAATCCATCCAAAATCCACATCATAATATGGTTACAACAACAACATATGACACCTCTATTCTTTATGGCTCGAGAGAATATTCAGTGCTAAAAGTCCTTGTGTTGCCCGATTGAGCGAAGTAGGTTGTCCTACCTAATAAGGGTTGATAAGGATGTAGTGGATTGCTGCCATATGATTGAGTCCAATTTACCCCTTCCAACCATGGAGGAATTGAGTACCCATACATGACACTTGCACTACTAACCCATGTATTAAGTGGTGTGTGATGAGTATACATAGAATTGACACCCTGCTTCTTGTAGGAATAAAGGAAGTGGGCAAACCTCCATTTTGATAGTGAGGGACTTGAATATTTATGAGGTATTGGAATAATGGTGTATTATTTACAATATTGTCCAATTTGTTTGACATAATCCCGGTTTCATTAGGTGTGCTTGCATCATTTGTCAACCATATCGGTCATCCATTGTTCCTTTTCAAGAATTTGTTTAGCCTTTCTTGCTTATTTTTTCTGTCTTTCCATTTTTTTTTATGGTCATTCTCTTTCCTTACTTTCTCTCTTTCAAGCCTTTCATCTGCTCGACGTTGTGCTACAACAATTCTTGTTGCCTTCTTATCCTTGGCTAAATCCTTGGCTAAGAAAGGAGTCAGTTGTTTCTTTGTGTAACTACGATTCCGAGGTTTTGCATGACGCCTATACCTTCATTCTATGTGAACGAAAGGTATTTACGCATGAATGACGTAATAAATAATAACTTGGGGGTTGTAAGTTGTGTGATTATTAAATGAATCGAAGCTCTATAGTCACACCTGAATCATTTCTGTGTGAACTATTAGCAATTCATAATTTTTTATTCTTGTGTGTTGATATTGGTCTGTTTATGAAAAAACCTATAGCTTGTTAAGTCATTTTACATTAAAAAATATGAGCATTGAAGCTTCAATCATTGGGATTTGTTCATGTATCTTATGTATTCTTATTGAAATGGTCTCAAAACCTATTAACGAATGTACCATGTGTCGAGGAGTAGGAATATGAGGCATTTATGGTAAAGCTGGACATTTTGGAACTATGTAGCTTGTTGAACTAATTTACATTAAAAGAAAATGCGAACATTGTGACTTCAAATCGTTGTGTGGTTATTCATGAATCTTTTGTATTTTGTTGTAATGGTTCCACAACCCCATGGAGGAACTTCTACTATGTTCCGATTTAGTGAACTCATGATTGTTACAACAATTCAAGTGTTGTTAAAGTAGAAAAAGAACAACTTTGTTTTGGGAACAACTGTCAAATCCTTTTTAATTGATTTCTTTTATTAGCAAAATTGTATGGTGTGATTGTCCATTTGTCTTTTGGGATTCATGTTGTAAAGTCTTTAAAAGGAATGTGTGGTTGCGCCTTGGAATAACGGTTGTGGGTTGTGAACTACCATACTAAGGAGGAGAGCATGAGTATTGAAATTGGGTATTGCTTCTCCGGTGAACACTTGAATACTTACTGTAATGGGTTTTACATATTAAAATTGTATTCATACTAAGAGAAGCCAAAATAATAGAGATTAAATTTTCTAGATCCAAACACCCAATTTCCATAAAATCAAGAGAAAATTGGGTTAAAACGAGTTTAGCAAATTGATATTTCAAAAACTAATGTCAAGAACAAGAACTGTAAGTTACTTAAACCCTAACAAGCACTTTTTAATTGGATGTTCATGGCATGTTGTCCGCCCCATCTTAGTTAAATTGGAATTACACCTTGCAATTTGATAAGAGTTTGTATTTCTTTGATGAACAAAATGCAACTTTAATTGCAACCAAAAGAAAAGGCAATCCTCTTGCGAAGTCCATAAAGGTGGTAGTTATATATGGCCGAGGATTCATTTGAACAAACATGTACTGCCATTACATTTTTAGTCTACTTTTCTAGACAGAAAGCTGAGGCAAGGATGAAATGCATGCTCAAGAGTTCAACTTTCGAGGGAAAAACCTTGAGAAATTTAAAGAAATTGCACCTAAAATTCTCGATAACACCTACCTTCATTGGAAATAACACTTTTGGTACATATAAACAGTAGTAAAAACGAATAGATGAGAAATAAAGGAAGAAAAAGCTGGACTCAATGCTTGGCTTGGACTCGCAAGATGAGAAATAAAGGCACGTTGACAGGCCATCTCACATAGACTGTCGGGATAATGCAAATTTATGGCAAACAAAAGCGCATTTATCATGGGTTCAAATAAAATTAATCGACTCGAATAGTTTCCCTCTATCCGGATGTGTCGAGGAAGGAGAGGGGATTACACAAGGATTTCCTTTCAAAACAAAAAAAAGCCATTGCTATCGTAATTGTGCGAGTACCACAATCAACACTTTGTAGCAATTAACCATGTGCTAATCTATAATTCTAAACTCAAACACAAAGGAGAAAGTGATTCAATTAAGGCAATAGTGTCAAATAAGGATTAAACCCATGTTACGCCCGGGGCTTAGGGGGTGCTACTACTCTTACTTATTGCGCTTACCTACTCTTGGTAAAAAAAATTAACACATAACGATTACGGGTGACTTGTGCATGTCCCTTGTATCTTCTTGTTTAACTATTCATCTAAGGCAACGAGTGTCAAATAAGGAGTAAACCCATGTTACGCCTGGGGCTTAGGGGTGCTACTACTCTTACTTATTACACTTACTTACTCTTAGTAAAAAAAATTAACACATAATAGTTACTCAAAACATTCTGCAGGGACTAGATTTTCAAGCTCAAGCACACTAAATTTTTGTATCCTCGGTTTGAGGCAATGCCTATGAATTACTCAAATTATTGCACTCGGATTTAGACCATCATACCTACGAAATATAGAGTCTAGAATTTGTTTCAGGTATTGTAAACATTCATTCAGGTATGAGTGGATTTAACCTACTACATACTAACGGGGCACCATCCTCAAGGAGGTCCTCATGAATGAAACAAAGACAACACTATTCTAATTTCGGCCGGGGTGACCTATTCCATGCACGGACCTTAGTAGATACTAGTAACAACAGAGTACCTTAGCGACTACTTGGGTCTTGATGAGGCATGGAATACCTATTAGGAAACAGTCCGCACTAAACCAAAGGTCCAAAATATGTTAACTCATGGCTAAGACATTCCCACGAGTCCGAGGTATAGTCACCTGGTCACGAGTTTGGACTTCTCCGCAATAGATCCAAGGTGTGCCACGAGTCCGCATGTAGAAAAGATCTGAATTATTAAGTGCCACAAGTCACAAGTCGGTTACTGAGTCCGAGTTTCTAGGGGTCTCGAAAAATAGCCTCGAGTTATAATTCAAGCAAAGATATTTTCCCAAAGTTCTCGTCAACGGGAAATATAACAAAAATACGAGATGTTTCTCCAAAAGGTGCCAAATGTCTTTTTTCCTCCCTGCCTCGCATTCAAATCTCCCCCTTTTCTTCGATTGTTTTTCTTCTTCATATGAAAATTATTTCTTATTCCTTGAATGATATTCCATGCCAAAATGAAAAGTTTGGCTTTATATTTATACTTATTTGAATATGTAAAAGGACGTCTTTTGGTAAGGAGAGATCCGACACTGTGCAATTTTCAATATTTATTTAAAAGCTCGATTTTAAGACTACTCATCCTTTCTTTGATAAGAACACCATAAATCATAGGCTACATACTTCAGCACATTGTATATTAGCGATGAATTCTCCAATCAATTGAAAAAACATCTCTTAAAATTTCATTTCATTTGTCCCGCTCTTCTGCACAGCTTTCATGCTTATAAAAATAGGAAAGACGAACTATTGCATCTACTACATCTGTTGAGTTTTTTTCAGAAGAAAAAAACACAATGACCTTCATTAAAAAAAATTGTTTACATTTGCATCGATCGTTTCCCAATGTCCATACTAATGATCCACAAAAAAAAACTTTAAAATCCCAGCAATAGAGCCATAAAAAAGGCCAATGGTCTAAGAAAATATCAAGAAGCGCCCCAGAGGCAACCTATCAAGAAATTAAAATAGAAAATCTAAAGAGTCACTTTGCAGAAAAAATTCCAGGAAGCCAACAAGTTGAGGGGAATACAAACAAAAAGATACCTCCCACATAAGCAGTCACGAAGATTTAGATCTTGAAATAACCATCTCCTCGAACATAATTATCTTAGGAAAGAAGCGACATACTACATCTATTGACTTATCCATGACAATAACAGAAGTTGTTCTAAGACTTGTAGAAGTGGACAATAAGTGAATATGCTCAGAGCACAACTAGAAATTTTCCATATTCAAATTTTGTGCACCATATAACAAGGATAGAGAATACTTGCGAGTTTGCATACCAGATATAATTTGAATGTCTAACACTCATTGAAGAAAATAAATGCACCTAGGTTTTCATATATACTCTTCATCTATACACTTAGGGTAGATTAGGGCTTAGAGCTTGCTTCAACAATGCTATTACACTATTTGGGAAACTGGATCGAGAATCACAGTTGGGTATTGTTTCCCTAGAGAGGCAGATCCAAGCTTGGATTAGGCTTATAAGCTCCCACAGAGGCCACTGTGCATTTTTTTCATCTGATTGGGTTGCTAATGGGTTGCATAATAAGAGTACCTGTTTTTGGAGTTGTGGGTTTGAGAGCAATGCAGAGATCCTCAGAATGTCCATGGTGTTAGGCTCCAGATCCATGAGCACGGCTCAAGGCACAAATCTACCGCATCCTTCCTCCAAACCTGCAATAGTATGGCTGTATCCTTCCTCAAAACCGGCAACAATATGGCTGCATCCTCCCTCCTTCCTTCGACAAACCATGCAACCAGAGGGAAATGAACGAGGGAAATTAAAACTTTCGATATTTGAAAATTTTTGACATTTTGAAATGTAAAACGTGTGTTTTTCTTTAAGGCCACTCAAATTAATTTAAAAATATATATATTTTTAATAATTATAATAATTTTTAAATGATTAAAATAATTTCTAAATAATTAAATGTTTGTTTATTTTGATTGTTTAAAATATTTACAATAAAAAAAATAAAACATACCTTTTTGAGAAGAAATTAAAATTATATGAGTAAATAATGGACTCATTTTTGCATATAGTAATTCTTCTAATCTACAAAATCATCTTGATTTATTAAAAGGAGTTTTAAACTTTACACAATTAAATTATGTTGTATTTTGAATATTTGGAGTTTTAATCTCTTTTTTTATATATATATTTTTTCTTTATAATTTATGTATTATTTTTTCCTTATTTTTAAGTATTACTTTAAAAGTGAAATTCACATTTTTTTTTCTTTAATGATAGTAATCTATGTATTCATTCATTCAAATTAGATACACTTTCTATAATAAATAATAGTGTAGTCTAATTAATAGATGAAATGGTTTTTTTGATTAAAACCTGACAATACCAAGAATGTGATTTCTTATTGTTTATAATAAATTTTTGAATACATAAATGAATTAAACACCTTAAAAATCTCTTTATTGATCTAAGTATATGGTGAATTCTACAGAAGTAAGAACTTGATAAGTAGCAAGGAAATGAACGATTTGGGGTCTGTTCAACAAACCCTTGAAGCAGCAATAACACAATAACGCGCCCTAAACCCTGTATTGCAATTTTCTCTGTCAGGAAACCCTTGAAGAAGCAAATACTTGTATAGATACTGAGCTTCAAGATAAAAATACCATAGACATGAAGAGTGTCATACACCTTGTTTAAAAATTAGTAAATGAAATTGTGGATCTTAAAAAGAACTCTAGAGAAGATACCTCTATGTAAATAACTTACAAACCATATTGCAGAAAACAATTACTTCTTTAAAGCTAATTCGTCGAATTTGGAGGGCTTAGGGGATTAGGGGATTTAGGTGCATTTAGGGGTTAGGGGTCGAATAATGAGTTAGTAGTTAAGGGATTAGGGATTGGGGGCTTAGGGGGCCCGACCTGAACGCGTTTGGGTGAGCGCACTCAATCAAAACGACCTGACCTGAACTGGTTTGGGCAGGCACCCTCAAACGAAACAACACAGAGCACCCGACCGAATGAAAGCACAAGGGAGAAAATGACAAACGGGCCGCATGAACATGCAAAAGGCACTCGAGCCATCATAACTTAGCAAAACTGATACGAGTGCCCTCGAATGAAACAACCCGACTTGAACGTGCCTGGTCGGGCGACCTCACATGGGCTAAGTGGTTCTGCCTTGGATATTTACCTGTAATTGAATGCAAATAGTAATTCTGCTTTGGTAGTTTCCATTGTAATTATGAATACTATTTTAATTTTTTATCATGTTTCAAAACTCCAGATTAGGTTAGGAAATTGCGATGACAGACAGGGATCACTTAATAGGGCCATTATATGGATTCTACACACAGTCCTTAGTAATGCCAATTCCTTTGATTTTGTTCTATGAGGAGCCTAGATACGCTCCTTAAAATTCAAGGAAAAAAATTCAAATTTATTCTTCTCCATACACTCCAAAAGAGGGGCATCCCTATTGGTAACAGAGCTACAAGCCTATTTTCTAGTTACACTAAAATTCTTGGGATTTAAAGAGTCGATATGATTCCAAAATTGGCTTGTTTTATAGTTCACATAATGGAAATTATGGCGACTTGTATGTCACAGAGCTATGTACCCCATGAACAATGGCATTGACCCTTGCTACGGTTCAGCCTTATACCTAAGCTTTGGAATATAGATATCAAAATGTGGTTTAAAATTTAAATTATCCTCCTATAGGTGATTGACCAAACTACATGTCTAATAGGGAATATTTTGTAATCATTCAATCTTTAAAAGACTTGACATAAGTCAATTTGGGGAATTGAAGCTAGTATGAACTCCCCTCTTCTCAAATCGGAGAAAAAATCATGGAGGTCAAGGGCGATGGTAAGAAGAGAAAGCTGGACAAGGAAGCCAATGTCGCCTCTCTGCAACTCTTGAAGGACGAACCGCACTTGCTGTTGGAGCCACTGAGTAAAGAGCAGTTGATCTCTTTTATGGTCAATGCAGGTTCTTCATACCCTGCAATTGCAGAAGAAATTAAAGATGTTGCAAGCAAGGACCCTGCTCATCGGAAGTTGTTTGTGCGTGGATTGGCTTGGGAGACTTCTTCACAGACCCTATGTGATGCATTTGAACAGTATGGGGAGATTGAATAAGGCATTGTTATTATGGATAAGACATCAGGAAAGTCATGAGGATTTGGCTTTGTCACATTTAAGCATATGGATTCTGCTCAAAGGTCATTGAAAGAGCCTAGCAAGACTATTGATGGGAGGATTATTGTAAGCAATCTGGCAGTGGCAATTAGCACAAGTCCTAGTCAAAGTACAGATCACGCTCAAAGGAAACTTTACATTGGTGGTCTTTCATATGACACAACCAACGATAATATTTTAGAATTTTTTTTCCAAATATGGAGAGATAGAAGAAGGTTCAGTTGCATATGCTAATAATACCAACAAATCCAGGGGATTTGCATTTGTGACTTTCAAGACTGTGGAGGCTATAAAGTGGGCTCTTAAAGAGGTTAGGGGGTTTAGAGGTTTATGGTTTAGGGGGTTAAATGGGTTAGGGGTTGGGAATTAGGGTTTAATGGGTTAGGGTTAAGGGGTTATAGGTTTAGGGTTTAGGGGGTTAAATGGGTTAGGGGTTAAGGGTTTAGAGGTTTATGGTTTTGGGGTTAAATGGGTTAGGGCCTTAGAGGTTTAGGGGGTTAAATGGGTTAAGGGTTAAGGGGTTATAGGTTTAGGCCGGTTTAGGGGGTTAAATGGGTTAGGGGTTTTAGGGGGTTAGGGGATTTAATAGTTAAGGATTTTAGGGGTTATAATTTAGGGGCTAATGGGGTTAGCTTTTTAGGGGGTTAGATGGGTTATAGGTCGGGATTTAGGGTCTAAGGGGTTAGGGTTAAGGCTTTAATGGTTTAGGGTTTAAGGGGTTAGGCGTTAAGGGTTTATAGGTTTAGGGTTTATGGGGTTAAATGGGTTAGGGGTTTACTATGGGTTTAAGGGGTTAAATGAGTTAGGGGTTAAGGGTTTAGGGGTTAGTGGTTTAGGGTTTAGAGGTTTATGGTTTAGGGGTTAAATGGGTTAGGGGTTTAGAGGTTTAGGGGGTTAAATGGGTTACAGGTTGGGAATTAGTGTTTAAGGGGGTTAGGGGGTTAAGATGATAGTTTCATTGGTCTTTGTATTACTCTATATTATGGATATGGGAGATAAGGGCACCCTACCTACCTACTAAATGTCTAAATCAAATGTGGTGTAAATGTCCGTAATGGTGGTCGATTATATGAGGAGAGAATTTTATGAGGAGGCACTGGATTTTAAGGCGGTCACAATTTAGCATTTTTTATACGACCACCCTCACATGACCCAACCCAACCCGACCTCGATCCACTCAAACAAGTTTCCTTGGGCGGCCTCATGACACAAAACGACCTGACCGGACCCGACTCGACCCGACCCGCCCGAACCTATTTCCTTAAGTGCCCTCACAATATGGCACGACCCGACCCCGACCTCGACCCGAATGCGTTTCCCCGGGCGGCATCACACGACTCGAACCGACCCACCCCAATGCATAATTTCACCGGGAGCCCCTCATGACCCGGCCCGACATGACTCGACCGAGGTCGGACATGTTCCTTGGGCGCCCTCATATGAGTGGCCCGAATGCGTTTCCTTTAGCGTCCCGGGGAAATTACGGGCGCGTCCGAACGTGCACAAGTCACCCAGGCGGTCGGTACAACCTAGAAAACTTGATACGGGTGCCCTCAAATGAAACGACCCGACCTAAATTCACCCGGTTGGGCGACCTCACACGACACGACACGGCGCGCCCAAGCGAACGATGCCACAAGGGAGAAAATGACAAACGGGCTTCTCGAACGTGCACGAGAGCACCCGGGTGGTCAAAACTTAGCAAAACTAATATGGGCGCCCTCAAACAAAATGACCAGAGCTTGAACATGCCCTGGGTCGGGCGACCTCACACGCGCGCGACACGACGCACCTCGATAGAATGATGCCATAAGGGAGAAAATAGCAAACGAGCCACTTGAACGTGCACAAGGCACTCGGGCGGTCACAACTAAGCAAAACTAATACGGGCACCCTCGAACGAAATGACCCGACCCGAACGCGCCGGTCGGGTGACCTCACACGACACGACATGACACGCCCAACCGAACAATGCCACATCATGGGTGAAAATGGCAAGCGGGCCAACCGAACGTGGCACAAGACACCTCGATAGTCACAACTTAGCAAAACTGATACGGGCGTCCTCAAACAAAATGACCCGACCTGAACGTGCCCACTCGGGAGACCTCACACGGCGCGCCTAACCGAATGATGCCACATCATGGGAGAAAATGACAAATGGGCTGCCCAAACATGCACAAGGCACCCGGGTGGTCACAAATTAGCAAAACTGATACGGGCTCCCTTGAACGAAATGACCCGACCCGAACGTGCTTGGTGAGGCGACCTCACACGGCGCAACACGGTGCGCCTGACTGAACGATGCCACATCATGGGACAAAATGGAAAATGGGCCGCCCAAACGTGCACAAGGCACTCGGGTGGTCACAACTGAGTAAAACTGATACAGGCGCCCTTGAACGAAATGGCCTGACTCGAACGCGTCCAGTTGGGCGACCTCACATGGCGTGACTAACTGAACGATGCCACATCATGGGGTCAAATGAAAAACGGGCCGCTCGAACATGCACAAAGCACCCGGGCAGTCAAAACTTAGCAAAACTGATACGGGCACCCTTGAACAAAACAATCCGACCTGAATGTGCCCGGTCGGGCGACGTCACACAGCGCGACACAGCGTGCCGAACGGAATGATGCCACAAGGTAGCAAATGGAAAACATGCCGTCGGAACGTGCACGAGGCACCCGGGCAGTCACAACTTAGCAAAACTGATACGGGCGCTCTCGAAGAAAATGGCCTGACCCGAATGCACCCGGTCGGGTGACCTCAGAGGGTGCACCTGACCGAATGATGTCACAAGGGAGAAAATGGAAAACGGTCCGCTTGAACGTGCACAAGGCACCCGGGCGGTCACAAATTAGAAAAACTGATACAGGCGCCCTCGAACAAAATGCCCCAACCTGAATGTGCAAGGTCGGGCGACCTCACATGGCACGACACGGCAGGCTTGACCAAACGAAGCCACATCATGGGAGGAAAAGGCAGACGGGTTGCCGAAACATGCACAAGGCACCCAAGTGGTCAAAAATTAGCAAAAATGATACAGGCACCCTCGAACGAAACAACCCAACCCGAACGTGTCAGGTTGGGCGACCTCACATAGTGTGACATGGCGCGCCTGATCGAACAATGCCACAAGGTAACAAATGGAAAATGGGTTGCCCGAACGTGCATAAGGCACTCGGGCAGTCAAAAATTAGCAAAAATGATACGAGCGCCCTCAAACGAAACAACCCGAGTTGAATGCGCCCAGTCCGGCGACCTCATACGGCACGCCTGACCGAATGATGCCACAAGGGAGAAAACGACAAACGAGCCGCTCAAACGTGCACAAGGCACCCGGGCGGTCACAACTTAGCAAAATTGATACGGGCACTCTTGAACAAAATGGCCCGACCTGAATGCACAAATTAAGACACTCGGGCTGTCACAAGTTAGCAAATCTGATAGGGGCGCCCTCACATGAAACGACCTGACCCGGACGCCCTTGGTCGTGCGACGTCACATGGCGCGCTCGGCTGCCCATAGACACAAGGTAGCGAACAGAAAATGGGCCACCCGAATGTGCACATTAATGCACTCGGGTGGTCACAAGTTATCAAATCTAACACAGGCACCCTTGCACGAAACGGCCCGACCCGAGCGCCCTTGGTCGTGAAATGTCACACTGCACGACACGATGCATCGGGCCACTCGAAGACACAAGGTAGCAAACGGCAAATGGGCCACCCGAACGTGCACATTAGGGCACCCGGGCGGTCACAAGTTAGAAAATCTGACACTGGCGCCCTCACACGAAACGGCCCGACCCAGGCGCCCTTGGTCGTGCGGTGTCACACGACGCGACATGGTGTGCCTGGCCACCTGGAGATAGAAGGTAACAAACGGAAAACGGGCCATGTATGAAGATTTCATAGCTTAAAAATTTTCAGACGAGAAGATAGCCAATATACCAAGCTGACCATGATTTGAGAAATAATTCTATAGCATACATAAACCCTAAATTCCTTAGAGCATATCTCTAAAAATATAACGAACAAAGATCTGACGCTTGGATTAGATGTTCAAAAAAAATTATCCTTAACATGGTCGAAGTTTCATGGCCTGCAACCTCACATAAAATTTTTATAGCAATAATGTTGAACTGACCCTAATTAATTCAAATAATATCAAATCATTGTTAACATATGTTGAAAGTTAGTTAGAGAGTGAATTAGAATTGACACGTAGCCCAAACAATCGCAAGAGCGACATGTAGCCAAAACCATTGCAAGAGCGACACTTATCCCAAACCGTTGCAATAGCGACGTTTCTACCGAAACTGTCGCAATAGTGACACCTTTTCCTGAACTGTCGCAATAGCGATGCCTTTGCCTAAACTGTTGCAATAGTGATGATATCCTCAAACATCACAATAGTGGCACTTTCCTCTATGCCGTCGCAATTCCGATGCTATTGCCGAAACTATCGCAATTTCGACAAATTCCTCCAAACGTCGCAATTGCGACACTTTTTCTAAGTGTCGATATTGTGACACTTGTCTTTAAACGTCGGTATAGCGATGGTTTCAGGAGGGATTTGAAAAAATTGAAAAAATTTGGGGAAATTTCTGACATTTGGTCAAAAGTGTTGGAACCAAGTGTTAGAATTTCCGCCAAATGTACTAGTGAATCAAATACTAGATGCCTTATCTTTTTGTTTTGGTGATAATCTCACCAAAATGCAAGTATTTATTCTCTCCTTTATTAATTTTGGAGTAGTAGATGGATTGTAGTGGCTTGGGGATGTCTCTGTTATTCTCTTGGATTGTTGATGTTTTATTTGGCTTGTTGATGTTTCATTACACATGCACTATTTTTTTCTTCTAAGTTAACTTACAATAAATGGGGTTCGATATGAGGTGTGACGTTAGGTACTTTTACTGTTCACCATTTTTATGGAATTTTCATATTAAAATAAGTGATTTGTTTAATATTTCGTTATTCGCTCGCTTTTTATTTAATTAACAATCCAGTTATAAATGTTTCGTAAATCATTTTATGTGTAGAGGCATAACAAAAAATCCCATTTGCATTCTCAAGTAAGATTTCTCCATTATAATAGACTATAAATGTTCCTTCTAAAATGGATTTTGGTTACAATGCCACAAACAATATGAAATAAAACAACTTAGGTTATAAACCAAAATATTCTCGTGACAAGAAAAGAGATAATCCATCCAAATCCACATCATTATGTGGTTACAAAAAAAAACATATGACACCTCTATTCTTTATGGCTCCGAGAATATTCAGTGCTAAAAATCCCTGTGTTGCCTGATTGAGCCAAGTAGGTTGTCCTACCTAATAAGGGTTGATTAGGATGTAGTGGATTACTGCCATATGATTGAGTCCAATTTACCCTTTCCAACCATGGAGGAATTGACTACCTATGAATCACACTTGCACTACTAACCCATGCAATAATTGGTGTGTGATGAGTATACATAGAATTGACACCTGCTCTAGTAGGAATAAAGGAAGTGGGTAAACCCCCATTTTGATAGTGAGGGACTTGAATATTTATGAGGTCTTGGAATAATGGTGTATTATCTGCAATATTGTACAATGTGTTTGACATAATCCTAGTTTCAGTAGTTGTGCTTGCATCATTGTCAACCATATCGGTCATCCCTTGTTCCTTTTCAAGAATTTGTTTACTCTTTCTTGCTTATTTTTCTAGCCTTTCCATTTGTTTTTTATGGTCATTCTCTTGCCTTACTTTCTCTCTTTCAAGCCTTTCATTTTCTTGACGTTGTGCTGCAACAATCCTTGTTGCCTTCTTATCCTTGGCTAAATCCTTGGCTAACAGAGGAGCTGGTTGTTTCATTCTGTAAGTACAGTTTTGAGGTTTTGCAGACACCTGTACCTTCATTCTGTATGAACGAAAGGTATTTATGTGTGAATGACATAATAAATAATAACTTGGGGTTGTAAGTTTTGTGATTATTAAATGAATCGAAGCTCTATAGTCACACTGAATCATTTCCTGTGTGAACTATTAGCAATTCATAATTTTTATTCTTGTGTGTTGATATTGGTCCGTTTATAAAAAACCTATAGCTTGTTAAGTCATTTTACATTAAAAATATGAGCATTGAAGCTTTAATCGTTGGGATTTGTTCATCTATCTTATGTATTCTTGTTGAAATGGACTCAAAACACACTAAGGAATGTACCATGTGTCGAGGAGTAGGAATATGAGGCCTTTATAATAAACTGGACATTTTGGAACTATGTAGCTTGTTGAACTGATTTTCATTAAAAGAAAATATGAACATTGTGACTTCAAATAGTTGTGTGGTTATTCATGAATCTTTTGTATTTTGTTGTAATGGTTCCACAACCCCATGGAGGAACTTTCACTATGTTCCAGTTTAGTGAACGCATGGTTGTTACAACAATTCAAGTGTTGTTAAAGCAGACAAGAACAAGCTGTTTTGGGAACACCGTCAAATCCTCTTTAACTAATTTCTTTTATTAGCAAAAATGTATGGTGTGATTGTCCATTTTCTTTAGGGATTCATGTTGTAAAATCTTTAAAAGGAATGTGTCGTTGCACCTTGGAATAACGGTTGTGGCTTTCTGTTAGTGATTGTAGTGCTATTACAACAGTAAAATATCATACCCTTATTTGGAATTCTAAAAAAAAAAACCTCTTTGACTGTTTGTTTGATTAGCAAATATAACATTGCAAATCCAGCCAAAGGAAAACAAATTTAATCATTTATTGTGTCAAGAAACAAATTAGGGATGCTGGGAGTCAAGCTTAGAAAATAATTGAATCGTAATTTGATCTTCTCCTGAAACCGTAATGCAGAATTTTAATGGGTGCTACGAAATCATTTCATTCCATAGCGACAAAACGATTTATTTGAAAAAAGCACTACAAAATCATTTCATGACAACTATGCAAATTTTATTTTCCAAAACTACGAGTTCGATTTTTAAGTTTATGCATGGCCCATCTTCGTATTACCGAGTTTAAAACTTTGAAGGACAAAATTGTGTTGAGATTTGTGTTAAACTCGCTAAGGGGAAAAGAGAATTCCTTTTTAACAATATATATGTGTGAAAGATATGGATAATTTGTATTTTTTCATGTGGAATATGTTAAAGAAACAAATCCATTGACCTATGAGTTTGGCCGCCATCATAGCTTACTCGATTTCCATTTATTATTATGATTGCTTACTCCCATTTCCATTGATGGGAGATATTCCATGCTTTTCTTTTATCAATCTATCAATCATGACACTCCTTGATTTTTCTCTTTTTGGTGGGACCCATATCATCATGTTCATATATGAGTTTTCATTGGTACATGTCATATACAAAACTACTTTCCCTATTAAGTAGATTTTGATCCTATTTTTTTCCAGAATATATTGATTCCCCGGGGTTCAATAGCATGCTGCGACCCATTCGAAATGGCTGAGGAGTTCGCCATATTGCAAGAGATATTTGAAAAACTAGAGCCAACCCCTCTGGTACATGAGCATCCTCTTACCAGTCCTCTATCGGATTGCTTCAACTGGGCAGGTCTCTTCGCCAAATCACCAGTACCACGCCCGCTCAAGTTATATGGCGTCGCTTCCAAATCCGTGAGAAAATATAATGTTGTCGACGATACTCTGCTGTATGCAGCAGATGCCAAAGCTTTTGAAGAAGCAATGGAGTCTAGACAATTGTTCAGAGTATAGAGAAATCTTATTTTAAATTCATATTATAAATTTATTATTTTGTAATTTAGATAAATATCTTTAGTATTAATCATTTATATATATAATTATTTATTCATCTATACATAAATTTATTCTAAATATATGAAAATCATTCAAAAAGATGATTCTTCCATTCAACATTGAGTCTAACAAATCTAGTCTTAATTTACAAATAGTTAACACAGCTGCATTGATTTTTAAATGATTGCTAAATAATTTTTATACTCTGAATGTGTTTGCGATTGTTTTTTGTCAATAAATTATTGCTAAATAATTTTTATACTCTGAATTAATCAACAACGTTTCCTATATTCTATACAGAAGAATTAATCAGTAATTTAACATAACAATTTTTTTAATTTAATATATATTGTAGTTTAACTGTCTGATTATGTAATTTAGTTTAATTCCGCTATATTTTCATTAGTGGTTCTTCCGGTTTCCTGGCCGCCATACATGCAAATCTGATGCTTTAGCTCAGAATTTCACTGAATGTCATTTAGATATAGAGTAGTTTAAGGAGGGTATATTTTCCAATCAGGCACCATGAAATCTGGCGGAAATATTTGAATATCATGTTGAAGTTGTCAAAGCTTCAAAATTTTGGGAGGTGCTGGATTCTTGACGGAGCCAAACCAATTTCCAGCCAACAAACCATTAAACGCTTCATAATCAAATTTCTTTAAAAAAAAAGAAGAAAAAGAAAAAATCAGCATCCCAGAGAAATCGTTGCCTAGGATATTCATTGATTAAGACCGTTGAGTGCGCAGAACCAATGCACTTGTGGATTCAATGTATGTCTGTGGATAGAATGTATTTAATTTATTGACTACACTTCAATGTATATGTTCAATGTACACATAACCCCACACCTCCATCTCTATCATCTTTTACATTGACATATTCAATGCACGTAACGTACCGTCTACATTCAATGTATCATTGTGTATTTAATTTATGAATTAAACTCATTTTATCCTTATATCTGTAGCCATATAAAGAAATGATATACAACTTGCAAGGTTGTTCCGAATTGCACATGTATTTATATGTCTATAGTTTTGTATAAATTTTATAAAGGTTTTTTTTAAAGTTGTGTATTGAAAGTATTCTCCAATTTAATACGGTAGAGATATTATAATGTAATTGGAGAGATGTCATAATATAATTTAATGTTCAACACATATTTTAACTACATAAAAATAAAATAATTTGTTTCATTCTATCATGTTAAACATTTTGACTTAATTAAATTAAGTTAAAAAAATTAAAATTAAACTAAAATAATTTATTTATTATTTATAGTTCTTGGACTTTAGATTTTGAATATAATATTTTAAATGTAATATTTTTATTTAAAAAAAAAATATAATATTCTTTCATATATATATATATATATATATATATAATTATTCATTTTTAATTGAGTGAAAATAAAATAAAAATAAAAATATGATTTTTTTTTACTCCAATATAAAATAAAATCAATAAATAAAATAACATTAAAATAAAAATAACTTCATGGTAATGACTCACAATATCATGTGGAATATAACTTATTTAAAGGGATAGTTACATGACCATAGATCTATCTTAACTCCCGATCTACTAAGTGTATCCTTGGTAGATCCAAATTTAAGATGGATCTAGGCTAGTTAATAATTATAATTCAATAAAACATTTTGATTGATTAAAATATCTTGATTTTGAAAATCTATTTTTCATAAACTTCAATTTTTTTATTTATTTTGAAAATCTAATTTTCATGAGCTTCCAAGTGAAAGCAATGGAGTGCTCCCAAAAATCCTTGGACTAAAGAATTTGACTACTCCAAAAAATCCTTGGACAAAAGAATTTGGAATACTCCCAAAAATACTTGGACTAAAGAATTGTCACCTTTGCTATATTAAGAGGGTGGAAGATGAAAAACACTTCCCCTTAGATTCCCCGACCCTTACTCACATCCACTCTCATTTCCCTAACTTTAACTTTTTCCACACCTCCAATCTTCTTTATATGTTAAGTCAACCCAACTATAGTGATCTTGGAGCTTATTTACCTTCCTTTGTATCATAGAAACAATAATTTTTTTTATGATATAAATAAGATCTTGAAGAATCACAATTATATTTTTATTTTCTTAAGGCCCAAACTGCATTAGACATTTGACTTAGTGGATGTTAATCATCATCCTCATAAAATAAAATAAAATAAAAAAATGAGTAGTGTTTAAGTGCTACTTTTTGGAAAGTTTTCCAGTTTATTTTTCGATCTAATTTGTCTAGAAACTGGCAGAGATTCATTGAAATCAAAAATTTCACAAGTGAAATATTCACAATCTAAGTGGCCCAAAGGTTTTTGAGAGTACTGATGTCACATTTAAATAAAAAATAAAAAATAAATAGTTGTAAGTAATAATTAAAAAATATATAAAATTATTAGTTATAATTAACAATTAAACCAACCTTAATTTATATTAACTCCATATCCACTAAATGTGGAGAGGGATCAAATCTCTTTTCACTTTAAAAGAGGTTTGTATCTCAAGTGATTTGATTCCTCTCAAGACTAAAATATACAGATGGATCTAGGCTAGTTTTGAATAAATTTACCATTAAATTATAACGTTTTTGCATTTATAGGTGCTCTCTAGTCCAATATGGTAAAGATATTGTCATGTATTGTATTGTAAAAAGTCAAAATAAAACAAAAACGAAATAAAAATATTTAATAATTACACTAAGTCAAATTACTTAAAACTAAAAATAAAATAAAATAAAATAAAAATATATAAAATTAACAATTCTAATTATAATTAATTATTAGGTTAGTCTTCTTAACTCCAAATCACATCTTTTCATATGCAAATTTCTTTGAGTGAAAATAATTTTGGATGTCTCACAACTCTGGATAGATCTAAAGTTAAAATAAATCTAAGTTACCAATGTGAATTGTGGATTGAGAATTGTGGATTGATCCTTCTCAAGTGGAGGCCATTGTGAATTGGCCCACACCCAAAATAGTTCCCAAGGTAAGAAGTTTCTTAGGTGCGGCTCAATATTGGAGGAAATTTATTGCTAACTTTTCTTCCATGGAGCTCCTATGCATGCGGTGACAAGTGTGAAGAAAGGCTTCCAATGGGGAGGCAAACAACAACAAGCTTTTGAATCTTTAAAATACAAGATCAGTTCAACTCCAGTGCTTTCACTACCAAATTTGAGACAACCATTTCAGATACAAACCGATGCTAGTGACTATTCCATGGGCACAGTCCTTTTGTAGCATGGTAAGCCTATCACCTTTCATTTAGAAACATTTAATGGCACTGTGACTAATTATCCTACATATGAAAAATAACTATATGCATTGGTACAAAGTGTCAAGAAGTTGAAACACTACTTGATGGGTAAAGAGACTATTGGAAACACCGATCATCAACCATTATAGTACTTACAGTCACAAAAAAAATTGCAGCAATCAAGACATTTCAGTTGGATGGGATTTCTTCAAAAATTTCACTTGGTTATAAGGTAAAAAAAAGGTATATTCAATGAAGTTGTAGATATGTTTTCAAGACCAATAATTAGTTCTTCCACTTTACCAAAAATGATTCTGTTGTACATGAGAGTTACATAGAACAATATGCACATGACATTGATTTCCAAGATGTGTATGCTAGTTTGAGTGAAGGGAATCAAGTTGAAGAAAAATATTATCACATCCATAACAATTTGTTGTTTCATTTGGGCAATCTATGTATTCCACAAGGAGAGAGGCTAAGTCTCATGAGAGAAGTTCATTCTTCTCTTATTGCTGGACACTTTGGGGTAAGCAAAATAGTGGCGCATCTACAGAGGTATTGGTATTGGCCTCACATGATAGATAGTGTGTCATGTTTTATAAGAGGTTGTTCTATGTGTGCAACAAGTAAGCCTAGTAATAGAAAGCTTGGATTGTACATGCCACTACCAGTACCATCAAGGCCATGGGAGAGCATCTCCATGGACTGTGTTTGAGGTCTACATATGTCAAGAAAACAACATGATTATCTTTTTGTAGTTGTGGATAGATTAAATAAAATATGTATACTTATGCCATGTAAGAAAACCATTATTGCTGAAAAAACTACTGAAATTTATTTTCAAAATTTTTGGGTTCATTTTGGATTTCCCACTTCTATTGTTAGTGACAAGAATTCCATGTTCATTGGGAATTTTTGGTCAAATCTATGGAGAATGATGGACAAAAAAATTGAGAAAGAGTACCTCTTTTCATCCACAAATAGATGGAAAAACCGAAGTGGTGAATAGAAAAATTGTGCATCGATTGAGAGGATATTGCAGCAAACATCCTATGTTGTGGGATGAACAACTGCATTATATTCAACACGCTTACAACCGGGAAAAGAACTCTTCAACACAAACCTCACCTTTTGAATTATGCTTTGGGTATTTTCCAAAATCACCATTAGACTTCATCTTTGGGAAGGATGTTGAAATTGATGGCCATAGCGATATTGATAAGGCTTGAAATTTTATTGAAAAATTCAGATGATACATCAACAAGTTCAAGAACAACATGAGAAAATTCAGAGAACATACAAAGAGAGGCATGAAAAACACTGGGTTGATCACAAGTTTCAATAGGGGGATGAGGTATGGTTGCACATTAGGAAAGAAAGGATGCAAGGGGAAGGTAAAAAGCTCAAAACCATTCATTATGGTCCTTTCAAGATCATAAAAAAAGTTGGTAATAATGCATTCCAACTTGAATTGCCTTCTTACATGCAAATGTATTCAATTGTTAATGTTGAAAACTTATGCTTGTATGAGCCTCCTTTGATCGATGATCAAGGAAGTGATGTTTAACTACCTTCTACTGAATATTTCTTGCTAAAATTTCTAGATGAGCTCAAAGAAGATACAATTCTTGACAGGAGGACAAGAGCATCAAAGAAGGGAAGTGCTGACTACCGTCGAGTTGGGCTCAGAGGTGCTAAACCAAGCAAGGAAACATGGATGGAGATTGGAAAGATGAGGGAGATGTACCCTCATCTACTGAACAGGTAATCAAGTCTTTTGGGGTCCAAAAGCTTCCCAATGGGGAAGAATGATCAGGAGTTCATAAATTTTGCTAAAAATTCAAAGTTACATGATTGGGTTGAAACTAGGATGGTTAGGTAGATATCCTCTTCCTAATTCCGGTGCCGTGAACGGTTCGAAAAACCGATGTTTTATGAGGAAGATATTTCTTTTTGATCGAAATGGAAAACAGGTAAAATTACGACAATTTGACCAGGTTTGACTTGGATGCACAGTCAGCAAATTGGATGCACAGTCAACAAAAAAATGGAATATTCCTTCCACAGGACCAATCGTTGCTTGAGAAGTGTCAATGTACTATTTCAAAGTACGGGTTAAAGAGCCAATGAGAGGTTGCCACGTGGCGAGCCCTGAGGCTGCCATGTGGCCCTGAAACTGCATGGTAACATTTTATGAGGGGACATAGGGCTCGACCCCTGATCTCCCTCTAGGCACTCGCACACCTTGCTAATCGCTCTTCGCAATGTTTCTTAACCTCCATAGGCGGCGGGTTGTATTTATTTTGTATTGCAAATTCGTATGGGGGTTGAGAATCGTCGGCGGTCCCAACTCGCCAGTAGTCCCCACAGTGTATATATCACATGGCACCAAAAAACATCAAAAACCACCACTCGGTCAGGTTAACCTGACGGTAATCAACCCGTGGTTCAAACAGTCAACCACGGTTATAAAGTGGGTTTTGCTAACCGCCAGTTTTATAAAGGTTTGGGGGTGCGCATGTGGCCACCGCCCAACCATCACATTTATTAAGAATTCAATTCGACAGAGAAGTTAGGGGCACGCCTAAATTGGTGGCCAACCCAGATTTAGCTCCAGTTAACTAGAGTTCTCCACTTTTAGTGGAGCTTTCCTAGGAGATACTGGGCAAAAGTGTAGGAGGCTCAATTTTCGACCATTCTGAGTGAATGAAGAGTAATTTTTGACTAATTTGAGATTTATAAAGCCATTGGTGCAGATAAAACAACCATTATATCACTATAACTACATGCAATAGAAAAAAATTGAGCATAATGAAAGATGGACAAGCCATTGGGAGTTGGACCAGCAGATGTAGCCTGGGAGGGGTGAACTGCTTCATCGTGTCTGCTGTGTAAATTTCATGTGGTGACTTATTTCTATGTTTTACACTATTGTTCAGTGTTATTTATTATTTTTTTAGGCTTTTAATTCACTAAAAATAATCTACAAATCATGGAAGAAACTCCTTAATCCTTATGCAAACTAATGAGCCAATTATGCACATGTTTTTAAAACTGAAAGACACTTAGCACAACAAAACTAATACAATAATTTTAGATCATTTGTCTTGGTCCATTTCCGGCACAAAAATAATGCTCTTGTTTTTAGAGTGATAAAATTATTTCAAACATGTTTTATGCTTTGTGATAAACTCATTATTCATGGGTGTTGTTTGTCTTGTTTTGTTTCTGACACAACAGTAATGTTATCATTTTTAAAGTGATAACATTATTTCAAACATGTTTTATGCTTTGTGATAAACTGATTATTCATGGGTCTTGTTTTTCTTTCTCTATTTTCGGCACAACAGTAATGCTCTGGTTTTAGAGTGATAAAATTATTTCGAACATGTTTTATGCTTTGTGATAAAATAGTTATTCATAGGTCTTGTTTTTCTTGCTCAATTTTTGGCACAACAATAATGCTCTGGTTTTTAGAGTGATAAAATTATTTCAAACATGTTTTATGCTTTGTGATAAGGTTATTAGAGTGATAAGCTTCTTATTGTGAGGGCTATTAACTCACAAATTTGCACTAGAAAATCCATTTGTCATTGTTGATTACTTATCTGTTTGTATTAATGCTTGTCTAGTCATGGAGTGTTGTCCTAACGACTGTATGTTGTCAATAACCTAGTAAACTAGCGTAAATGACAGAAATGTTGTTCTTCATGGTGGAAATATTGATGAGTTTATTGAAACTGAAAGCATACTTTTAAACTCTAGGCACTTATCTGGGATAGTCATTGAATCACCTGTTTCTGCTTTGTAACGATTCCAACAATTGGTAGAATTTCTGATTTGCAATGATTCCAACTGTTGATTTATGTTTTGCAATGATTCTACCAAGATTCTTATAAAATTTGGGATGAGAAAAGCTAGTGTATTGAGGTCTCTATACTTGAAAAGATTCATAAAGACCATATATACCTTATGGATTATTTGCAAAAAAAAGACCAGTTGAATGGGTGAATTTCTTGGTAAGAAGCCTTATGACGAATATGGTGAGATTGAGGAATCCACTAACTACATCTCATATTTTCTTCGACATGTGATTCACATACTACAACAAAATGTTGATGTTTTATGTTGAAACTATGATGAGAATCGAATACTAGATGCATTCTATTTTTGTTTTGGTGATAATCTCACCAACATGCAAGTATTTAGTCTTTCATTTTTTAACTTGGAGTAGCAAATGGGTTGTAGTGGTTTGGGGATGTCTCTGGTATTCTCTTGAATTGTTGATTTTTTATTTGGCTTGTTGATGTTTCACTGCACATGCACTCTGTTTTTCTTCTAAGTTAACTTACAGTAAATGGGGTTCGACATGAGGTGTGAGGTTAGATACTTTTTTTTATGGAATTTTCATATTAAAATATGTGATTTTTTCAAGATTTCATTATTCACTCATTTTTTATTTAATTAAAAACCTAATTATAAATGTGTCGTAAATCATTTTGTGTGTAGAGGCATAACAAAAAATCCCATTTGCATTCTCAAGTAAGATTTCTCCATTATAATAGACAATAAATGTTCCTTCTAAGATGGATTTTGGTTACAATGCCACAAACAATATGAAATAAAACAACTTAGGTTATAAGCCAAAATCTTCCCGTGATAAGAAAAAGAGATAATCCATCCAAAATCCACATCATAATGTGGTTACAACAAAAACGTATGACACCTCTATTCTTTATGGCTCCGATAATATTCAGTGCTAAAAATCCTCGTGCTTCTTGATTGAGCCAAGTCAGTTGTCCTACCTAATAAGGGTTGATAAGGATGTAGTGGATTGCTGCCATATGATTGAGTCCTTCTCAAGTGGAGGCCATTGTGAATTGGCCCACACCCAAAACAGTTACCAAGGTAAGAAGTTTCTTAGGTGCGGCTCAATATTGGAGGAAATTTATTGCTAACTTTTCTTCCATGGGAGCTCCTATGCATGTAGTGACAAGTGTGAAGAAAGGCTTCCAATGGGGATGAAAATAGAAACAACCTTTTGAAGCTTTAAAATACAAGATCAGTTCAACTCCAGTCCTTTCACTACCAAATTTGAGACAGCCATTTCAGATACAAACCGATGCTAGCAACTATTCCATGGGCACAGTCCTTTTGTAGCATGGTAAGCCTATCGCCTTTCATTTAGAAACATTTAATGGCACTTTGACTAATTATCCTAGATTTGCAAAATAACTATATACATTGGTACAAAGTGTCAAGAAGTGGAAAAACTACTTGATGGGTAAAGAGACTATTGGAAACACTGATCATCAACCATTATAGTACTTGCAGTCACAAACATAGGAGCTTTAGACATCATAGCATCTTCTCTTGCAAATCGTGTCTCCAATCTTGCTTTTTCGTGAGGAGTATCTTTTTTGCTGGGTTGTTTTTGTTCCACGTTTCGCAAGATATCAAACGATTTAAAAAAAAAAAACAAAAAACAAAATAGCTATGAATTCAAGTAACCTTCGTCCCATCTAATATTCTGTCTCTTTTATTTTGAACAAAGGTCCTGATTTGTTGTCCCAATTTATAAGATTTCGTTTCTGCAAAGGAAAATATTTTAGCCATTATATGTTTCCTTATGTTTGCACAGTGGAACAAGCAATGTTTAGTTGTTGTTATGAGCCTTAAATATTGTATTCCTCCTTCTGGCATTCCCTTGCACCTCCCGGTGCAATTGCTAGTTATATATATAATTGTTTATTGATATGTACATAAATTTGTTTTAGTTCAATGAAAATCACTTTTGATATAGTTAAACGATTTCAAAAAGATGATTCTTCCATTCAATATTGATACTAGCAAATCTAGACTTAATTTACAATAGATAGTTAACACAACTGCATTGATTTTTAAATGATTATTAAATAATATTTATACTTTGAATGTGTTTGTGATTGTTTTTTGTGAATAAATGCAGTACTGGTATGGGAATCTGAATGAGAGAAAAGAATGTCTGGCAACCTGCATCTGGAGGTCAAGAGAAGAAGCTAAGAATGTTGTGACTGCTCCTTTCCATGCTAAAGCTACAAGTCTTGCACCCCAATTCTATGAAAAATATACTCTTGACAGATATTGGCTCCACTGTAGCCCTGATGGGTTTTTCAACATTGAGATAATTAATAACAGAGGAGCATCATCATAATATTTTTGAATAATTTCCCTGTAATGTTGAAATTTGAATAATTTCGCTGGAATTTTTCTGATCTGAATCATAGCACGGTGTCTTCTAAATCATTCACTGTCAAATTCGTTCTTAAAGAAATAAGTCTGTTGTTAAACTTTTCCTAGTTGTTTCTGAAAGAATTAATTAACAACGTTTCCTATATTCTATACAGAAGAATTAATCAGTAATTTAACGTAACACATTTTGTAATTTAATATATATTGTAGTTCAAATATATGAAAATCTGGTGCTTTAGCTCAGAATTTGGCTGAATGTCATTTAGATATAGAGTAGTTTAAGGAGGGGATATTTTCCAGTCAGGCACCATGAAATCTGGCGGAAATATTTGAAAATCATGTTGAAGTTGTCAAAGCTTCAAAATTTTGGGAGGTGCTGGATTCTTGATGGAACCAAACCAATTTCCAGCCAACAAACCATTAAACACTTCATAATCAGATTTCTTTTCCAAAAAAGAAAAAGAAAAATCACCATCCCAGAGAAATCGTTGCCTAAGATATTCAATGATTAAGACTGTTGAGTGCGCAGAACCAATGCACTTGTGGATTCAATGTATGTCTGTGGATAGAATGTATTTAATTTATTGACTAGACTTCAATGTACACATAACCCCTCACCTCCATCTTTATCATCTTTTACATTGACATATTCAATGCACGTAATGTACCGTCTACATTCAATGTATCATTGTGTATTTAATTTATGAATTAAACTCATTTTATCCTTATATCTGTAGCCATATAAAGAAATGATACACAACTTACAAGGTTGTTTCGAATTGCAAATGCATCTATATGTCTATAGTTTTGTATAAATTTTATAAAGGTTTTTTTTAAGTTGTGTATTGAAAGTATTTTCTAATTTAATATGGTAGAGATATTATAATGTGATTGGAGAGATGTCATAATATAATTTAATGAACAACACATATTTTAACTACATAAAAATAGAAAAAATTGTTTCATTCTATCATGTTAAACATTTTGACTTAATTAAATTACATTAAAAAAATTAAAATAAAAATAAAATAATTTATTTATTATTGATAGTTCTTGGACTTTAAATTTTGAATATAATATTTTAAAAGTAATATTTTTATTTAAAAAAAATAATATAATATTCTTTAATATATATATATATATATATATATATATACTTTTTTTTTAATTAATAAAATTATTCATTTTTTAATTGAGTGAAAATAAAATAAAAATAAAAATAAATGATTTTTTTTTTTACTCCAATATAAAATAAATCAATAAATAAAATAACATTAAAATAAAAATAACTTCATGGTATTGATCGACAATATCATGTGGAATATAACTTATTTAAAGGGAGAGTTACACGACCCTAGATCCATCTTAACTCCCGATCTACTAAGTGTATCCTTGGTAGATCCAAATTTAAGATGGATCTAGGCTAGTTAATAATTATAATTCAATAAAACATTTTGATTGATTAAAATATCTTGATTTTGAAAATCTATTTTTGATAAACTTCAATAATTTTTTTATTTTATTTTGAAAATCTAATTTTCATGAGCTTCCAACTGAAAGCAATGGAGTGCTCCCAAAAATCCTTGGACGAAAGAATTTGACCACTCCAAAAAATCCTTGGACAAAAGAATTTGGAATACTCCCAAAAATTCTTGGACTAAAGAATTTTCACCTTTGCTATATTAAGAGGGTGGAAGATGAAAAACAATTCCCCTTAGATTCCCCGACCCTTACTCACATCCACTCTCATTTCCCTAACTTTAACTTTTTCCACACCTCCAATGTTCTTGATATGTTAAGTCAACCCAACTATAGTGATCTTGGAGCTTCTTTACCTTCTTTTGTATCATAGAAACAATAATTTTTTTTATGATATAAATAAGATCTTGAAGAATCACAATTAGATTTTTATTTTCTTAAGGCCCAGACTGCATTAGATTTTCCAGTTTATTTTTTGATCTAATTTGTCTAGAATCTGGCAGAGATTCATTGAAATCAAGAATTTGACAGGTGAAATATTCACAATCTAAGTGGCCCAAAGGTTTTTGAGAGTACTGATGTCACATTTAAATAAAAAATAAAAAAATTAATAGCTGTAATTAATAATTAAAAAATATATAAAATTATTAGTTATAATTAATAATTAAACCAACCTTAATTTATATTAACTTCATATCCACTAAATGTGGGGAGGGATCAAATCTCTTTTCACTTTAAAAGAGGTTTGTATCTCAAGCAATTTGATTCCTCTCACGATGGATCTAGGCTAGTTTTGAATAAATTTACTATTAAATTATAACGTTTTTGCATTTATAGGTGCTCTCTATTCCAATATGGTAAAGATATTGTCATGTAATGTATTTTAAAAAGTCAAAATAAAACAAAAATGAAATAAAAATATTTAATAATTACACTAAGTCAAATTACATAAAACTAAATTTATAATTAATTATTAGGTTAGTCTTCTTAACTCCAATCACATTTCTTTATATGCAAATTTCTTTGAGTGAAAAGAAATTTGGATGTCTCTCAACTATGAATAGATCTAAAGTTAAAATAAATCTAAGTTAAATAAATTATAAGACAAGCAATATTTTATTTGCTTTTATGTATCTAATTAAAATTATATATTATTAAAAGCATATAACTTTATTTGAAATAGATTTAACAATGATTATAATGAATATAATGATTATAAGGTCTTTTGCAAATATTATTTAGCTTGAAAGTTCGTTCTAATTCTAGACTCAGATTTAGAATTTTTTTTACTAGAAGTTTGTATTTTTAGCATATTCTTAGTTAGTATTCTTAGTGTGTAAATAAACATATTAATGATTAAGATGTAAGGAAATACATAACATTATTTAACATGAGTGAAGTTTTAATATTTTATGAATTATTAATAAATTATTTTAAATAAAATATTTTTTATTAAATATTTTAAAGCTAGAAGTGATTTGATCTTTCTTAGTTTTCTTAGTAGATTCAGAGTTAAGATGGATATAGGTTGGTTTAATTCCTCTTTTAAATAAAACACATTCCACGTGAATATCATGGGTGAATATTATAGATTATTTTTATTTTTATTATTATTTTATTTATATAGTGTTATTTTTATTTTATTTTTACTGAGTTAAAATATTTACATTACATTACATAAATATTTTTATTTAATTTTTATGTAATTTTATTTAGTCAAAATGTTAAACATTACATTACAACATATTTACCATACTAAGATAATTTTTATTAAATAAACATAATAAATTATTTAAATATATAATAATTATATAATTATCATTACTATTAATTAACAAATAAATTATGATAAATTTTATGAATTTTAAAAAAATCATAAAAACACTTCTTAATTTTACATGTATCAACATTATCCAAAAAAATTAAAAATTAAAATACATTGGCTATTTTAACTAAGTCTATAATTGTTAAATTTGTAGAAATTAATTGTAGATTCAATACTCGTGTAATTTTCTAAAACATAAGACTCAAATATACTCTACTCATCCACCTAAAGAAATTCACACTTGAGAGAATATATCAAAAGCATGTGACATGAATCAATACACATGCACGAAGATATATCTAGGGGAAAACAACTGCTAAAAACTCCTTCCTATCTATATTGCATTAACCATAAAATAGAGAAGAGATATAATTCCTGCTCAAGCCTGAGCAACCTTCTTGCCAAGCTCTTATTTCCTTGCGTTATTTCTCAAAGAATTAGCTCCCTGTTAATTAGGAAAATACCCATCCTGAACTACACAATCCCTCTAAGCTATTCTCTGATTGTATGCACCACCTTTAGAACTTAGATAATTATACAACTGATAGTAAACTACCCTTGAACTCCAATCTCAACTAGGTAACTCGAATTTCATCCATGCATGAATAAATTAAGGTTGATTTATCAGTTAATTGGTTGAAAAATGAACCTGCACACCACAACTATACCTCCTACTAGTTTCTCCAACAATTGGAACTAGTTTAACTTACGTTAACTCAATTTAACTGAATTAATTTTTTACAAATGAAATTACATCAACCTTAATGTATCCTTAACAGAGAGAGAAACCATGTATTTTATTTTTCTATGGTGGAATGGTTTCCATCTGAAACCATCCATCAGGATTGCAATGCAACCATAATCTTAATCTTTAATGTATCCTTAACAGAGAGAGCAACCATGTATTTTATTTTTCTATGGTGGAATGGTTTCCATCTGAAACGATCCATCAGGATTGCAATGCAACCATAATATTTCTAACAGATACCCTTTGTAGAACTGGGGCGCTATATTCTTCACCTTGTTGTGGACAGAACTACAGATGAACTTTTCTGCTTCTTATTTTTAACGCCATATGGACAATGACAAGCACTCGCTCTCACTGTTAAGCTCGCTAGACCAAAACTGCACAATGCGTCAAGAATCCATTACAATTAATGATAAGTCTAATAGGTTTTCAGGTTCCTGATTTTAATTATATAGTAAATTCTCAAAATATTTTGATGGTAGATTTTGAAATTTGATAAATATGTTAAGTAAGACTGATATATCTTTATATCTATTATAGATTCTATTAATATCACTAAATTTGATAATATGAAGATTTGGTAAAATTATATCTTCTTCATCGTGTGTAAATACATCACCACTATCAAAACTAAATTGAATTAATGAATGCACATCAAAATGTAACTTAACAAACACCAGACCATTGTCTAAGATTTTTAACGTTCAAATTTCAAAATATTCCTAATTTAGGAGACATCTTTATGAAAATACCTTGGAATTTCTTTATGACCCTAAATTTTATGACAGTAAAATTTCATAATATTTCTAAAATTTGCTATAAAAAATAAAAAGAATAACACAAAAATAAAAAATCTCACAAAAATTAATGTGCCTAACTTTCGAGCTTCATTTAAAGGAGTAGAATGCGCTGCCTGCAACTTATCTAGATGAAACATACTATTCTCATGTTTAACCCCAGCAGTCTAGATGAATTTTGTGTTCAGGCCACACATTTAGAAGCTAGAGAGAAGGACATTTCTGAAGAGGGTAGGAAGAAACCTTTTAAGGGTAAGGCGAAGGGAAATACCTCGAAAGGTAAAAGAAAAAAGAAAGCATCTATTAATAAAGAGGGAGAAAAAGTAACTTGTAAACATTATTCAAAAGAAGGCCATGATGAAACTCATTGTTGGAAATTACATCCTGAATTGAGGCCAAAGAAGCCCAATAACAAAGGGAAACAAAAAACTACTGCTACAACTCAACATGATTTAGGATCTGATTCAGGTGATGAAACTAAAATCACAGCCATGGGATTGAAGAACATGAAGGGAAAATAAATTGAAACTAAACCCAATACTAGTACATCAAACTGTCACATAAACACTCCAAATGCAGAAGAAAGAATAGAACTCTTTCATGTGAGGGTCATATCCAAGCATACCAAGATTGACACACAGTTTTACAGTGGGTCAGAAGCAAACTTAATCTCTGAATATTTGGTCAAAAAAATTAACCTTGAGACCATACCACATCCAAAACCATATCCATTAGGTTGGATTTGTAAGGATGCAAATCTACAAGTTTCAAAGAAATGTATATTGAGGTTTGCAATCACTGCAAGATTTGTTGACACAATTGAATTAGATGTGGTTTCGCTTGACATAACTAGTATTGTATTAGGGAGTCCTTACTTGTATGATAGGAAAGTGATCTTCTATCGCCATGAGAAAAAGTATCATTTATTCAAATATGGCAAGGAGTTCATTGTTAGAGCACACCGCAAGAAGACACACATTGCTTTGGTAAATGCTGGACAAGTAAAGAGGCTGGTAAATTCAAGTAAGAATTTTTTTCTTCTTATAATTAAGCCCAAAGTTGATATTAATTATGAATATTTTGAGGGATGTGATCCTAATTTGAAATAAGAATTATATGATGCGGTTAATGGGCATCATGAGATGTTTCAGGAGCCAATAGGATTGCCTCCAAAAAGGGGAATTCAACATGAAATTCAATTGCAGCAAGATTTTCCTCTTCCAAACATCAGTATGTATCGCATGTCGATAATGGAGAATGCTGAAATAAAGAGGCAAATCAAAGAGATGTTGGATAAAGGAATCATAAGGCCAAGCACCTCACTGTGCAGTTCACCCATAGTCTTGATACCAAAGAAAGATGCGATTTGGCGCATGTGTGTAGATTTTCGAGATTTGAACAAAATTATAGTAAAAAATATTTACCCACTCCCAAGAATAGATGATTTTATTGATCAGATGAAAGAAGAAAAGTTTTTCACTAAGTTAGATTTACGAAGTGGATATAATCAAGTAAGAATTGCAGAAAGTGATATATGGAAAACTGCATTCAAAACCAAACAAGGACTCTTTGAGTGGCTAGTTATGCCTTTTGGTTTATTTAATGCACCGACAACTTTTATGCGAGTTATGGATAATTTTTTGAAACCATTATTTGATGACTTTTTTATTGTGTACTTAGATGAAATTTTGATTTTCATCAAAACAAGAGAAGATCGTGTCTTGCATGTGAATAGAGTGCTTGATATTTTGAAGAAAGAGAAATTGTTTCTTAAGATGTCAAAATGTGAGTTTGGAAAGAATTCTTTGGTCTATTTGGGACATATTGCAGAAGGAGGAGAATTGTGGATTGATCCTTCTAAAGTGGAGGCCATTGTGAATTAGCCCACACCCAAAACAGTTACTGAGGTAAGAAGATTCTTAGGTGTTGTTCAATATTGGATGAAATTTATTGCTAAATTTTCTTCCATGGCAGCTCCTATGCATGCAGTGACAAGTGTGAAGAAAGGCTTCCAATGGGGAGGCAAATAGCAGCAAGCTTGGGAAGCTTTAAAATACAAGATCAGTTCAATTCCAGTCCTTGCACTAGCAAATTTGAGACAACCATTTGAGATACAAACTGATGCTAGTGAATATTCCTTGGGCACAATCCTTTTGCACCGTGGTAAGCCTATCGCCTTTCATTTAGAAAATTTTAATGGCGTTGTGACTTATTTTCCTACATATGAAAAAGAACTATATGCATTGGTACAAAGTGTCAAGAAGTGGAAACACTACTTGATGGGTATAGAGACTATTTTACACACCGATCATCAACTATTATAGTACTTGCAGTCGCAAACAAAATTGCAGCAATCAAGACATTTCAGGTGGATGGGATTTCTTCAACAATTTCACTTGGTTATAAGGTAAAAAAAATGTATATTAAATAAAGTTGCGGATATGCTTTCGATACCAATAATTAGTGCTTCTACTTTACCAAAAATGATTCTGTTGTACATGAGATCTATATAGAACAATATCCATATGACATTGATTTCCAAGATGTGTATGCTAGTTTGAGTGAAGGGAATCAAGTTGAAGAAAAATATTATCACATGCATAACAATTTGATGTTTCATTTGGGCAAGCTATGTATTCCACAAGGAGAGAGGCTAAGTGTCATGAGAGAAGCTCATTCTTCTCTTATTCTTGTACATTTGGGGTAAGAAAAATAGTGGCGCATCTAAAGAGGTATTGGTATTGGCCTCACATGATGGATAGTGTGTCACGTTTTATAAGAAGTTGTTCTATGTGTGCAACAAGTAAGCTTAGTAATAGAAATCTTTCATTGTACATGCCACTACCGGTACCATCAAGGTCATGGGAGAGCATCTCCATGGAATTTGTTGGAGGTCTACATATGTCAAGAAAGTAACATCATTATCTTTTTGTAGTTGTGGATAGATTCAATAAAATGTGTATACTTATGCCATGTAAGAAAACCATTACTGTTGAACAAACTATTGAACTTTATTTTCAAAATGTTTGGGTTTATTTTGGATTGCCCACTTCTATTGTTAGTGACAGGGATTCCATGTTCAGTTGAAATTTTTGGTCAAATATATGGAGAATGATGGACACTAAATTGAAAAGGGGTACCACTTTTCATCCACAAATAGATGGAACAACTGAAGTGGTGAATAGAAAAATTGTGCATCTATTGAGAGGATATTGCAACAAACATCCTAAGTTGTGGGATGAACAACTACATTATATTCAACACGCTTACAACTGGGAAAATCACTCTTCAACAAAAACCTCACCTTTTGAAGTATGCTTTGGGTATTTGCCAAAATCACCATCAGACTTCATCTTTGGGAATATGTTGCAATTGATGGCCATAGTGATATTGACAAGGCTTGAAAGTTCATTGAGAAGATTCAGATGATACATCAACAAGTTCAAGAACAACTTGAGAAAATTCAAAGCAAATACAAAGAGAGGCATGAAAAACACCGGGTTGATCACAAGTTTCAAGAGGGAGATGAGGTATGGTTGCACATTAGAAAAGAGAGGATGCAAGGGGAAGGTAAAAAGATCAAACCCATTAGTTATGGTCCTTTCAGGATCATAAAAAAAGTTGGTAATAATGCATTCCAACTTGACTTGCCTTCTTACATGCAAATGTATTTGGTTGTTAATATTGAAAAATTATGCTTGAATGAGCCTCCTTTGATCGATGATCCCAAAAGTGATGTTCAAATACCTTCTATTGAAGATTTCTCGCCAGAATTTCTAGATGAGCTCAAAGAAGATACAATTCTTGACAGGAGGACACGAGCATCAAAGAAGGGAAGTGTTGACTACCTTTGAGTTGGGCTCAAAGATGCTAAACCAAGCAAGGAAAAATGGATGGATATTGGAAAGGTGAGGGAGATGTACCCTCATCTACTGAATAGGTAATCAAGTCTTTTGGGGTCCAAAAGCTTCCCAACGGGGAGGAATGATTAGGGGTTCATAATTTTTTCTCAAAATTCAAAGTTACATGATTGGGTTGAAACCAGGATGGTTGCATAGATATCGTCTTCCCGATTCCGGTGACGTGAATGGTTCGAAAAATCGATATCCTATGAGGAAGATATTGCATTCTGATCGAAATGGAAAACATGTAAAATTATGACAGTTTGACCAGGTTTGACTCGGATGCACAATCAACAAACTAGATGCACAGTAAAAAAAAAAAGGGAATATTCCTCGAAATATTCCTTCCATAATACCAATCGTTGGTTGACAAATGCCATTGTACTATTTGAAGGTACGAGTTAAAGAGCCAATTAGAGGCTGCCACGTGGCCAGCCCTGAGGCTGCCATGTGGCCCTGAAACTGCATGGTAAAATGGGGCTGTAGGGCTCGACCCCCTGACCTCCCTCCAGGCACGCACACACCTTGCTAACCACTTTATGCAATGTTTCTTAACCTCCATAGGCGGCGGGTTTTATTTATTTTGTATTGCAAATTCGTATCGAGGTTGAGAATAGCCGGCGGTCCCAACCCCCTAGTGGTCCCTACAGTGTATATATCACATGGCACGAAAAAACATCAACAACCACCACACGGTCAGGCTAACCCGACGACAATCAACCTGTGGTTCAAACAATCAACCGAAGTCATAAAGTGGGTTCTGCTAACTGCCAGTTTTATAACGGTTTGGGGGTGCGCATGTGGCCACCACCCAACCGTCACATTTATTAAGCGACCAATTTGTTAGAGAATTTAGGGGCATGCCTAAATTGGTGGCAAACAAATATTTAGCTCCAGTTAATTGGAGTTCTCCACTTTTAGTGGAGCTTCCCTAGGAGATACTGGGAAAAAGTGTAGGAGGCTTAATTTTTGACCATTTTGAGTGAATGAAGAGTCATTTTTTACTAATTGGAGCTCTCTAAAGCCATTTGTGTAGATAAAACAACCATTAGATCACTATAACTACATTTAATAGAAAAAAATTGATCATAATGAAAGATGGACAAGCCATTGGGAGCTGGATCAGCAGATGTAACCCAGGAGGGGTGAACTGCTTCATTGTGTCTGCTATGTAAATTTCATGTGGTGACTTATTTCTCTGTTTTACATTTTTGTTCAGTGTTATTTATGCTTTTTTTAGGCTTATAATTCACTAAAAATGATCTACAAATCATGGAAAGACCTCTTTAATCCTTATGCAAACTAATGAGCCAATTATGCACATGTTTTTAAAACTGAAAGACACTTAGCACAACAAAACTAATACAATGATTTTAGATCATTTGTCTTGGTCCATTTCCAGCACAGTAGTAATTCTCTTGTTTTTAGAGTGATAAAATTATTTCAAACATGTTTTATGCTTTGTGATAAACTCGTTATTCATGGGTCTTGTTTGTCTTGCTTTGTTTTCGCCACAACAGTAATGCTCTCATTTTTAATGTGATAAGATTATTTCAAACATGTTTTATGCTTTGCGATAAACTGATTATTCATGGGTATTGTTTTTCTTTTTCTATTTCTGGCACAATAGTAATGCTCTAGTTTTTAGAGTGATATAGTTATTTCGAACATGTTTTATACTTTATGATAAAATAGTTATTCATAGGTATTGTTTTTCTTGTTGTATTTCCAGCACAACAATAATGCTCTGGTTTTTAGAGTGGTACAATTATTTCAAACATGTTTTATGCTTTGTGATAAGGTTATTAGAGTGATAAGCTTCTTATTGTGAGGCCTTGTTAACTCACAAATTTGCACTAGCAAATCCATTTGTCATTGTTGATTACTTATCTGTTTGTATTAACGCTTTTCTAGTCATGGAGTGTTGTCCTAACGACTGTATATTGTCAATAACATAGTAAACCAACGTAAATGGAAGGAATTTTGTTCTTCATGGTGGAAATATTGATGAGGTTATTGAAATTGAAAGCATATTTTTAAACTCTAGGCACTTATCTGGGATAGTCATTGAATCACCTGTTTCTATTTTACAACGATTCAAAAATTGGTAGAATTTCTGATTTGCAATGATTCCAACTGTTGGTTTATGTTTTGTAATGATTCTACCGAGATCCTTATAAAATTTGGGATGAGAACAACCAGTCTATTGAGGTATCTATACTTGCAAAGTTCATAAAGACCATATATACCTTATGGATTGTTTGCAAACAAAAAAACACCAGTTGAATGGGTGAATTTCTTGGTAAGAAGCCTTATGACGAGTATGGTGAGACTGAGGAATCCACTGAATACATCTCATATTTTCTTCGATATGTGATTCACAGATGGCAGAAAAATGTTGATGTTTGATGTTTAAGCTATGATGAGAATCGAATACTAGATGCCTTCTCTTTTTGTTTTGGTGATCATCTCACCAACATGCAAGTATTTAGTCTTTAATTTTTTTATTTTGGAGTAGCAGATGGATTGTAGTGACTTGGGGATGTCTCTGGTATTCTATTGGATTGTTGATTTTTTATTTGGCTTTTTGATGTTTCACTGCACATGCTCTCTATTTTTCTTCTAAGTTAACTTACAGTAAATGGGGTTCGACATGAGGTGTGAGATTAGGTACTTTTACTGTTCACCGTTTTTATGGAATTTTCATATTAAAATAAGTGATTTGTTCGACAACCCCATGGAGGAACTTTCACTATGTTTTCGTTTAGTGAATGCATGGTTGTTACAACAATTCAAGTGTTGTTAAAGCAGAGAAGAACAACCTGTTTTGGGAACACCGTCAAATCCTCTTTAACTGATTTCTTTTATTAGAAAATTTGTATGGTGTGATTTTCCATTTGGCTTTTGGGATTCATGTTGTAAAGTCTTTAAAAGGAATGTGTTGTTGCGCCCTAGAATAACGGTTGTGGCTTTCTGTTAGTGATTGGAGTGCTATTACAACTGTAATATATCATACCTTTGTTTGGAATTCTAAAAAAACCTCTTTGTCTGTTTGTTTGATTAGCAAACCTAACATTGCAAATCCAACCAAAGGATGACATCATAGCTTACTCGATTTCCATTTATCATTGTGATTGCTTACTCCCATTTCCATTGATGGGAGATATTCCATGCTTTTCTTTTATCAGTCATGACACTATTTTCTTTTTCTCTTTTTGGTGGGACCCATATCATCTGTTCATATATGATTTTTCATTGGTACACGTCATATAAAAAAACTAGTTTCCCTATTAAGTTGATTTGATCTTTTTTTTTCCAGAATATATTGATTTCCCGGGGGTTCAATAGCATGCTGCGACCCATTCGAAATGGCTGAGGAATTCATCATATTGCAAGAGATATTTGCAAAACTAGAGCCAACCCCTCTGGTACATGAGCATCATCTTACTAGTCCTCTATCGGATTGCTTCAACTGGGCAGATCTCTTCGCCAAATCACCAGTACCACGCCCGCTCAAGCTATATGGCGTCGCTTTTAGATCCATGAGAAAATATGATGTTGTCGACGATACTCTGTTGTATGCAGCAGATGCCAAAGCTTTTGAAGAAGCAATGGAGTCTAGACAATTACTCAGAGTATAGAGAAATTTTCATTCTGAATTTATATATAAATTTATTATTTTTCAATTTAGATATTGTCTTTCAGATTAATTATATATATTATTTTTTATTGATCTGTACATAAATTTTTTTTAGTTCGATGAAAATCACTTTTGATATAGTTAAACGATTTCAAAAAGATGACTCTTCCATTCAATATTGATACTAGCAAATCTAGACTTAATTTACAACAGATAGTTAACACAGCTGCATTGATTTTTAAATGATTATTAAATAATATTTATACTCTGAATGTGTTTGTGATTGTTTTTTGTGAATAAATGCAGTACTGGTATGGGAATCTGAATGATAGAAAGGAATGCCTGGCGACCTGCATCTGGAGGTCAAGAGAAGAAGCTAAGAACGATGTGATTGCTCCTCTCCACGCTAAAGCTGCAAGTCTTGCACCCCAATTCTATGAAAAATATACTCTTGACAGATATTGGCTCCACTGTAGCCCTGATGGGTTGTTCAGCATTGAGATAATTTAATAACAGAGAAGCATCGTCATAATATTTTTGAATAATTTCCTTGTAATGTAGACTTTTGAATAATTTCGCTGGAATGTTTCTGATTTGAATCATAGCACGGTGTCTTCTAAATCATTGACTGTCAAATTTGTTCTTAAAGAAATAATTGTGTTGTTAAACTTTTCTCAATTGTTTCTGAAAGAATTAATCAACAACGTTTCCTATATTCTATACAGAAGAATTAATCAGTAATTTAACATAACACATTTTGTAATTTAATATATATTGTAGTTTAACTGTCTGATTATGTAATTTAGTTTAATTCTGCTATATTTTCATAAGTGGTTCTTCCGGTTGCTTGGCTGCCATATATGAAAATTTGGTTCTTTAGCTCAGAATTTGGCTGAATGTCATTTAGATATAGAGATATTTTCCAATCAGGAACCATGAAATCTGGCATAAGTATTTGAGAATCATGTTGAAGTTGTCAAAGCTTCAAAATTTTGGGAGGTGCTGGATTCTTGACGGAGCCAAACCAATTTCCAGCCAACAAACCATTAAACACTTCATAATCATATTTCTTATACAAAAAAAAGAAAAAGAAAAAATAATCGCCATCCCAGAGAAATCATTTCCTAGGATATTCAATGATTAAGACCGTTAAGTGCGCAGAACCAATGCACTTGTGGATTCAATGTATGTCTGTGGATAGAATGTATTTGATTTATTGACTAGATTCAATGTATATGTTCAATGTACACATAACCCCGCACCTCCATCTTTATCATCTTTTACATTGACATATTCAATGCACGTAACGTACCGTCTACATTCAATGTATCATTGTGTATTTAATTTATGAATTAAACTCATTTTATCCTTATATCTGTAGCCATATAAAGAAATGATATACAACTTGCAAGGTTGTTCCGAGTTGTCATAATATAATTTAATGTTCAACACATATTTTAGCTACATAAAAATAAAATAAATTATAAATAGTTTCATTCTATCATGTTCAACATTTTGACTAAATTAAATTACATTTAAAAAATTAAAATTAAAATAAAATAATTTATTTATTATTTATAGTTCTCTGACTTTAGATTTTGAATATAATATTTTAAAATGTAATATTTTTATTTTAAAAAATAATATAATATTCTTTAATATACTATTTTTTTTAATTAATAAAATTATTCATTTTTAATCGAGTGAAAATAAAATAAAAATAAAAATATGATTTTTTTTTACTCCAATATAAAATAAAATCAATAAATAAAATAACATTAAAATAAAAATAACTTCATGATATTGACCCACAATATCATGTGGATTATAACTTATTTAAAGGGAGAGTTACACGACCCTAGATCCATCTTAACTCTCGATCTACTAAGTGTATCCTTGGTAGATCCAAATTTAAGATGGATCTAGGCTAGTTAATAATTATAATTCAATAAAACATTTTGATTGATTAAAATATCTTGATTTTGAAAATCTATTTTTCATAAACTTCAATAAATTTTTTTATTTTGAAAATCTAATTTTCATGAGCTTCCAAGTGAAAGCAATGGAAGTGCTCCCAAAAATCCTTGGACAAAAGAATTTGACTACTCCAAAAAATCCTTAGACAAAAGAATTTGGAATACTCCCAAAAATACTTGGACTAAAGAATTGTCACCTTTGCTATATTACGAGGGTGGAAGATGAAAAACACTTCCCCTTAGATTCCCTGACCCTTACTCACATCCACTCTCATTTCCCTAACTTTAACTTTTTCTAAACCTCCAATCTTCTTGATATGTTAAGTCAACCCAACTATAGTGATCTTCGAGCTTCTTTACCTTCTTTTGTATCATAAAAACAATAATTTTTTTTATGATATAAATAATATCTTGAAGAATCACAATTAGATTTTTATTTTCTTAAGACCAGTTTATTTTTCGATCTAATTCGTCTAGAATCTAGCAGAGATTCATTGAAATCAAAAATTTGACAGGTGAATATTCACAATCTAAGTGGCCCAAAGGTTTTTGAGAGTACTGATGTCACATTTAAATAAAAAATAAAAAATTAATAGTTGTAATTAATAATTAAAAAATATATAAAATTATTAGTTATAATTAATAATTAAACCAACCTTAATTTATATTAACTCCATATCCACTAAATGTGGAGAGGGATCAAATCTCTTTTCACTTTAAAAGAGGTTTGTATCTCAAGGGATTTGATTCCTCTCAAGACTGAGATACAAATGGATCTAGGCTAGTTTTGAATAAATTTACTATTAAATTATAACGTTTTTTCATTTATAGGTGCTCTCTAGTTCAATATGGTAAAGATATTGTCATGTAATGTATTGTAAAAAGTCAAAATAAAACAAAACGAAATAAAAATAATTAATAATTACAGTAAGTCAAATTGCATAAAACTAAAAATAAAATAAAATAAAATAAAAATATATAAAATTAACAATTATAATTATAATTAATTATTAGGTTAGTCTTTTTAACTCCAAATCACATCTCTTCATATGCAAATTTCTTTGAGTGAAATTTTTTTTGGATGTCTCTCAACTCTCGATAGATCTAAAGTGAAAATAAATCTAAGTTCAGAAAATTATAAGACAAACAATATTTTATTTGCTTTTATGTATCTAATTAAAATTATATATTATTAAAAGCATATAATTTTATTTGAAATAGATTTAATAATTAATATAATTCTTATAAGGTCTTTTGCAAACATTATTTAGCTTGAAAGTTCGTTCTCATTCTAGACTCAAATTTAGAAATTTTTTTACTGGAAGTTTGTATTTTTAGCACATTCTTAGTTAGTATTCTTAGTGTGTAAATAAACATATTAATGATTAAGATGTAAGGAAATACATAACATTATTTAACATGAGTGAAGTTTTAATATTTTATGAATTATTAATAAATTATTTTAAATAAAATAATTTTTATTAAATATTTTAAAGCTAAGAGTGATTTGATCTTTCTTAGTTTTTTTAGTAGATTCAGAGTTAAGATGGATATAGGTTGGTTTAATTCCTCTTTTAAATAAAATACATTCCACGTGAATATCATGGGTCAATATTATGGATTATTTTTATTTTTATTATTATTTTATTTTTATAGGGTTATTTTTATTTCATTTTTACAGAGTTAAAATATTTACATTACATTACATAAATATTTTTATTTAATTTTTATGTAATTTGATTTAGTCAAAATGTTAAACATTACATTACAACATATTCACCATACTAAGATAATTTTTATTAAATAAACATAATAAATTATTTAAATATATAATAATTATATAATTATTATTACTATTAATTAACAAATAAATTATGATAACTTTTATTAGTTTTAAAAAAATCATAAAAACACCTCTTAATTTTACATGTATCAACATTGTCGAAAAAAATTAAAAATTACAATCAATTGGCTATTTTAACTAAGTCTATAATTGTTAAATTTGTAGAAATTAATTGTAGATTCAATACTCATGTAATTTTCTAAAACATAAAACTCAAATATACTCTACTCATCCACCTAAAGAAATTCACACAGAGAATATATCAAAAGCATGTGACATGAATCAATACACATACACGAAGATATATCTAGGGGAAAACAAATGCTAAAAACTCCTTCCTATCTATATTGCATTAATCATAAAATAGAGAAGAGATACAATTCGTGCTCAAGCCTGAGCAACCTTCCTACCAAGCTCTTATTTCGTTGCGTTATTTCTCAAAGAATTAGCTCCCTATTAATTAGGAAAATCCCCATCCTAAACTACACAATCCCTCTAATCTATTCTCTGATTGTATGCACCACCTTTAGAACTTGGATAATTATACAACTGATAGTACACTGCCCTTGAACTCCAATCTCAACTAGGTAACTTGAATTTCATGCATGCATGAATAAATTAAGGTTGATTTATCAGTTAATTGGTTGAAAACTAAACCTGCACCCCACAACTATACCTCCTACTAGTTCCTCCAACAATTGGAACTAGTTTAACTTATGTTAACTCAATTTAACTGAATTAAATTGTTACAATTGAAATTACATCAACCTTAATGTATCCTTAACAGAGAGAGCAACCATGTATTTTATTTTTCTATCGTGGAATGGTTTCCATATGAAACGATCCATCAGGATTGCAATGCAACCATAATCTTAATCTTTAATGTATCCTTAACAGAGAGAGCAACCATGTATTTTATTTTTCTATGGTGGAATGGTTTCCATCTGAAACGATCCATCAGGATGGCGATGCTACCATAATCTTTCTAACGGATACCCTTTGTAGAACTGGGGCGCTATATTCTTCACCTTGTTGTGGACAGAACTCGAGATGAACTTGTCTGCTACTTCTTTTGAATGCCATATGGACAATGACAAGTACTCCCTCTCACTGTTAAGCTCGCTAGACCAAAACTGCACAATGCGTCAAGAATCCATTACAATTAATGATAAGTCTAATAGGTTTTCAGGTTCCTGAATTTAATTATATAATAAATTCTCAAAATATTTTGATGGTATATTTTGAAAATATTTTGAAATTTGATAAATATGTTAAGTAAGACTGATATATCTTTATATCTATTATAGATTCTAGTAATATCACTAAATTTGATAATATGAAGATTTGGTAAAATTATATCTTCTTCATCGTGTGTAAATACATCACCACTATCAAAACTAAATTGAATTAATGAATGCACATCAAAAAGTAACTTAACAAACGCCAGACCACTATCTAAGATTTTTAACGTTCAAATTTCAAAATATTCCTAAGTTAGGAGACATCTTTATATAAATACATTGGAATTTGATGACCCTAACTTTTCTGACTGTCAAATTTCAAAATATTTCTAAAATGTTCTATCAAAAATAAAAAGAATAACACAAAAATAAAAAATCTCACCAAAATTAATGTGCCCAACTTTTGAGCTTCATTTAAAGCAGTAGAATGCATTGCCTGTAGCTTATCTTCATTAACCTAATTTGATCTCCTCGCAGACCTAAAGGGCACTGCCTAAAACTTGACATGATATAGCACTCGATAATTCTGAAATAGATCATGCCAGTAGAAGCAGTCAGATATGGTTGTCGTAAGAGGATGAATATATGCGAAAGGAGTTGCCTCCAGCTTCTCAACTATCTCCCGCAACTACGATATCTCTCTTTCCATTTTCTCAATGATAGAGAGACGGCCTGGATTTTGCACTCTGAATAAATAATGTCATAGATTCTGCTGACTCCATTTTTTACATTAAAAGTAAGCCCACGTTCATGTCAGCAAACACGTTTGTTGAACCCTGGTTTTATTTGTTAAATTATTAGAAATGATCAACTTGCAGAAGACCATTGTGGGTTTCAATGCATGGTTGCGTCATGCCTTCCATCACCACCATTATTTAATTTTATTTTACACGCTTCCATGATGAAGATAAATTTGGTCGACAAATTTTTTCTTTTTGACTATTGTCCTCTTGAATTCGTTAAATTATTACAAATGGTCAACTTCTCGGAGACCAATGTGGGTCTCCATGCATAATCCCGTCACGCCTTCCATCATCATCATTATTTAAATATTTTTACACACTTTGCCTATGACTATAAATTTGATCCACATTTTTAGATTAAATCTCTTTACATGTTTCAACTATGACTATAAATTTGATCGACCCTTCAAAACTAATTATATATATAGGGAAGGGTCACCATTACTTGTGCGCCCTCCCTTCCATGTTGGCATTTGATGTGGAGATCCACTCAGTTTTTGTATGAAACTTGCCACTTTTTTTTGGTATGAAACTTGTCTATAGGAATGTGCCGCATGTAAGGTTGGTGAGTGTATTAAATTTTTCTTTTAACTCTCCATTTAGGCTTTCCTCATACTCGTTATATGGCATGACTTGGCTACACATTGCTATCTTGTTTGGGCCCAGTGTGTGGGCACTGCATTCAGCCGACTATAGGTCCTCTCAGCTTTAGTATTGGTGGTTCACCTGCATTGCCATTCTAGTGTTCTTCACCGGGCATTGCTTTTTTTTTTTTTTTTGTGCATAGATTCATTTCTTGTTTAGGGTTGCGTCTGTAGTTCTAGCGTTGCTCACCCAACATTGTTTTCTTGCATAAGTTCATTTCTTGTTTAGGGTTGTGTTTGTAGTCTTACCAGTTTCGAGGGAGGTTAACTAGGGGCTCTGTGGTTATTTGTTCTTCTTCGTCGGGGGTTTACAAATAGGCCTATTGTTGTTTTGATTCCACAAAATATTGTTTGTGAATCAACACATGGGATATTCAAGCAAGTTCGGTGGTTAATATGTAGGTTTCGAGGTCCATTCCGGTAAGTCATTAAATTCATGGATTTTTTTCGCTATTTTGCTATAATTTTTTTTGGTTTGTGTCAAAATGCTAATTTCTCAATGTTTGCAACGTTGTATTGCAGATAATTTGTATGGATGTCGCAGAAGAGGTATGGCGAGGCTTGGACATCATGGTGGCTTCTGCAGTTCTCTAGTAGGATTCTAAATCCTACCAGCGACTCTGTCTTTTTCAACACTTATATTTCTTGTTGGGAATTTAGCTCTTGTTGCACTGTTGTGTTTTTTGACATTTGAATTTGTTGTTAAGAATTTAGCTCTTGTTGCAGGGTTCAACAGGGTTTATGGTAGGGTTCGACAGGTTTTATGGTAAGGTTTATGGTTTAGGGTAGGGTTCGAAAAGGCTTATGGAAGGGTTTGTGGTAGGGTTTTGTCTCATTCGTGGGGTTCATGGGTCTTATTTGTCTTTCTTTGTTTCCAGCACGAAATTAAAGCTCTCGTTTTTAGAGTTTTAAAATTATTTCAAACATGTTTTATGCTTTGTGATAAAATGTTTATTCATGGGTCTTGTTTGTCTTTCTCTGTTTCTGGCACATCAGTAATGATATGGTTTTTAGAGTGATACAATCATTTCAAACATGTTTTATGCTTTGTGATAAACTGGTTAGTCATGGGTCTTGTTTGTCTTGGTCCATTTCTGGCACAGCAGTAATGCTCTCATTTTTAGAGCAATACAATTATTTCAAACATGTTTAATGCTTTGTGATAAACTCGTTATTCATGGGTCTTATTTGTTCATCAGGAGTTCATAAATTTTTCTCAAAATTCGAAGTTACAAGATTGGATTGAAACTAGGATGGTTGCGTAAATCTCATATTCTTGATTCGGGCACCACAAACAGTTCAAAAAATCGATGTCGTATGAGGAAGATATTGCGTTCTGATTGAAATGAAAAATATGTAAAATTACGATAGTTTGACTAGGTTTGATTGGGATGCACAGTGAATGAACTAGACGCACAGTCAACAAAAAAATGAGATATTCCTCTATCGGATTGCTCCAACGCCTGCTCAAGCTATATGGTGTTGCTTTCAGATCCATGAGAAAATATGATGACGATACTCTGTTGTATGCAGCAGATGCCAAAGCTTTTGAAGAAGCAATGGAGTCTAGACAATTGCTCAGAGTATAGAGAAATTTTCATTCTAAATTTATATTATAAATTTATTATTTTATAATTTAGATAAATATCTTTTAGATTAATCATTTATATATATAATTGTTTATTGATCTGTACATCAATTTGTTCTAAGTCAATGAAAATCTCTTTTGATATAGTTAAACTATTTAAAAAAATGATTCTTCCATTGAACATTGAGGCTAACAAAACTAGACTTAATTTACCATGGATAGTTAACACAGTTGCATTGATTTTTAAATGATTATTAAATAATATTTATACTCTGAATGTGTTTGTGATTGTTTTTTGTGAATAAATGCAGTACTGGTATGGGAATCTGAATGAGAGAAAAGAATGTCTGGCGACCTGCATTTGGAGGTCGGGAGAAGAAGCTAAGAATGCTGTGACTGCTCATCTCCACGCTAAAGCTGCAAGTCTTGCACCCCAATTCTATGAAAAATATACTCTTGACAGATATTGGCTCTACTGTAGCCCTGATGGGTTGTTCAGCATTGAGATAATTTAATAACAGAGAAGCATCGTCACAATATTTTTGAATAATTTCCGTGTAATGTTGAATTTTGAATAATTTCTTTGTAATGTTTCATAGCACGGTGTCTTCTAAATCATTCACTGCCAAATTCTTTCTTAAATAAATAAGTCTGTTGTTAAACTTTTCTTAGTTGTTTATGAAAGAATTAATCAACAACGTTTCCTATATTCTATACAGAAGAATTAATCAGTAATTTAACATAACACATTTTGTAGTTTAACTGTCTGATTATGTAATTTAGTTTTCCGCTATATTTTCATAAGTGGTTCCTCCGGTTGCCTGGCCGCCATATATGCAAATCTGGTGATTTAGCTCAGAATTTGGCTGAATTTCATTTAGATATAGAGTAGTTTAATGAGGGGATATTTTCCAATCAGGCACCATGAAATCTGGCGGAAATATTTGAAAATCATGTTGAAGTTGTCAAAGCTTCAAAATTTTGGGAGCAGCAGGATTCTTGACAGAGCCAAACCAATTTCCAGCCAACAAACAATTAAACACGTCATAATCAGATTTCTTTAAAATAAAAAAAATAAAAAAAAATATCACCATCCCAGAGAAATCGTTGCCTAGGATATTCAATGTATGTCTGTCTTGTGGATTCAATGTATGTCTGTGGATAGAGTGTATTTAATTTATTGACTAGATTCAATGTATATTTTCAATGTACACATAACCCTGCACCTCCGTCTTTATCATCTTTTACATTGACATATTCAATGCACGTAACGTACCGTCTACATTGAATGTATCATTATGTCTTTAATTTATGAATTATACTCATTTTAAGATTATATCTGTAACCATATAAAGAAATGATATACAACTTCCAAGGTTGTTCCGAATTGCACATGTATCTATTTGTCTATAGTTTTGTATAAATTTTATAAAGTTTTTTTTTTAACGTTGTGTATTGAAAGTATTCTCCAATTTAATGTGATAGAGATATTATAATGTAATTGGAGAGATGTCAAAGTATTCTCCAATTTAATATGATAAAGATATTATAATGTAATTGGAGAGCACATATTTTAACTACATAAAAATAAAATAATTTTTTTAGTTCACTATGATAAAGATAGTAGATGTTATAATGTTTCATTCTATCATGTTCAACATTTTGACTTAATCAAATTACATTAAAAAAATTAAAATTAAAATACAATAATCTATTTATTATCTATAGTTTTTGGACTCTAGATTTTAAATATAATATTTTAAAATGTAATATTTTTATTTTAAAAAATAATATAATATTCTTTAATATATATATTTTTTAAATTAATAAAATTATTCATTTTTTAACTTAGTGAAAATAAAATAAAAATAAAAATATGATTTTTTTTACTCCAATATAAAATAAAATCAATAAATAAAATAACATTAAAATAAAAATAACTTCATGGTATTGACCCGCAATATCATGTGGAATATAACCTATTGAAAGGGAGAGTTACATGACCTTAGATCCATCTTAACTCCGATCTACTAAGTGTAGCCTTGGTAGATCCAAATTTAAGATGGATCTAGGCTAGTTAATAATTATAATTCAATAAAACATTTTGATTGATTAAAATATCTTGATTTTGAAAATCTATTTTTCATAAACTTCAATAAAATTTTTTATTTTGAAAATCTAATTTTCATGAGCTTCCAAGTGAAAGCAACAGAGTGCTCCCAAAAATCCTTGGACGAAAGAATTTGACTACTCCAAAAAATCCTTGGACAAAAGAATTTGGAATACTCCCAAAAATACTTGGACTAAAGAATTGTCACCTTTGCTATATTAAGATGGTGGAAGATGAAAAACACTTCCCCTTACTGACATCCACTCTCATTTCCCTAACTTTAACTTTTTCCACTCCTCCAATCTTTTTGACATGTTAAGTCAACCCAACTATAGTGATCTTGGAGCTTCTTTACCTTCTTTTGTATCATAGAAACAATAACTTTTTTTATGATATAAATAAGATCTTGAAGAATCACAACTAGATTTTTATTTTCTTAAGGCCTAGACTGCATTAGAAATTTGACTTAGTGGATGTTAATCATCATCCTCATCAAATAAAATAAAATAAAATAAAAAAATTAGTAGCGTTTAAGTACTACTTTTTGGAAAGTTTTCCAGTTTATTTTTCGATCTAATTTGTCTAGAATCCGGTAGAGATTCATTCAAATCACAAATTTGACAGGTGAAATATTCACAATCTAAGTGGCCCAAAGGTTTTTGAGAGTACTGATGTCACATTTAAATAAAAAATATAAAATTGATAGTTGTAATTAATAATTAAAAAAATATAAAATTATTAGTTATAATTAATAATTAAACCAACCTTAATTTATATTAACTCCATATCCACTAAATGTGGAGAGGGATCAAATCTCTTTTCACTTTAAAAGAGGTTTGCATCTCAAGCGATTTGATTCCTCTCAAGACTGAAAGATACAGATGGATCTAGGCTAGTTTTGAATAAATTTACTATTAAATTATAATGTTTTTGCATTTATAGGTGCTCTCTAGTCCAATATGGTAAAGATATTTTCATGTAATGTATTGTGAAAAGTCAAAATAAAACAAAAATGAAATAAAAATATTTAATAATTACACTAAGTCAAATTACATAAAACTGAAAACAAAATAAAATAAAAATAAAATATATAAAATTAACAATTATAATTATAATTAATTATTAGATTAGTCTTCTTAACTCAAAATCACATTTCTTCATATGCAAATTTCTTTGAGTGAAAAGAATTTTGAATGTCTCTCAACTCTGGATAGATCTAAAGTTAAAATCAATCTAAGTTAAGTAAATTATAAGACAAACAATATTTTATTTACTTTTATGTATCTAATTAAAATTATATATTATTAAAAGCATTAATTTTATTTGAAATAGATTTAACAATGATTATAATGAATATAGTGATTATAAGGTCTTTTGCAAACATTATTTAGCTTGAAAGTTCTAGACTCAGATTTAGAATTTTTTTTACTAAAAGTTTGTATTTTTAGCACATTCTTAGTTAGTATTCTTAGTGTGTAAATAAACATATTAATGATTAAGATGTAAGGAAATACATAACATTATTTAACATGAGTGAAGTTTTAATATTTTATGAATTATTAATAAATTATTTTAAATAAAATATTTTTTATTAAATATTTTAAAGCTAGAAGTGATTTGATCTTTCTTAGTTTTCTTAGTAGATTCAGAGTTAAGATGGATATAGGTTGGTTTAATTCCTCTTTTAAATAAAACACATTCCACGTGAATATCATGGGTGAATATTATAGATTATTTTTATTTTTATTATTATTTTATTTGTATAGTGTTATTTTTATTTTATTTTTACTGAGTTAAAATATTTACATTACATTACATAAATATTTTTATTTAATTTTTATGTAATTTTATTTAGTCAAAATGTTAAACATTACATTACAACATATTTACCATACTAAGATAATTTTTATTAAATAAACATAATAAATTATTTAAATATATAATAATTATATAATTATCATTACTATTAATTAACAAATAAATTATGATAACTTTTATTAGTTTAAAAAAAATCATAAAAACACCTCTTAATTTTACATTTATCAACATTATCCAAAAAAATTAAAACTTAAAATCAATTGCTATTTTAACTAAGTCTATAATTGTTAAATTTGTAGAAATTAATTGTAGATTCAATACTCATGTAATTTTCTAAAACATAAGACTCAAATATACTCTACTCATCCACCTAAAGAAATTCACACTTGAGAGAATATATCAAAAGCATGTGACGTGAATCAATACACATACACGAAGATATATCTAGGGGAAAACAAATGCTAAAAACTCCTTCTTATCTATATTGCATTAATCATAAAATAGAGAAGAGATACAATTCGTGCTCAAGCCTAAGAAACCTTCCTGCCAAGATCTTATTTCCTTGCACTATTTCTCAAAGAATTAGCTCCCTATTAATTAGGAAAATCCCCATCCTGAAGTACACAATCCCTATAAGCTATTCTCCGATTGTATGCACCACCTTTAGAACTTGGATAATTATACAACTGATAGTACACTGCCCTTGAACTCCAATCTCAACTAGGTAACTCGAATTTCATGCATGCATGAATAAATTAAGGTTTATTTATCATTTAATTGGTTGAAAATTGAACCTCCACCCCACAATTATACCTCCTACTAGTTCCTCCAACAATTGGAACTAGTTTAACTTACGTTAACTCAATTTAACTGAATTAAATTGTTACAAATGAAATTACATCAACCTTAATGTATCCTTAACAGAGAGAGCAACCATGTATTTTATTTTTCTATGGTGGAATGGTTTCCATCTGAAACGATCCATCAGGATGGCGATGCAACCATAATCTTTCTAACAGATACCCTTTGTAGAACTCGGGCACTATATTCTCCACCTTGTTGTGGATAGAACTGGAGATGAACTTGTCTGCTGCTTCTTTTGAACGCCATATGGACAATGACCAGCACTCCCTCTCACTGTTAAGCTCACTAGACCAAAACTGCACAATGCGTCAAGAATCCATTACAATTAATGATAAGTCTAATAGGTTTTCAGGTTCCTGAATTTAATTATATCGTAAATTCTCAAAATATTTTGATGGTAGATTTTGAAAATATTTTGAAATTTGATAAATATGTTAAGTAAGACTGATATATCTTTATATCTATTATAGATTCTAGTAATATCACTAAATTTGATAATATGATGATTTGGTAAAATTATATCTTCTTCATCGTGTGTAAATACATCACCACTATCAAAACTAAATTGAATTAATGAATGCACATAAAAAAGTAACTTAACAAATGCCAGACCACTCTCTAAGATTTTTAATGTTCAAATTTCAAAATATTTCTAAGTTAGGAGACATCTTTATATAAATACATTGGAATTTGATGACCCTAAATTTTCTGATAGTCAAATTTCAAAATATTTCTAAAATGTGTTATCAAAAATAAAAAGAATAACACAAAAATAAAAAATATCACCAAAATTAATGTGCCTAACTTTTGAGCTTCATTTAAAGCAGTAGAATGCGCTGCCTGCAACTTATCTTCATTAACATGATCTGATCTCCTCGCAGACCTAAAGGGCACTGCGTACAACTTGACAGGATATAGCACTCGATAATTCTGAAACAGATCATGTCCATAGAAGCAGTCAGATATGGCTGTCGTAAGAGGATGAGTATATGCCAGAGGAGTTGGCTCCAAATTCTCAAATATCTCCCGCAGCTGCGATATATCTCTTTCCATTTTCTCAATGATAGAGAGAGGGCCTGGATTTTGCACTTTGAATAAATAATGTTGAAGATTCCGCTGACTCCATTTTTTACATTAAAATTAAGCCCACTTTCATGTCAACAAACACGTTTGTTGAACCCTGGTTTTATTTGTTAAATTATTACAAATTATCAACTTGCAGGATACCATTGTGGGTTTCAATGCATGGTTGCATCATGCCTTCCATCACCACCATTATTTAATTTTCTTTTACACGCTTCCACGATGAAGATAAATTTGGTCGATTTTTTTTTTTTCGACTATTGTCCTCTTGAATTTCTTAAATTATTACAAATGATCAACTTCTCAGACACCAATGTGGGTCTCCATGCATAATCCCGTCACGCCTTCCATCATCATTATTTAAATCTTTTTACACACTTTGCCTATGACTATAAATTTGATCCACATTTTTAAATTAAATCTCTTTACATGTTTCAACTATGATTATAAATTTGATCGACCCTTCAAAACTAATTATATATATAGGGGAGGGTCGCCATTACTTGTGCGCCCTCCCTTCCACGTTGGCATTTGATGTGGAGATCCACTCAGTTTTTGTATGAAACTTGTCACCTTTTTTTTGGCATGAAACTTGTCTATAGGAATGTGCCACATGTAAGGTTGGTGAGTGTATTAAAATTTTCTTTTAACTCTCCATTTAGGCTTTCCTCATACTCGTTTTATGGCATGACTTGGCTGCCCATTGCTATCTTGTTTGGGCCCAGTGTGTGGGCACTGCATTCAGCTGACTATAGGTCCTCTCAGCTTTAGTATTGGTGGTTCACCTGCATTGCCATTCTAGTGTTGTTCACCAGGCATTGTTTTTTTTTTCTTTTTTTTGTGCATAGATTCATTTCTTGTTTAGGGTTGCGTCTGTAGTTCTAGCGTTTCTCACCCGACATTGTTTTTTTGCATAAGTTCATTTCTTGTTTAGGGTTGCGTCTGTAGTTTTACTTGTTTCGAGGGAGGTTAACTAGTGGCTCTGCGGTTATTTTTTCTTCTTCGTGGGGGGTTTACAAATAGGCCTATTGTTGTTTTGATTCCACAAAATATTGTTTGCGAATCAACACATGGGATATTCAAGCAAGTTTGGTGGTTAATATGTAGGTTTCGAGGTCCATTCCGGTAAGTCATTAAATTCATGGATTTTTTCACGATTTTGCTGTAATTTTTTTTTGTTTGTGTCAAAATGCTATTTTCTCAATGTTTGCAAGGTTGTAATGCAGATAATTTGTATGTATGTCATAGAAGATATATGGCGAGGTTTGGACATCATGGTGGCTTCTACAGTTCTCTTGTAGGATTTTAAATCCTACCAGCCACTCTCTGTTTTTCAACACTTATATTTCTTGTTGGGAATTTAGCTCTTGTTGCACTGTTGTGTTTTTCAACATTTGAATTTGTTGTTAAGAATTTAGCTCTTGTTGCAGGGTTCAACAGGGTTTATGGTAGGGTTCGACAGGTTTTATGGTAAGGTTTATGGTTTAGGGTAGGGTTCGACAAGGCTTATGGAAGGGTTTGTGGTAGGGTTTTATGGTATGGTTTTGTCTCGTTCGTGGGGTTCATGGGTCTTGTTTGTCTTGTGTTGTTTCCAGCACGACATTAAAGCTCTCGTTTTTAGAGTTTTAAAATTATTTCAAACATGTTTTATGCTTTGTGATAAAAATTTTATTCATGGGTCTTGTTTGTCTTTCTCTGTTTCTGGCACATCAGTAATGATATGGTTTTTAGAGTGATACAATCATTTCAAACATGTTTTATGCTTTGTGATAAACTAGTTATTCATGGGTCTTGTTTGTCTTGGTCCATTTCTGGCACAACAGTAATGCTCTCGTTTTCAGAGCAATACAATTATTTCAAACGTGTTTAATGCTTTGTGATAAACTCGTTATTCATGGGTCTTATTTGTTGATCAGGAGTTCATAAATTTTTCTCAAAATTCGAAGTAACTGGATTGGATTGAAACTAGGATGGTTGCATAGATCTCATATTCTTGATTCGGGCGCCGCAAACAGTTCAAAAAATCAATGTCGTATGAGGAAGATATTGCTTTCTGATCGAAACGACAAATATGTAAAATTACGATAGTTTGACTAGGTTTGATTGGGATGCACAGTGAATGAACTGGATGCACAGTCAACAAAAAAATGAGATATTCCTTTATCGGATTGCTTCAATGCCCACTCAAGCTATATGGCGTTGCTTTCAGATCCTTGAGAAAATATGATGTTGTCGACGATACTCTGCGGTATGCAGCAGATGCCAAAGATTTTGAACAAGCAATGGAGTCTAGACAATTGCTCAGAGTATAGAGAAATTTTCATTCTAAATTTATATTATAAATTTATTATTTTGTAATTTAGATAAATATCTTTTAGATTAATCATTTATATATATAATTGTTTATTGATCTGTACATCAATTTGTTCTAAGTCAATGAAAATCACTTTTGATATAGTTAAACTATTTTAAAAAATGATTCTTCCATTCAACATTGTGGCTAACAAAACTAGACTTAATTTGCCATGGATAGTTAACATAGCTGCATTGATTTTTAAATGATTATTAAATAATATTTATACTCTGAATGTGTTTGTGATTGTTTTTTTTGAATAGATGCAGTACTGGTATGGGAATCTGAATGAGAGAAAAGAATGCCTGGTGACCTGCATCTGGAGGTGAGGAGAAGAAGATAAGAATGTTGTGACTGCTCCTCTCCACGCTAAAGCTACAATTCTTGCACCCCAATTCTATGAAAAATATACTCTTGACAGATACTGGCTCTACTGTAGCCCTGATGGGTTGTTCAGCATTGAGATAATTTAATAATAGAGGAGCATCGTCACAATATTTTTGAATAATTTCCTTGTAGTGTTGAATTTTGAATAATTTCGCTGTAATGTTTCATAGCACGGTGTCTTCTAAATCATTCACTGCCAAATTCTTTCTTAAATAGATAAGTCAGTTGTTAAACTTTTCGTAGAGATAAAATATGCATAGAATTGAAAAGGAGTTGTAGGTCTCAGGTGAGGCCTGCACCTGGAGACTACACTCAAACTGAGAGATCACTCTCATACACTCTACTTCATGAATGAAAGATTACATCATTAAATACATTACTAGAAATCAGGAAGTTGCAACCAAACCCCTAAGCTCTAGGAACAAATCCTAAACTAAGGAGATACGTTACAACTTGTGTAACCTTTTCTCCATTAATACAAAATAATATAATTATTTTCAAATCCCCCCCTTAATGGAGAAAGGATTGTCCTAAACTCCTAGCATCCTTCTAAACAATTCAAACTTAACACGTGCAAGAGGCTTTGTAAAAATATCAGCCACATTGTCACAAGTTTTACAATATTCAATAATAATTTCTTTTTACTGTAGTTTCTCTCTGAAAAAGTGGAATTGAGTGTCTATATGTTTGGTGTTTTTATGGAACACTGGATTGTATGCTAATTTAATAGTGCTCTGGTTGTCGTTTTTGATAGGAGTAGAGTTCTTTTGTTCTTCTGCTTCATCATTGAGAAGCCTTCTCAACCAGATCGCTTCACAAGTTGCTGCACACAATGCTTGATACTTAGCTTCACATGAAGACAGTGCTACAGTACCTTGCTTCTTGCTGCTCCATGTTATGACCCTAGATCCTATGCTGAATGTGTAACCTATGATAGACCTTTGATCATCTAGGTTACCTGCCGAGTCTGAATCTTAAAAGCCTGCTAGAATAACATCAGATGTGTCAGTGTATAAAATGCCATAATTAACAGTACGAAAAAGATACCTCAACACGCTTTTTGCTGCTACCCAATGAATTTCAAATGGTTTTGACATGAACTGGCTCAACACACTAACAGAGTATGCCAAATCTGGTCTGGTTGTTGTAAGATATATCAAGTTTCCAACTAGTTGTCTGTACATCGTGGCATCCACATCCTTAGTGCCATCATCACTACACAACTTCCAATTCTGTTGAAAAGGTGTTGTTGTTGGCCTACACTGATCCATACCAAAATTTTCCAACAGATTTCTATCATACTTACCTTGGGTAAGAAAATTTTTCCCAGTATCTCTCCATACTTCTAATCCCAGACAGTAATGGAGACTTCCGAGATCCTTCATTTCAAAAACTTGTGCCATAAGCCTTTTGATTTCTATGATTAAATTATCTGCATTTCCTGCTATAATCATGTCATCTACATACAAGGAAATCAAAATAATCTGCCCCTGCATATTGTACTTGGTATACAAGTTTGGGTCATTTAAACTCCTATGAAAACCATGCTCTAAAAAGAAAGAATCAATCTTTTCGTACCAAGACCTGGGTGCTTGCTTTAAGCCATATAGTTCCTTTTTCAATCTGTAAACAAGATGTTCCTGTCCCTGCTTTACAAACCCCTCTGGCTATACTAAGTAAATTTCTTCTTTTAATTCACCATTTAAAAATTCAGATTTGACATCAAGCTGGTGTAGCTCCCAATTATGTTTAGTTGCTAGAGAAATAAGCATTCTGATAGTATTTAACTTTGCTACAGGTGCAAAGGTGTCATCAAAGTCTATACCTTCCTACTGTGAATATCCCTTTGCAACCAGCCTAGATTTTAATTTCTCTATACTTCCATCTACATTCATTTTTGGTTTAAACAACCATTTACATCCTATGGGTGTTTTATTCTTAGGCAGTTCAACTAAGTCCCAAGTGTCATTTCTAGACATAAATTCTATCTCTTCGTTCATTGCAGCCCTCCATTCCTCAAATTGACTAGCTTCTTTGTAATTAGTGGGCTCTACAATGTTCATAATATTTGACATCAAAGCATATTCTTTCAATCTTAATGGTTTTTGAGTCTTCCTACTTGATCTCCTTAGTAGGGGACTTACCTCAAATTTGTTTTCTTCATATCTAATTGGGCTTGCATTATCACCTTCTTCTTGTTCTTCTTTCTGTTCTTCTTTCTGCTCCTGCTTCTGCTCCTGCTCTCTTTCATCCTCGCTGCTTTCATCCATCAACAATGGAATGTGCCAATCATCACCAATGTCATCTTTCCCTTCCTGAACCTGTTCATGAAACACTACATCCCTACTTGAAAATATCTTATGAGACTGAGGATTGAACAACTTATATGCTTTAAATTCTATGCTATCACCAACAAAGATGCATTTAATAGCTTTAGGGTCTAATTTCTTCCTATCAGCTTTAGGTATATGGGCAAATTCTTTTGACCCAAATATTCTTAGATGATTTACTACTGGTTTGAGTCCATATAGAGCTTCAAAAGGGGTTTTGAAGCCAAGATACCTGGTAGGACTTATGTTCTTCAAATATACAACAGTATTAATAGCGTCTGCCCAAAAACTATTAGATAGACCCTTATCTTGTAACATGCTCCTTGCACACTCCACTAAGGTTCTGTTCTTGCACTCTGCCACTCCATTCTGCTGTGGTGTGTGTGGCACTGTAAACTGCTGTACAATCCCGTGAGATTTGCAGAATTTCATGAATTCCCCTAACTTGTATTCTCCCCCTTGATCAGATCGGAGAATTTTTATGCTCTTTCCAAATTGTTTTTCCACCAAGGTTTTAAATTCTATAAAGCACTGGAAAGTATGAATTTTTCTACTAAGAAACTAAACCCGTGAATATCTAGTGCAGTCATCAGTAAATAACAAAAATTAATATGCTCCCCCTAGCAACCTTGTCTGCATAGGTCCGCATATATCAGTGTGCACTAGTTCTAAAACATTTGTTTCCTTCCTTCTATCATGTACAGGAAACTATTATCTATGCATTTTACCTAAGGCAAATCCATCACAATTTAACTAAGTATTATGAAAGATAGGGAGTCCCTCAACCATACCTTTTCTCTGCAATAACATGAGGTCCTGCAAATTCAGATGACTGAATCTCTGGTGCTACAGTTGTTCGGCTGTCGATCCACCTGCAACCATGGCTCGATGTGGTATACTCTTTACATCCAGTCTGTATAGGTTTCCTACACGCACGCCTATTGCAGCAATTTCTTTCATGTGATCCTTTATGACACAATGAGTCTTGAAGAACTCAACTTGCATATCTTGATCAGTGATCATGGATACAGATATCAGATTTTTCTTAATTCCAGGTACATATAAAAAAATTTTAAGATGACTGATTTTACCATTTGGTAACTTCACTGGAATATCCCCATAACCTCTAATCTGGTATCCACTATCATCTCATAAATAAATCTTTGATTCATAAATACTTTCTTCAAGATTTTCAAAAAATTCCTTTTTACCTGTCATGTGAGAGGATGCACCGGAATCGACATACCAAATATCGTCCTCATTGGATGCTGAAAGGGCACAGTTAGCTGCGAACAGTCGAAATTCGTGACTGAAGTCTTCATCTTCTTCAACATCTTTTTCAACAAAATATCCTCTATGCTTTGCTATCGCCAACTTTCTCTTTACATCATCTACCTGCTTCTTAAGACATTCATTCTGTATATGACCCTTCTTTCCACAGTAATAACATCTTCTTATAGGATTATTTACAGACATACCTTTGTACAAACTCTTTTGCGATGTACCTCCTCTCTGCTGCAGTTGTGACTGTGATTGCTGTTATGGCTCCATCCCTCTGAATGGTCACTGTTTTGCCATAAGAGCAAGATCATCGCTCTGGGGTTTCAAATTCTGCCGTTTCCCCTCCTCTTGCAGCAAGATCCCTGTCAGATCTTCAAATGTAGGTGCTTTTTCCCTTGCTGCCAATCCAGTGATGAACATTTGATATTCATCTCTCATCCCGTTCAGTGTGATTGTGACGAGATCTAAGTCTGAAACCTTCTCCCCGATGTCCCCTAATCCGTCTTTCACATCTTTGATTCGCACAATGAATGCAACAACAGTCTCACTTTTGTCCATCTTCATTGAAAAAATCTTGCTTTTGAGTGCCATAATTCAACTTGTGTTCTGGGTCTGATACAGGCTTTTGATGGTTGTCCAGATCTCCGTGGACATTTTACATTCATTGATATGAGGGATAATGTTGTCCATGACGGACATCTTTAGCAAAACTTTCGCCTTGTTTTCTCGCTTATCCCATTCTTGCTCTTGTGTATTTGCCTCGTTTTGTGAATTTAGCCTCTGCTCATCTCTTGTAACTATTGACCATGCATTTTCACCCTCAAGCAAGGTCTGAATCTTAAACTTCCAGTTTTTGAAGTTAGATCCATCGAGTTTTCCAGACTCGTGGAGATAAGATTCCATCGTATTACTCATCTTGATCTATAAGCAAATCAATCTACCCAACAATAAAAAAAAATCAATACCTGTCAAATCCTGACACACGATCTACCACTGATCTGCTGGTTTCCTGATCCACCCACTGTGTCTTCGATTCAGATCCAGCAAAATATGCAATTCAATCTCGCTCCGATGAGAAAATTTGTTGTTTTCAATACAGCCATAAAACCGATCTTGATCAAAATTGATCCGATCTGCCTCTCTCGGATAGATCCACAACTTCTCCGATCTGCAACTCCACAAATCGTCCAGTGAAGGTGAGGCTTCCCGCGGATCCCCTTTAAGGTGAGGTGGCGCCTTCCCGAGCGAAAAATCCGCGCCCAAATTAAAACGATGCAAGGCAAAATCATTGGCGCGGGTTTTCCGTGTGCCTCCGCGCCAATCCCATGATTTGGCACATTGGCATAGTTATGGGCCAGACAGACGCGCCAGTTGTGCTTCCTGGAGCGACTGTCAGCGCGAAAAGCACGCCAACCCCCTTCTGCTCAGAAAATTAAAAATTCATCTGAGTCTGTGAGCCAGCTGTTACTGCAGTCCACCTGCTTGGTCGATCACAAAGCTCTGTGAGCACACAGCTCTCGTGTACATGCGGCCACAAAGGCACTTTTAGCCATGAAGGCAATTCTGCCACAAAGGCAAATTGGCCACAAAGGCACTCCAGCCACAAAGGCGATAAAAGATCAAGCTCACCCAATCTGAGCTCTGATACCAAGATAAAATATGCACATAATTGAAAATAAGGAGTTGTAGCTCTCAGGTGAGGCCTGCACCTGGAGACTACACTCAAACTGAGAGATCACTCTCATACACTCTACTTCATGAATGAAATATTACATCATTTAATACATTACTAGAAATCAGGAAGTTGCAACCAAACCCCTAAACTCTAGGAAAAAATCCTAGACTAAGGAGATACATTACAACTTGTGTAACCTTTTCTCCATTAATACAAAATAATATAATTATTTTCAACTCGTATTTGTTTCTGAAAGAATTAATCAACAACGTTTCCTATATTCTATACAGAAGAATTAATCAGTAATTTAACATAACACATTTTGTAGTTTAACTGTCCGATTATGTAATTTAGTTTTCCGCTATATTTTCATAAGTGGTTCTTCCAGTTGCCTGGCCGCCATATATGCAAATCTGGTGCTTTAGCTCAAAATTTGGCTAAATTTCATTTAGATATAGAGTAGTTTAAGGAGGGGATATTTTCCAATCAGACACCATGAAATCTGGCGGAAATATTTGAAAATCATATTGAAGTTTTCAAAGCTTCAAAATTTTGGGAGCTGCTGGATTCTTGACGGAGCCAAACCAATTTCCAGCCAACAAACAATTAAACACGTCATAATCAATTAAAAAAAAAAAAAAAAGTCACCATCCTAGAGAAATTGTTGCCTAGGATATTCAATGATTAAGACCGATAAGTGGGCAGAACCAATGCACTTGTGGATTCAATGTATGTCTGTGGATAGAGTGTATTTAATTTATTGACTAGATTCAATGTATATGTTCAATGTACACATAACCCAATCTTTTACATTGACATATTCAATGCACGTAACGTACTGTCTACATTGAATGTATCATTATGTCTTTAATTTATGAATTATACTCATTTTATCCTTATATCTGTAACCATATAAAGAAATGATATACAACTTGCAAGGTTGTTCCGAATTGCACATGTATCTATTTGTCTATAGTTTTGTATAAATTTTATATAAAAAAAAAATTAAGTTGTGTATTGAAAGTATTCTCCAATTTAATATGATAGAGATATTATAATTTAATTCGAGAGATGTCATAATCTAATTTAATGTTCAACATATATTTTAACTACATAAAAATAAAATAATTTTTTCAGTTCACTATGATAAAGATAATAGATGTTATAATGTTTCATTCTATCATGTTCAACATTTTGACTTAATCAAATTACATTAAAAAATTTAAAATTAAAATAAAATAATCTATTTATTATCTATAGTTTTTGGACTCTAGATTTTAAATATAATATTTTTATTTTAAAAAATAATATAATATTCTTTAATATATATATTTTTTAAATTAATAAGATTATTCATTTTTTAACTTAGGGAAAATAAAATAAAAATAAAAATATGATTTTTTTACTCCAATATCAAATAAAATCAATAAATAAAATAACATTAAAATAAAAATAACTTCATGGTATTGACTCGCAATATCATGTGGAATATAACCTACTTAAAGGGAGAGTTACGCGACCCTAGATCCATCTTAACTCCGATATACTAAGTGTATCCTTGGTAGATCCAAATTTAAGATGGATCTAGGCTAGTTTATAATTATAATTCAATAAAACATTTTGATTGATTAAAATATCTTGATTTTGAAAATCTATTTTTCATAAACTTCAATAATTTTTTTTTATTTTGAAAATCTAATTTTCATGAGCTTCCAAGTGAAAGCAATGGAGTGCTCCCAAAAATCCTTGGACGAAAGAATTTGACTACTCCGAAAAATCCTTGGACAAAAGAATTTGGAATACTCCCAAAAATACTTGGACTAAAGAATTGTCACCTTTGCTATATTAAGATGGTGGAAGATGAAAAACACTTCCCTTTAGATTTCTTGACCCTTACTGACATCAACTCTCATTTCCCTAACTTTAACTTTTTCCACACCTCCAATCTTCTTGACATGTTAAGTCAACCCAACTATAGTGATCTTGGAGCTTCTTTACCTTCTTTTGTATCATAGAAACAATAAATTTTTTTATGATATAAATAAGATCTTGAAGAATCACAATTAGATTTTTATTTTCTTAAGGCCCAGACTGCATTAGACATTTGACTTAGTGGATGTTAATCATCATACTCATCAAATAAAATAAAATAAAATAAAAAAATGAGTAGTGTTTAAGTGCTACTTTTTGGAAAGTTTTCCAGTTTATCAGTTTATTCATTGAAATCACAAATTTGACAGGTGAAATATTCACAATCTAAGTGGCCCAAAGGTTTTTGAGAGTATTGATGTCACATTTAAATAAAAAATACAAAATTAATAGTTGTAATTAATAATTAAAAAAATATAAAATTATTAGTTATAATTAATAATTAAACCAACCTTAATTTATATTAACTCCATATCCACTAAATGTGGAGAGAGATCAAATCTCTTTTCACTTTAAAAGAGGTTTGTATCTCAAGCGATTTGATTCCTCTCAAGACTGAAAGATATAGATGGATCTAGGCTAGTTTTGAATAAATTTACTATTAAATTATAACGTTTTTGCATTTATCGGTGCTCTCTAGTCCAATATGGTAAAGATATTGTCATATAATGTATTGTAAAAAGTCAAAATAAAACAAAAACGAAATAAAAATATTTAATAATTACACTAAGTTAAATTACATAAAACTAAAAATAAAATAAAATAAAATAAAAATATATAAAATTAACAATTATAATTATAATTAATTATTAGATTAGTCTTCTTAACTCCAAATCACCTCTCTTCATATGCAAATTTCTTTGAGTGAAAATAAATTTGGATGTCTCTCAACTCTGGATAGATCTAAAGTTAAAATGAATCTAAATAAAGTAAATTATAAAATAAACAATATTTTATTTTCTTTTATGTATCTAATTAAAATTATATATTATTAAAAGCATATAATTTTATTTGAAATAGATTTGAGAATGATTATAATGAATATAATGTCTTTTGCAAACATTATTTAGCTTGAAAGTTTGTTCTCACTCTAGACTCAGATTTAGAATTTTTTTTACTAAAAGTTTGTATTTTTAGCACATTCTTAGTTAGTATTCTTAGTGTGTAAATAAACATATTAATGATTAAGATGTAAGGAAATACATAACATTATTTAACATGAGTGAAGTTTTAATATTTTATGAATTATTAATAAATTATTTTAAATAAAATATTTTTTATTAAATATTTTAAAGATAGAAGTGATTTGATCTTTTTTAGTTTTTTTAGTAGATTCAGAGTTAAGAGGGATATAGGTTGGTTTAATTCCTCTTTTAAATAAAATACATTCCACGTGAATATCATGGGTCAATATTATGGATTATTTTTATTTTTATTTTTATTTTATTTTTATAGGGTTATTTTTATTTTATTTTTACTGAGTTAAAATGTTTACATTACATTACATAAATATTTTTATTTAATTTTAATTTAATTTCTATGTAATTTTATTTAGTCAAAATGTTAAACATTACATTACAACATATTTACCATACTAAGATAATTTTTATTAAATAAACATAATAAATTGTTTAAATATATAATAATTATATAATTATCATTACTATTAATTAACAAATAAATTATGATAACTTTTATTAGTTTACAAAAAATCATAAAAACACCTCTTAATTTTACATGTATCAACATTATCCGAAAAAGATTAAAAATTAAAATCAATTAGCTATTTTAACTAAGTCTATAATTGTTAAATTTGTAGAAATTAATTGTAGATTCAATACTCATGTAATTTTCTAAAACATAAGACTCAAATATACTCTACTCATCCACCTAAAGAAATTCACACTTGAGAGAATATATCAAAAGCATGTGACATGAATCAATACACATACACGAAGATATATCTAGGGGAAAACAACTGCTAAAAACTCCTTCCTATCTATATTGCATTAATTATAAAATAGAGAAGAGATACAATTTGTGCTGAAGCCTGAGCAACCTTCCTGCCAAGCTCTTATTTCCTTGCGTTATTTCTCAAAGAATTAGCTCCCTATTAATTAGGAAAATCCCCATCCTGAACTACACAATCCCTCTAAGCTATTCTCTGACTATATGCACCACCTTTAAAACCTGGATAATTACCTTCCTGCCAAGCTCTTATTTCCTTGCGTTATTTCTCAAAGAATTAGCTCCCTATTAATTAGGAAAATCCCCATCCTAAACTACACAATCCCTCTAAGCTATTATCTGACTGTATGCACCACCTTTAAAACCTGGATAATTATACAACTGATAGTACACTGCCCATGAACTCCAATCTCAACTAGGTAACTTGAATTTCATGCATGCATGAGTAAATTAAGGCTGATTTATAAGTTAATTGGTTGAAAACTGAACTTGCACCCCACAACTATACCTCCTACTAGTTCCTCCAACAATTGGAACTAGTTTAACTTACATTAACTCAATTTAATTGAATTAAATTGTTACAACTGAAATTACATCAACCTAGGCTCCTAAAATTTAGGAATGACTATACAAAAATAAAGTTAAGCCCTTAACGCAAATTAATTAAGCTAACTAAGTGACACTAACTCACTTAACTCATTTTTAAGTTGTCTTGTGATGTGGAATTACAAATTTCTCCTAATTTAATTTAAGGGAAAATTAAATTAGGAGTTTCTTGTTACATTTTCAACACTCCCTCTCAGCAAGAAATAGATTATCAGATACCCCAATACTGCCTCTATGGAGCTCGAATTTTCTTCTTGCCAAGGCCTTTGTCAAAATACCTACATCTTGTTCCTCTGTAGGAATGTATTCCAATAACATGATCCATCTTTGCACACAGTCTCGTAGATGGTGATACCAGATGTTGATATGCTTGGATCGATCATGAAAAACCGGATTTTCAGAGAGTTTGATACAGCTATGATTGTCACAGTAAATCATAGTGTGATCCATCATCTAACCAAATAACCCAACACGAATCTTCCTCATCCAGATAGCCTCACAAGTTGCTTGAATGGAAGCCATTTACTCTACTTCTGCTGAATTGAGTGCAGCTGGTCTCTGCTTTTTGTTGTACCAAGAAATTGTTGCTGACCCAATACTGAAAATTCCTCCGAAAGTGCTCTTTCAATTTGATGGACTACCCACCCAATCTGCATCTGTGAAGCCCTGCAACTTCTCTCCCTGTTTCCACTTGTACCAAATACCATACTGAGTAGTGCCTCTGAGGTATCTCAACATATGTTTGGTTGCCTTCCAATACAGTTTGGTTGGCTTAACCATTGCTTGAAAAAGCTAGCTAACTACATAACACATGTGTCATGTGTTCACCAAGCACATGAGTGAACCTGTAATATTCCTAATTTAGCTTTTAGCTAATTAGAATATTAACTTTTGACTTCCTTAATTAACAGACGAATAAGAGGGTAGAGGGACCCATAAATCCCTTTAGTAGGAATAAAACCACTTCTTAATGTGATTGTGGACCAATGCATCTTGATGGTCAAGATGAATAAACCACTCCTTGGTGTGAATGTGGGTGAGTGCATGTGGATGGGGTCAATTTGACCAAATCAAAAACGCAGTCATGGAGGTAGTGGAGACAATGGAGGACAGTACAATCATAATGAAGGTTAGTGGACATGAGAGTAGCATCATTATTGTGTGGGGCCAAGGGTGTGAGGGTTCCACAAGTATAAGAAAATGGTGAAGGAATCCATGGAGAGCATTCTAGATTATTATTATTTTCTTGTTGTTCAAGACTTGAGCACGATTAAGTTGTTTAGCTGAGTCTGTAGTGATGTTTAGCACAAGGGTGTCTCCGAGTGGAGATCCCAACCTCATCCTCAGGGACTTTGAGTGCCTACTCAGGAGAGAATTATTACTTTCCATGTGAGTTGATCTCATCATTTGACATACAAGCCACTTGCAGACACTCTAGTGATGCGGAGTCACCCAGTGAATTACATAGTCTAGTAGTACAATTCATTAGAAGAGGGGGAAATTCCATAGCATTTCTGCTTGGAATCTATTGAAGGGATAATCCCTTCAATAGATGGGCTTGGGAATACTTGCAGCTATTCTATCTTTCAGTTCAACCCATTGTCTGACATACCCAATAGTTATGCATTGCAAACCCTAGGAGGGTGATTTTCCGAGGTCAGGAAATTCAAAATTCCTTTCTGAGTTATTCTGGTTTTTTTCCATAGAATTCAAATTCTAAATCCTAGATTATTTTGAACACTAGAGCACCCTCATCTACACAGTCGTATTCACCCAACATCATCATTTCCAGTAGGGGAATGCAGAGGGAGAGCACTAGCAGTGCAACAAAGAGCAATATTTTTCAGTGGGAGAGCTTGAGGCCATTGCAACCTGCTTTTTTTGGCTTGAATTCTATCTATTTTGAAGCACTGTTGTATTATTTTACCTCCAGATTAATAAAATGGCTCAAATTTTCTATCTATTTCTATGGTATTTTTAGTTTATTTTCATATTGTTGTAGTTTCTAGTTTATTGTGTTTTATATTACTGTATTTTCCTATTTGGAATATTATCGTCATATCAGAGCTCATACACTTGGCTCAGCCTGTGGAACAACGGGCCTATGACACTCGAAGATAGAGAATACATTACAGACCAGACAAGGAGATACAAACACAAAGAACACAAAAATTTGTTGGAATAAAACATGAAGATTTTGCGTTAGATGTTTCAGGCAAATGAAGATGAATTTCGAAAATCCGAGACATGGGTTTTGTGCATAATGGACCAATTATGTTTCCACATGAGAATTTTTTCCAAATTAGATTTGGATTGTTCCAAAAATAGAAGGTTCTATGAGAGATAGAAAAAAAAAAAGAAAACACAGAAATTTGTTGGGATAAAACGTGACAGTTTTGCATTGGATGTTTTGAGAAAATGAAGACGAATATGAAAAATATGAGACATGGGTTTTGTGCAGAACGGACCAATTCTATTTCTTAGTGAGAATTTTCCCCAAATTCAGTCTATATTGAGAGAAACAGAAAGTTCTCTAAAGATGATTTTCTCATATTTGGTGGGGTGGCCATTTTTCAAATTCTTCCGATTGCAATACCATATTCAACTTGTTTCAGAGTTCACATCTAGAAAATAAAGTTGTGTTCCAATGGAGGAGGATAAGGGAGTCTCCAATAGAAGAAGAATATATGGGAAGGAGTTTGGTAATATCCTCCTAAGGACTATGCAGGATCTCACCAGAGAGATCAAGGAGATGAGAGTGGAGAGACAAAGGGATTCCCCAAGAGGGTTGCAAAATGGAGAAAGTTCTAGTACGTCACATCATTGGTATGAGAAAATGGAAATGAAGCAAGCTTTATAGCACTCCACTATGCCTACCTTCCTAGTAGTAGGAAATGGGGCTAGAGGACCACAAGAGTAGGAGGCTCTCACTGATTATTTTCTGGAATATGAATCTCAGTCTCAAAGATTCAAAGAACATCTAACTTTCTAGGAAATTTTCTAGATTAAGGATAACCAAAGACCTTCAAACTAAAATAGAGGAAGAGGGTACACATAGGGCAATGACTTGCAACGTACCATGGGTAGAATTTTTCTACCTACGTTTGATGGGTCATAAAAGAGTATGCCAAAGACTTGGGTGGAGACAACTGAGCATACACTCGTTGATGAGACACCACCCATTCTTAAGGTATCCATTGATGGGGTATCTAGGGTTGTGATTGATTTTTATGATGATAGCAGTGCATCATTAGTTGATGAGGTGTTGGGAGACAACTCCACCATTGTTGAGGTGCCGATAGGTATAGAGGACCTTAGGTTTATGGAAAAATTGTCAGATGACAATCACATGCAGCTGACTAGTGATCATGCCTTGCGTATTGGAGTATATATGGAGGAGGGTGTGTAGCCATCCTTTGGGCTAGCCCTTGGGGAGGCGCTAGGAGATATAAAGGTATTGGATGATGGTCGCACATAGCAGTGCCATCAGTTTTGGGTCGACCTTCTAGCTTTGAAGGTGAAGGCCACATCAATACGAGAGGTTATCCTATGACAAAATGAGAAGCTGGAAGGCATGAGAGTGGTTTGTGCCGAGACAACGAAAAAGTTGGTCCACATTGGGGAACGGTTGGATTCCCTAATGGTGTAGTTATAGAGCACATTGGAGTGTCAGAACACCCCCCTTCAGGCATACATCAACAGGTGCAACACTCGTACGATGGAGGGGCTATTCTATGTGTGGGGATTCTTGCATTTGATTCTTTTCTCAAGGTTGGATAGCGAGAGGTACTGAGCCGGTACCCCATGGAGTAGGCTAGGCATTTGGATACATCTATCGCCACATTTCAGCAGAGTCCATGGATTACCATAGGGACACGAGGGCCGAATTACAGTTGGGTTGCAGGTGGAAATTACCATCACATGATAGATTCAGTAGGTTATGGTAGTCATTGTGCAATGGGTCTGATGTTTGGGCACACACACATTTTTAGGTCTCTATCAGAGCCTTAGACATCCCTAGTGACAGGATGGTTCGACAGGAGGGTACACCCTTTTTAGGAGCTATCTAAGCATAACAAACTTGTATGGAGTCACAGGGTGATTAGCCTACGTTGGGAGGAGCTGGTCGGAGGAGGTGGCATCGACAAGCCACCAGACATGGCAGTACGTAGAAACAGTGCTCTCTCATGGGTATATGGTACACTTGATCTATAGAGGATAAGAGAAATGATTCCATTTTCATTGGCATATGAGAAGTTGGGCCTCTCCGATCCTTTAGAGAAGATGGGGAGATGTAGCCCACCTCATGGGGGGTTTACTAACAGAGTGGTGGATAATTTGGCCCATGCAGGATACTATAGAGTATAGGATGGTATAGTTGTAGCCAATGGTATTCAGTGGTGTACAGGGGTAGGTTGCAGCATATCGTCGCATGATGAGAAGTGTAGAGACATTTGGTGGTATGCAGTGACCCATGATATGACGCAATAGGCACTTGGAACATTGCACCCAAGGGTACTTATGGATAGGGGAATTAGGTGTACCCTGGGATGCAGCTCACCTAGGATTGATGCAAATATTTTTGAGCATATGGAGACACCACGTTTAATAGAGACAAGGCTATGAGGGTGTTATCAGCAGATCCGAGGTAGAGGGAGTGTCGTCTGGAGGATTACTCTTGAGCATTTAGGCATCAAGAACGAGTTGGGGAGGAAGGGACTTTTCTTCATCTACAAAGAACCTTGGAGGCCTGATCACTCATGCTTGAGTGATGCAGATGATGTGGTAGAGGTATATCAGGAGGAAATTCCTTTTGTATTATAGGACGAGGACTCTTCTTCAGACGAGTCCATGGGGTCATATGAGGATACTTCTGGGGAGCATGAGTAGTCATGTATAGTTGATGACATTAGGTTGGATTTGTATTCCAACATGTAGGGTGAGAAGTCAGAGGAATCGATGAGAAATATTGAAGATTATGAGTCACTTGTGATGATTTAGCCTGAGCAGGATATGGTGGAGCATGGAGCAGCTGAGGAGGATGTTATGCACATCATGCATGATATTCCTTTGAGGGAGAGCCATATGGAGGCTCATAGTGAGCCAGTGCTAGATATGCAGCTAACCTTAGGGTCAGCCATGGAGGAGAAGATGTTGGAGATGGTGGTGCATCCATCTTTGGGCAGACCCATTGATGAGGTGCCAGTAGATGCATATACAGTTAGCAGGACTACGATACTTTCAGGGAGAAACACTCTACAGGAGTACATCGATGGGGCTTGTTATACACCTTACCCACTTGAGCCTATTATAGAGAGAGGGGCCTTCCCTTTGAGGCAATTCTTTTTGATAGGCGGGACAGAGTAGCACGAGTTGAGTGTGAGTTGGAAACCACACTTCAGATATGTTACATATGCAGATATCAGCACATTGGATTCTTTTACCGAGATAGACTGGCGGGAGATCATGAGTTGGTATCCTATGGATGGTATGATCTTCTTAGTCAGGTGCATAGAAGAGCAGGGACCCATAGAAATGATAGGTACTATGGTTTACATTTGGCAGTGGGGCACATGTCGAAAAATATTTAGAACTCCATCCCGACTTTGGGAGAATACGATCAACATTGGATTGAGTCAAGAGAGAGAGGTGATGAGTTGGTACGCAGTTGGTGGGGAAACTTATACAGTCATATATATGAAACAACAGGGGCCATGGAGCATTGATGCATGTTGGCGGTCTTCCCCTCATGAGGCAGTAGCTATAGCCAGAAGAAATGCGTAGTTCGAGCTAGGGGAATTGGGCGATGATTGGCCATGGTGGCGTTGGTATCCTAGAGGATTGATTGATGACAGGTATGGTGAGAGATCTGTTTTGGATCCCAACATTGACGATTCTGTTCCAGGTAGCTTGACACAGGGGCATAACCGCACTGAGCGGTTTGTATGGGATCCAGGCATTGGTCTCAGTTGCATCGGCTCAACAGGGGCCCACATCTTTGCAGTTTCTTGAGGACAAGCAAAGTTTTGGCAAGGATGACTATAATATTCGTAAATTAGCTTTTAGCTAATTAGAATATTAAATTTTGTCTTCCTTAATTAATAGAATAATAAGAGGGTAGATGGACCCATAAATCCTTTTAGTAGGAATAAAACCACTTCTTAATGTGAATGTGGATCAATGCATCTAGATAGGGTCAAGATGAATAAACCACTCCTTGGTGTGAATGTGGGTCAGTGCATGTGGATGGGATCAATTTGACCAAATCAACAACGAAGTCATGGAGGTAGTGGACACAATGGAGGACAATGAAGTCGTAATGGAGGTTAGTGGCCATGAGAGTAACGTCATTATTATGTGGGGCCAAGGGTGTGAGGGTTCCACAAGTATAAGAAAAGAGTGAAGGAATCCATGGAGAGAATTCTGGATTATTATTATTTTCTTTTCGTTCATGACTCGAGCATGCTTCATTTGTTTAGCTGAGTCTAAAACGTTGTTTAGCACAACGGTGTCTCTGAGCAGAGATCCCAACCTCATCCTCAGGGGCATTCGAGTGCCTACTTAGGAGAGGATTCTTGTTGTCCATGTGAGCTAATATCATCATTCGACATTTAGGCCACTTGCAGACCCTCTAGTACTGTGCAGTCACTCAGTGACTTACACAGTCCAGGATCAGAGTTCATCAGAAGAGGGGGAAATTCCATAGCATTTCTGCTTGGAATCCATTGAAGGGATCAACCCTTCAATATTTGGGCTTGGGAGTACTTTCAGCTATTCTATCTTTCAGTTTAGCTCATAGTCCAACATACCCAATAGTTATGCATTGCAAACCCTAGGAGGGTGATTTTCGGAGGTTAGCCAATCTGGAAATCCTTTCTGGGTTATTTTGGGTTTTTGCCATAGAGTCCAGATTCTAAATACCGGATTATTCTAAGGACTAGAGCACCCTCATCTACGCATTCCTATCCACCCAGCATCAACATTTCTAGGGGGGCGGCGCAGAGGGAGAGCTCCAACATTGCAATAGAGAACAATGTTTTCAGTGGGAGAGCTTGAGGCCATTCCAGCTCACTTTTTCTAGCTTTAGTGCTATCTATTTTGAAGCACTGTTGTATTATTTTCACCTCCAGATTAATAAAATGGCTCAACTATTCTGTATATTTCTATGGTGTTTTCAGTTTATTTTCATATTTTTGTAGTTTCTAGTTTATTGTGTTTTGTATTATTGTATTTTCCTATTTGGAATATCATAGAACCCACAAGCTACTTGTAAATAGTGGCATCCACCTCGTCACTTGAAGTGGCATCCTCTTTCCTCCAACTTCCTGCCAGAGGAGCGTCTATGGGTTTCCTACTTTCCATGCAGAACATCTTCAGTATCGCATTGGAATAATTTCCCTGAGAGACAAACAATTCCCTCTCTCCTTGCCATACTTCCAAACCAAGGAAATAATGCATGAGTCCCATGTCATTCGTATCGAATTCTCTTGCAAGATCATCTTTGCAAGATTTTATCAACTTCTCATCATCGTTTAAAATTAAATCATCAACATATAATAAATTTTGCATTTGTTTCACTTTTGGTGAAGCCCAACATGGTGAAATAACTGTCGATCTTGGTGTACTAAGCACAAAGTCCTTGTTTAAATGCATACAATGCTCACTTGATTTTGCACACATGTGACTCTCTGTAGAAGGTATCAAATCCTTTCAGTTATTAAATGTACACCTCTTCCTCAATCACTTCATTGAGGAATGATGTCCTCACATCCATCTGATGGATCTTCCATCCCATCTACACTACAAGTGTTATAATTGATATGATAGGAGAGTACCTTGCTACTAGAGAAAAGGTATCCGCATAAGCAATTCCCTCCACCTGAGAGAACCCCTTGGCCACAAATCTATCCTTGTGTTTCTCGATGCTTTCATCTGCTACTTGCTTCACCTTGTAGAACCCGAAAATATGACTTATTATTTGGTCTTGGGACTACTTCCCAAACATTTTTTCTGACTGTTGAATCATATTCCTCTACCATGACATCAAACCATACTAGATTCTACACTGCTTCCTCAAATAATGATGGTTTTGTCTCAACTATATCACTCATCAAAACCATGTAACCAATGTACTGATCCAGTGACCTCCTCTACCGATGCAATGATGTGGGTGCTAGCATCATGCAATAATATGTTAGCTTCCCTAGTGCACTTCCTTCCATCTCTGGATGTCTTTGCATGAGTGGGTGCCTCCACTCTCTTCTCCTCTTCTTGTGGTTGCTCCAAAACATCCTGAGGTTCTTCCTTTGGAGCAAAAAGCTTCTCGTCTACATGCAACTGAAGCTCCCTCTCAAGGGAATACCTCATTTCCTTATCTTCATCAAACTTCACATCACTATGAACAATTATCATCTTGAGAGATGGCATGTACACACGATAATTGTGAGGTGTATTAATGTACCCCACAAATATGACCAACTCTACTATCGGTCTATATTTTTCCTTCATTCCTTGGAAACATAACAATAAACTGACGAACCAAAGATCTCGAAGTGTGACACATCTGGTTTCTTCCCTGAAAAATATTATTCTAGTGTACTCATCCTGAGAATCTGATAAGGACTCTTCTGCACATATATTATTGTGTTGCATGCTTCGGCTGACAAGTGTAGAGGTAGGCCCTGATCATGCAACATCGCTCATGAAGCTCCCATAATAATTTTTTTCTTCCTCTCATCCATCCCATTTTGTTGTGGGTTATGGGGCGATTTCAACTCCCATCGAATTCCTTCCTTTACAAAGAAGTTCTTAAACTCATTCAAAACATATTCACCACCATTATCGCTCATGAGAGCCTTCACTTTCCTGCTAGTTTCTTTCTCAACATGTGCTTTAAATACAACAAATTTGGATAATGTCTGACCTTTCTTCTGCATGAAAAAAATCCAGCACTTACGTGAGAAATAATCTACAAATATAAGATAATACCTTTGCTTAGTCATGGAGGCTGTCGAGAAAGGTCCACACACATCCGAGTGAACTCTTTCGAGGACTTCTTGTGCTCTATTGTCCCTATCATGAAAGGTGGCTTTGGTGTACATCCCGAATGTACACGCTTTGCATGTATTTCATTGATTTAGTGCACCTTTGGGAAGTCTTATATAAATTTTTTGCATGATGTTCAAGGCTCCATGGTGTAAATGGACAAGTCTCCTATGAAATAATTCATTGATGTCTTGACTGTACACCTTCTTTTCTTTTGTGCTTAATGTTGCAAAATATTATACATCCAATTTGTAGAGGTTCTTCACTCCAACCCTGATCTGCTTCACTTGTACCGTGGCAATGTGTCTAAGGAAAGACTTTCCTTTTCTAAATATCACATCATAGCCAGGATCTTCAAAAATATTAACTAAAACTAAATTATTCTTTAGATCGAGAAAATACAAGACATCTTTTAATTTGAGAGGGGAGCCAGAATCCCTATGAAAAATAACTATATCGTTACCGGTCGTGCTACACTTTCTATCATCTCCCATATTTATGTGCATCTGGTGGTCCTTCTCCTCCAAGTCACTGAAAAATTATTTGTTTCCCATTATAGGGAATGAGGCTCCACTATACAGATACCACACACTACCCATCACCAACGTCACCACACATGTAATGAGGGTGAAATCCAACTCGAATTATGAAGCTAGAGCTTCACCTGCTGCTCCTCCTGAGGGATTATTTCCAGCCTTATTTTGTGGACACTTCATGGCATAGTGTCCTAGCTCATGAGAGTGAAAAAACTTAATTTTAGACAAGTATTTATTATGATTTTTAAACTTCTATGGTTTTTGTCGATTGCAACATCCATATTATCCACAATATCATAAAACAATGGTTGACGTTTCGAATCCTAACACGGATCCATCTTTAGGACAAGAGATGAATGAAGAATGAAAGAAGGTCGAAAAAGGTCAATGTATAAATAATGACAGGTTGGATGATGAGAAGAGGTGACAACTGATTTTATAATTCATTTAAAAATAAATTTTATTTTATTCTTTTTTAATTTTTTTTTTAAGTTTTATAAATTAATTTAAATAATAAATATTTAAAATTTTAATAATTTTTTTTAATAATATATATATATATATATATATATATATATATATATATATAATTAAAATTTTAAATATTTATTATTTAAATTAATTTATAAAAATTTAAACATTTCTTATTTAAATTAAAATTAATTTATAGAACTTTAATAAAAAAATTTAAATAGTTATTATTTAAATTAAAATTAATTTATAAAACTTTAATTAAAAAAAAAAGAATAAAATAAAATTTATTTTTAAATGAATTATAAAATCCGTTGTCGACTCTTCTTATAATCCAACCCTTCATTATTTATAGCTTGACCTTTTGCGACCTTCTTTCATTCTTCATTCATCTCTCGTCCTGAAGATGGATCCCTGTTGGGATTCAAAACGTCGAGCATTGTTTTATGATACTGTGGATAATTCGAATTCTGCAATCAAGTATTTATTCTTCCCCTCCTAACCACATTCTGTTTTGGATTTGGATTTCTTCCCTTTTCCTTTCTTTTCCTTTCAAACCAAGACACAATTTTCCTCATCCTTAACCTTGGATGAAGTCCCATCTCTATTTCTTCACCTTATTTCTTCCTGTACTATATCAGACCATAAACTCTCCCAACTTGGTAGTTTGTCTCTACCATTTACGAAATCTTGAAAACTATGCCAAATCTTGGGGAGGCCCAACAAAACTATAGCTACCAAATATTCTTCTGGGAAAATCACACCGACCTCACTAAGTTCATCATGACATTGTGTAAACTTGATCATGTACCAAGGAATTGATTCAAACTTTGCATTTTTATGCTTTGAAGCTTGTGCTTGAGTGCCAGATTCCCATGGTCACTATTTTTATCAAAAACGTCTTTCACTATTTTCCATCTGGTGAATGAAGTTTCTTTCCCATAGAGATTCGAGACAATATGATCTCAAACTCCTTCCAATATGACTCTCCTCGCTTTAGCCACATCCTTCTTCCATTGAGCGAGATCTTGGACATCAGATGCTCGGGTTTTTTCTACATCTGTCTTGACGTAATATAGTAGCACATTTTCATCTAATATTGTCTCCATGTGTATCTTCCATGCCACAAAATCCAAAGCATACTCGAGCCTGAGTCTGGTGGAAGTCATCTTCGTAGTCGTAGAGAAAGCCCGCAACACTGATCTTGAAATTCAAACCTCCTGCAATGAAAATTTTGAATTATCTTCTTTACTGTGAATCTAACTTTGATACCATGTAGAAATTAATTGTAGATTCATTATTGCTCATGTAATGTTCTAAATCATAAGACTCAAATATACTCTACTCATCCGCGGAAACCAATTCATGATTGAGAGCATATATCAAAAGTATGTGACATGAATCAATACACATACACGAGGATATATCTAGGAGAAAAAAACTGCTCAAACCCCCTTCCTATTTGTTTACATTAATAAGAAAATAGAGAAGAAATGAAATTCTTGCTCAAGCCTGAGCAACCTCTGCACAAGTATAATCTATCTCACTGCCTCACAGACTGACTCTGGCCAATACTTAGCCAATTATACTAACTTCCAGGCTCCTATTTCCTTGTGTTTTTTCTCAAGGTAACCCCCTATGAATTAGGGAAATACCCATCCTGAACTTTACAATCGCTATAGGTCTTTCTCTGAATGCATGCACCACCTGTACAAATTTGATAATTATACAACTTATAGTACACTTCCTTTGAACTCCAATCTCAACTGGGTCTCGAATTTCATGAATGCATGAGTTAATTAAGGTTGATTTATCATTTAAGTGCTTGAAAACTGAAGCTTCACCCCACTACTAGACCTCCTACGAGTTCCTCCAACAGTTGGAACTAGTTTAACTTACTTTAATTCAATTTAACTGAATTAAATTGTTACAATTGAAATTAACTCAACCTAATCTCCTAAATTTAGGAATCACTTTACACAACTCAAGTTAAGCCCTCAACTCGAATTAACTAAGCTAAATAAGTGATACTAACTCAGTAAACTCATTAAAGTTGTCTTGTGATGTGGAGTTGAAATTTTCTCCTATTAATTCAAGGGAAAATTAAATTAGGAATTTCTTGTTGCATTTTCAACAATATTATATGATATATCTAAGTTGAGAATTAAAGGACTCTATCTACCACTATGCTCCCATCAAAGAATTTTGCAACATGGGACAAGGTACTGCGATTTTACATAAATTTTATATTATACCATTTGATTCAATTTGGTAATTAAATTTGTTGTTTTTTTTCAAATTTTATAGGTTTTGAAATCTATATTTTTCTTTTTGAATCACAATCAAAGTGGTCCACATTATGCATGTTGTTACAAGCTAACAGATTTACTAGGTTAGTTAAATTTGGGAGGTCTTCTAATTTTTAACATCCTTTTCTCACATCTACCTTCCACATAGGTAAGTGGAAAAAATATAATTGAAAGGGAAACTTACACATAAAATTATAAAATATTAACTTTATGTAAGTAAAACAAACGATCTTAAAAACATTTCTCACTCTATAAACTATTCATTTTTTATAAGGGATATTGAGCTTTTATATGTTCTATTATTCTCCTTTACTACAAACCTTTAATAAGAAAACCCATTTTCTCCTCACCTCCTTTCCATGAAAAGGAATCAAAGGGGTTAAAAAATTCACACTCTACAACAATGGCATGAAGTACTCATTCAACCATATATTTTGTAGATCATCATTATTCATTCTTAGCTAAGCATCTAACGGTAAAGGAGGATATTGGTCTTAAAGGTCCCTAACCCTTAAATCCTCACCACATAATTATTTGGGAGTTACTAGGAAGGTCTTCAACATAATTAATTTGGGTCAAATCTAGATTGGTCCATGTAGCCATGTAAGTTATTGGAGCCTAATTGTTAGAAATCAGGCAAGAGCGAGACAAGATAAGCAAGTGGCAGAAAGAGTTTAAATCCCTTGTGTTGTATTGCATAAATCAAGGTTTGAATTTATAATTGATTGAAGACATTGCGATTATCTATGGATTCATAGTATACTAATTCCCCCACTATTATAGCACCATTTACCACCCTGGTAGATTTGATGCTCTGAGTCATGGCCTTGGACAGTCCTTTCCCTTTAGACTTGGTCCTTTTACGAAAAAACATTATTTTAAATTCCATACATGACTCTACCCTTCAAAAAGCTCGTACACATGCAGGTCCATCTATACCCAACCAGAGTATGTAATTTGAAATATGAAAAAAATATAAAATATCTATTTTTTGGGTGGGGTTTACAATTTACACCAGAAGCCGACCTACAGGAGCTTGTGGCCTAACTGTATCCCAACTGAAACAACTGTTTTGAGGTGGTATAAATACACCTCATGGGATGGCCTAAAGGGCAGAAAAAGATAGGATATTGATATTATAGAAAATTGGTCCCTGATCAAGTTTGATTTATCCCTGTGCCTCCTACACTTCCAACTATAGGAAACTATTATTTCCTCATAGAGATGTTCATCTCCTTTATATGATATCCATGTGTATGCATTTGGAAGACAATTTTTGAGGCTTGTGATGGAAGGATCCGAAGGATGGTTTTGCTTGGAGCCGTGGTCGAATCAGGTGCTATTTCTTCCACATTTCTTTGGAAACATCAATAAAGAAGCACTGTCGTGTTCTTGATAGTTATTATCTTTATGCTTTAACTCATGTTATGATCTAATTATGGATAATCATATGTTTTATATCTATATTCTATTATGATCTAACATTCATATCTTGAACATGCTTTGAACTACTACTAGGATATATGTTTTTCTGGAATGTGTTGCGGGTTTTGAAGCATTGCAAGAAGTAGAGGGTTTGAACCCTACAGGAATACCTTTAAACGTAGGACCTAGAGGTACTTACTCTTCATCCCACTTTAGTAGTTTAAGCACTAGGACTGGTTCAATTGATTACTTCTTTTTGTTGAATGACCTTCTCTATGTTGGGGTTTCCAACCTAGACCCTAGGGTGTTTCATCCCGTACTAGAGAGGTGAATCTGCTGGGGATTACAATTTTGTAATTCTTTTTTTGGGTTGTTTCTCTCTTGATATGGACCTTATTGTTTGGTTTCTTGATTTTTCTAGTATATTTGATTTGTTTGCAACCTAGGCAAAAAGTCTAATCTTTTGGATCATGACTAAATTTTTATTTTTCTTTGATGGCCTTTTTATACGCATTTTTTAGTTCATACAAACGCGTACACACACACACACACACACACACATTTTTCCAAATAAACACGCGTATACACGGGTTTCCTTGAGTAAAGTCACATATATACATAGGTCTGTCACTACCAAGCTGCATATGTTTGTTTTTTAATTAATTTTTTAGATTATGATTCCAGGAAAGCATTTTTTTTTTTTTTTATTACTTTTGTTTAGTCATTGATGGTCTGGGAGAGTCTTTCTTCTTGTTGTTTTTCAGTTTCTTATCTCTCTTGGTGGAAAGACCTAGTCAACCTATGGTTTGCTTTTTGGGTGAAGTGTTCGTTTTTATGTTTGGGTTCAAGGCTTCTTGGTGAAGTTCTTGGTTGTTTTAAGCCTTTGGAATAGGGAATTGGTTTCAATTCACTTATAACCCATCCTTTACATTTATTTACCCTTTTTTGTTGAAAGTTGGCTTATTTGGTTTTTTCTTGGTTCTTGAGAAACTGCTTCTTGTAATCTTGAAAAGTTTTCTCAGTGTTCTTGAAATATTTTTTGTTTGTTGTACTTTTTTATGCTGTTGTTCAGGTCAGTTTATTTGAGTTTGTACACACTTTTCACTTCAAGTCTTCTCATGTAGATGATTTCTATGGCTTTTGAAATTTGAGGTTCTTTATGCTTGAATTTGATCTTGAAGTCTTTGGTAGTTGTTGTTTTATCAAGAACTCTTTGCGCCATTAAAAAGAAAAAAGATAAACAAATATTTTGTTGCCTTTATTTTTCTTTTTGGTTTTCTTTTTGGTCTTCTTATTGTTTTTGAGCAAGTGTGAAGTAATTTCATTAGGTTAAATTTTCTTGATTTTAGGGAAGTTCTTGTTTGAATTTGTTCCTCCTTTTGTCAATTTTTGACCTCTTGATCTCTTTGAGATACACATTTTCTTATTTTTAGAGTAATCCTTAGAATCTTGCATTAAGAATTTGTAGTTTTCATTAGGATAGTTGCACTGTAAGAATTTTTAGTCTTTTGTAGATTTTGAGTGTGTGAGTGCATCTTTTGAAAAAGGAAAAATAAATATTTGTTTTTCTTAGTTTGTTCGTAGAACCTTCTTTATAAATCTCTCTCATTGAAGAAAATGAGTTGCATATGCATGTAGCCAGGTTTTCTATTGGTTTCTTGTTGCATCAAATAACATCATAAGTTGCATTTTCATTTAACCCTTGACTTAAGAACAACCATTAAAATCAACCGCAAAACTAAAATGAACTAGAATTTTTTTGATTTGTCATTATATACATCAACTAGTCTAGGTCATTTAGGGCCTTGGAATAGGTGCATGGAGAGTTAAATCTCCAAGGGAACTCTAAATTTAAACATAGAAGTTGATTAAAAGGAGTGAAATCCATTATCTTTAAGTTGTTAGGGAAATCTCTTATTATACAAGAGTTAAGCACAAGGGCGAGTGAAAGTAGGGAAGAGAGATACCGCCTCTCCTACTCGTCGGATCTTGACCAAATACTATTTCGCCCAACTTTCAATATGAATTGGTGACCTTAGTTGCCATTCTTAGTGACCACATACGTTATTGAGGGGGGGAATACCCATGGTACCTGAGGTATATGTTGCATCACTCTCTTTAGTACTTCTAGAGGGTGCCCTTGCAAAGCTAGGGTATTTTCACCGACAAAGGTTTTTTCCTGGAGGTCAACGTAACTATTTATATTACCTTCTCTCTAAGTAGGCCTAGGGCGTAATTACCCCATACTATTTTTGGAAGGTCCTTATATTCGCTTTCTTGTATTTTTTCGTCTAATATTAATCACCTAGAGTAGAAATACCTAGGGGTAGCTTTATTGGTTGTATATTTAAGGACATTTCAGTGAGTGCTCGTTGCTCCTAGATTGCCATAAATTTATAATTTTTTGAGTCTTTACAAGTTATCTTAATAATTAAAAGTGGATTATCGACCAGTTCGTCAGTCTAGGAGGCTTTGTGGGCTCTCAACTATGAGTGTTGAGCCTTCTTCTAGAAGGTGTAGGAGAAATTCTGCGAGTGATTTTCAATCAGTAGTAAAGAACGTATCAGAGATTGATCCTCCGTTTGAGGCTATAGTTTCAGAGGGTGGTCCTAGTGTAGGTCATGATTTGGACGGGAGTACTCTAGTCCTTTCTAGGGTTCTCTTTCAGTCAGAAGATGAGGTTGAGGTTGAAGAGATTCCTGAGTCCCCTCTGATTTCTTCTTCACCTCTTTCTCCTAATTTTGTAGACGTTGTATTATACGTTAGGACCCCAACTCATAGGCTGGAAATCCCCGCTTTTTATCATTCTTTTCTTTCGATGGTCACTGCTAGAAGAATGATTTTAGCTATGAGTACTACTAGTGTGCATACTTCTCTTTTAGTTGAAGGAGGAGGTACGATTTCTATATCTATTATCACTCCTAGTACTGTTATATTTGGTTCTACCTCCATTCCATCCTCGAGTGGGGGCACCTAAGATTTTTCTTCCCACACGGGTTCCTTTCTCTTAGGATGCCTTCTATTGCAATTCCCTCAGTTCCTTTAACTGTTTCATCTTTTTTTTCCACAATTTTATGGCTAGTGGTTCAACGTATTTCCAGAATTTCCCTTTCTGGAGTGGTCATATCCCTCATTCTGACCCTTCTTTAGGATCACTTCCTTTCTACGCTCAAGGTAAAGGTTTTAATCCTTTTCAAGGAGGTTAAGAATGGACTGACCTTGCTTATAGTGGTTTAGGAACCGAGAATCAATTTTCTTTTGGTCAAAAGGGGAACATGCCTTTCTCCTCCCTAGGAACCTCTGAGGTTATTCTCCCTTAGCCAATCCATGGAACCCTTAACAAGAGCTCTCCTCTCCTTTTAATACTTTTTGGGGAAAATTTTCCTGGTTATGGTAACCCTTCAGCAGGAGGAGCTCATACTCCAAATTTTCTGGACCACAAGGTTTTCCTTATGGTTCAGTGTCTTCTATGAAAAATCCTTGGAAACCTTGGGCCTCTGCTAATACAATTTATTCCTTTCAAAATGTTGGGAATCATACTCATGGCGGGTGGAATTCTCAAGCTCCTTCAAGCTTACCATTCTTGGAAACTCTAAATTTTCCAAATCTTTCAAAATTGACAAATGACCTAATCCGATATAGTTCAATTTGGCCTCCGGTTCTCGCCAAACTTGCATCAGATATTCCAAAATTCGAAGGAAATTTTCGGGAGGATCCAACTGACCATGTGACAACTTTCCATTTATGGTGTTCATTTTACTCCATAATTGACGGTTCAATTAGGTTGACATTGTTCCAACGCACCTTAATTGGGAATGTTGCCAAGTGGTATATCGAGATTAGTGGGAGTAACTTTGCTTCATTTGGTGAATTGGATACAGTGTTCTTGAACCATTTTTAGTTTCCCTTATGATATGAAGTTGGAACTGAGCTATTGGCTAGTTTCTAATAGGATAAGGAAACTCACATTTCTGATCATATTCAGGAAATGAAAAGGAGGATGAGGCTCATTAAGGCCTATATTCCTAATGATTTCCTTCTTGAATGGTTTTTAAAGTATTTAAAACTAGAAATATCGAAGGATGTACCAATCTCCGGGGTATTCACTAAGGAACAAGTGACCTTTAGAGCCCAACAATTGGAATTCATATATTCTCAGTTTGGGATTCTGTATAAGATCTTACCTATTTCTCCTCGATCTAAGATATATTTAGCAAAATCTAAGCTAGATCCCCATGCTGACAAGATAGTCAGATCGATCGATAACATCACGACTAACCTGTTGAGTCAGTTGTAGCACTTGTCTTTACAAACTGTTTGTTTGATTCAGGCGTCACTGTTAGTGCCTATGATTTCTCAACCATTAAATATTAATGATGTCCAATATTCTAACCCAAAAGGAAATAAAAAATCTAATGGGAAGAAAAAGGGACGTAATAAGAATAAATATAAGGATGGGAAGGGTAATGTGAAAAAACCCAGTAATGATGTTGGGGAGGGTAAAAAGGAGTAAAAAAATAAAGCTATGTTTCCTTGAAAATTGTGCACTGGAGACCATTTAACTCATCTTTTCCCTAAGATTCAGGATGCTCAACGCTTGTTAGCTTAGCAGGGTTCTTCTAGCTCCCAAGATGTTCTCACTAACCCTTTTCCCCAAGGGAAACAAATTCTTGCTGGTGTGAATGGTAATAATAGGACCCCCATAAGGGGTAGCCAGGGAGGGGAAAATCCATCGAATGTATACATGATGAGTTCTCATGTTGATGTTGCGATAAGGTCACATGATTATGGTGAACCAGAATCCTCTAAGGCTAAGGCCGCTCCCGATGTTCCAGAGCCACTCCATATTGAGAGCTCTGTAGTTGAGCCTATACCTCGGATGTCGAAAGGCTCTGCAAAATGTTCAATGATAAATCCTAATTCAAAGCTGCATAGAACTACTCCATTGTTGAAGATCTGGTTCAAAGTCCTTGTGTGTCTATGTTAGAGGTGCTCCAGTCTTGCTGAGCACAACATAGTGTGATTCTCACTATGATTGGGGAAATAGATCCGAAAATATATCTTATTATTACATTTGACATGTCAAATATTAAGAAGAGACTCCCTCATCACATGGATTTTCATATTAAATCTACATATCGAAAGATCAATATTTTTTAAACTGTAGTTAATGAGGGAGCTTCCACATGTGTCATGTCCATTGCATGTTGAAAGTTATTGGCTCTCCTTAAGTTTCCCCTTCACCTACTCTCTTGACTACATTTGATGGTGATTATCATAGGTCGCATGGAATTGTTTTAGCCTTGCCCATCTGTGTTGGGGGAGAGGTGGTCAATATCATGGTGGAAATAGTCAATGTTAATTTGGACTATAACCTTTTATTGGGATGAAATTGGATTTATGAAATGGATGCGATTGTATCAACATTATTTCACATCCTATGCTTTCCCCGTGAAGGGAGAACTGTTATTATTGATCAGATGGATTATTCTTTGAAAGAATCCAATAAATCCTCTAATTTTACTATTCCTTGGTGAAGAATTCCAAGCAGCCTATTGATAATTTAGGAGTTGTAATTTATTCCTCGTTGATGGGTACTTTTGATCTTCCTCCTCCTACCGCTCGAATAAATGCCATTTCATCATCCAAGGCCCCTTCTTGAAGAGAGTTCTTCAGAACTCATTATTTTTCCGATGCTTGGCCCTTACCCTCTACTACAACCACATTAGAAGAAGGTAAAGTGGGTGGAATGGCATATCCCATGTCTACAACTGAAATTTATTATCAATTTATAGTTAACACTGCAGATTCCAATCCTACTCCTTTTTCATCGGAGGATTTGGATGGAGATGTGGCTCCATCTTGGACTCTTGAATCAACTTATTCTATGGATTTCCTTTATATTGTTTTACCATCTGAGGTGGAAATCCTAGAAGAAATTACAAGAATAGAAATATCGTGGGATGACTTGGATAATCAGTCATATTTTCTCCTGGACTTGCATCACTTTGAATCAAGTTTTTCTAGCCCTTCGTCAACTAGTGATATTCACATTATTTTAAACCCTTTGGCTCCAACATAGATTTCTTCCCCAAATAACATGTCTATCATTTCAGAAACAATTCTGGTGAACATATCCAGGGATCCCAATATAATTGAGAATGTTTTCATCGGAGTCGAGTGTTCCCCTGAAGAAATTAAAATTTATACCGACCTTTTCAAATAATTTTGTGATGTGTTCAGTTGGTGTTATGAGAAAATTCTTGCAATTGATCCATCAATTGTCCAACATGAGATCAAGGCCTATGATAATTCTAAGCTTATACGATAGAAGCTTCGGTCGGTAAACCCTAGGAAAGTGGTAACTATCAAAGCTGAGGTTGAGAAGCTTCATAAGGTGGGTTTCATATACCCCGTTCCTTTGACTGAGTGGGTTTCAAATCCATTTCTGGTTGATAAAAGATAAGGAACGATCCGTGTGTGCATAGACTTTAGGGATTTCAAAAGGGCTTGTCCTAAAGATAATTTCCCCACACCCTTTATTGATCAGATTATCGATGAATTTGCGGGAAATATAATTCTCTCCTTCATGGATGATTTATAAGGTTATCATCAAATTAATATCCATCCTAAAGATCAACATAAGACAAATTTTATCTTCCCCCGGGGTACCTTTGCATATAAAAATATGCCTTTTGGCCTTAAAAATGCTGGAATGAATTTTTAGCAGGCCATGTCCTATGCTTTCCACGATATCAAAAATATCATCAAAGATTATTTGGATGACCTAATTTCTCGTTCTCGAAAGAGAATTGATCATCCTCATAATATTCGTTTGATTTTCAAGCGATGTCATCATTATAAAATCTGGTTGAATTTGAATAAGTGTGTTTTCGCCATCACATATGTTTGGTTATTGGGATTCATAGTCTCTACTAAAGGGATTCGTGTGGATCCTTTGAAGGTGGAGGAAATACTTCAATTTCCTCCTCTGTCTACCATTCGTAAACTTCAGAGTCTCCAAGGAAAAGCCAATTTCTTGAGGATATTTATCATTAATTATGTTGAGATTACAAAGGGATTTATGAGATTGCTAAGAAAAGGAGTTCCATTTCTATGGAAATATTTCTCTCAATGGTTGTTTGATTCTTTGAAAAAATAAATGACCTTTGCTCTTTTATTGAGTCCACTTGATTATAATAGTGATTTCCTCCTGTATCTCGCTGCATCAGAATCAACCATTGGTATGGTTATGGTTTAGGAATATGATGCTCTCTGTGAGCACGTGATTTACTATCTAAGATGAGGCTTGGTAGGTCCTGAATTATGATAATATCCTATAGAGAAATTAGATTTGGTAGCAGTTCATGCTATCCAGTGACTTCGACGCTATATTATTCTTATAAAAAAAATTTCTTAGCGACTGTAAACCCATTTCAATTTGTTCCTTGTAGGCCAGTGATTGGGGGAAAATATAACAAATAGATTTTAATTTTACAAGAATTCGATCTCGAGTTCTTCTCAACCAAATCTAAGAAATATTTAGTATTCACAAAATTAATCTACGAGTTGCCTTGTGAAGAAGAAATGGTTTATGAGGAATCATTCCCTAACGAACATCTTTCCCTTATTTCTTCATAATATCCTTGGTATGGAGATTATTGTATATGTTTGGACTTCAATGTTTCCTCTCAATTTTTAAAAGGACGAGTAGAGAAAATTGCGTCAGTTAGCTAAATTTATGTTATTATCAGTGACACTTTATATCATCATGAGGCTGATTCAATCCTTAGATTCTGCTTAAACCTAGAAGAATTTGAGTCTCTGCTAAATTATTGCCACAATGGAGCATGTGGTGGTCATCTATCTAGGCTTGCTAGAACCCAAAAAATCTTACGTACAGGCTATTTTTGGCCGTCAATTTTCAAATATTGTGTTGCAGCGATCAAGAAATTCCATGCTTGTCAAGTTTATACTTGAAAAATGCATGATAATACAGATCCACTCTTTATTGTTATTATCGTCGGTTTGTTCACAAAGTGGGGCATCAATTTTACAACTTGTAACCTACCTTTTGAAAAGGGTCATAAGTATATTATTGTAGCAGTGGACTACTTTACTAAGTCGTTTGAAGCTATGCCCACTTTTGCGAATGATGGTGAAACAACAGCCCTGTTTTTATTCAACCAAGTCATTTATCACTTTAGTATTCCAAAGGAGACTGTCACTAACCATGTCATTCATTTACATAATAAGATGATGGATGAAATGGCTCTCAAGTTAGGTTTCTGGAAGGAGCATTCGTCTCCTTACTATCCTCAAGCCAATGGTCAGGTGGAAGCCATGAATAAATCCTTGAAATTTATCTTGCAAAGGACAATTAATAAGGCTAGATCCAATTGGCACATCATGTTATATCCTGCGCTTTGGGCATACCAAATGTCAGTCAAGACCGCAATGGGTTTTACTCATTTTAAACTATTTTATGGATTGGAATAAATCTTCCCTATGGAATGTGAAATTCCTTCTCTTAAATTAGTTGTGGAACTTCTTCCAGAAACTTCCAGTCTTGAATAACACCTCTTTCATTTGGAACATCTTGATGAACATCGCAAGGATGCAACCATAATTAACGAAGCTCATAAAAATAGAGTGAATATCTAGTACGATAAGGTTGTGTGTGCTAGGTTTTCTATGAAGGTGATCTTGTCCCGGTCTATGACCAAGAAAAAGATTCCTTGGGGGCAGGCAAGTTCAAACCCATGTGGTATCATCTTTTTATCGTTAAAAAGGTTTTGAAAAGGGGAGCTTACGAATTGGTTGATTTTGATGGAAATGAGTTTGCGGAGCCTAGAAATGGGCTCTATATTAAAAATTATTATGCCTAGGCTTCTGCCTAAAATTTTCTTAGTTTTGTAGATATTGTGTATATTTGTGCACATCTCTCTATAGGTTTCATAGTGATATCGATATTTTTTATTTTCTTTGGCATGTATCGATGAATGCTCTGGTATATCTAAGGTTCGATGATGGTTCTATTCAAAATGCCCAAAATTTGGCTTCCATGGCTTGGGTGATATACTATCCATCCAGTCAGTTGTTGGTTTCGAGAGGCATACGTATCGGCCCTGCTTCAAACAATGTTGCAAAATATACTGTTGTTGCTAACCTACTATTTGAAGAAATATCTCTTGGTGCTGATTCATTAGTAGTGTACTTGGATTCATAGCTAGTGATGTCTCAGTTAAATAACATCTGTCATGTGAGAGATCCTTATTTACATCACCAATTTCTGATAGTGCGTTTATTATAAAGATCATTTAATTTTATCACATTTATTCATATTCCACGATCAAAAAATTCATTTTATGATTCTATAACTAATCAAGCATTATATCAACATATTAATCATTCATCACATTAAAATAAAAAGTAATCAAACATCATCTGTATATATGGTCGTCACATCATGAAACCTTCTATATATATATAGAAGTTATATGTTCAAAATATTATACAAAATTAGGACAAAAAATGTCCTACAAAATCAGGGCTTAAGCCCAATCATGTTCATAAAAAATATCAGGTCATGTCTAATCTATATTTGTGGGCCCTGCCCTAGATTTGCATCTTGGAAGAAGACGATGGAGGTTTCCATGCGTCAAAAGAGCCATACCCAATCTCATGGTACTCCTACCATGCGCATCTATATTTCCTTTGGTATATATTCTATTGTTTCCATGGGTACTTGGCGAGTCAAACTCTCCAAGTTTCTTTGTACGACATAAGGAAATCTGTCAGTCTCAATAGTGGCACTCTCCGTGTCTCTTCCACAACGCCTACACCTAGGTAGACCCTCAGGTCTTACCGGTGCCACATCTGTATCATGATCAAATAATTTTGTAATAATTATTATCTCATAAAAAATAATTTCAATTCATATTTTCAAATCCGAAAAAAATAATAATATTAAAATCCTAAGAACAATTTTACCTATGGTGCCCCATGCAGCACCAGATCTAGATTTTCTTTAAAATCCATGCCTGCATATGGGTAGTCCTCGATGGACATGAATTTTTCTCCCTACCAAAGGAAAACAAATTTCATCGAATGCCATTCTAGGGACCTCACCACCCCTAGTCTCTTCATTAAGTCAACCCATTTAGCTATCCGTGGATCTCTTGGGCTATTTATGGTGGAAATTACTTTGGGTCGAAGTCCTGGTAGTCTCTCTCAAAGAAATTACAAATAATGGTACCATACCCAAAAAATTTTGTCTTGTTCTTCTTGATGGAAGTCAGTTGTTTTTTCATGTCCGTTAGAAGGTTTTTACACTAGTCAAAAAATGTGGTAAGGAAATATACTACCAAACTCATTGTAACCCAAGAAGCTTGGTGCAATGAGGCTGATCCAACTACCCTCACAATTGTAAAAAGGAGAATCCTTAGGGCCAGTCCCTCGACATCCTTAATTGGGATATGTGACTGCTGGCTTGAGGGGTCTTGGCCTAGGTTTAGAGTTTATCGCATAACCAAAAAATCCTCCAACTACTGGCCCTTTCGGAAATGACCTGCTTACGTAGATCAAAGTATCACCCGAAGTAGTATGGGAGGGTACTGGAACCAGGTTTCTGCACCCTTAGAAAGAAAATAATGTAGTGGCCCTAAACAAATTGATTCTAGACTTATACAGATATTAACAGATATGGAAAATTATAGAATGATACTTATCAAATTACGAACATAATCATAGATCACTTCATTGCAGATATATCACAACAGAACTAGATCTGGATCTATATAATGCATAATCACTTAGTAGATTCATCAACCATCAAAATAAATTCATGCATAAATAACAGATGTATTCACATAGATACAAGTAAGCATAACATAAGTAAAGCGAACTCAAGAAATAATAGTAAACAAATAACTCAGATAGTTGAAACAATGTCTCCGCCAAAATCAGTCCTTGTATTAATTCAGAGAAATTCAGTACATCAGACTTTCTCTTGCACTTTACCCTTCTGCCCACATAGCCGGCGGAGTCCGCACACAACTAGGACTAGGTCTCTGTGCACACAACCATACTATGGTATCAAACCATGGTTTGAGGCCCACAATTTACCCTTAAAACCCTTTTACATCAAAATAGGGAATTTGACCCGCCCCAAAGCCCCTTGACCTATCTGTGCAATGTGCATATCCAAAACTTATACAAAAAGATACCAAAAGGTGTACCCCAGGGGACCCTACTCCAATAGGCTCCCAACACAAACATGTCACTCATCCTGAGTCACTGTCGCGTTTGCTCCTTCGGCATGTCTTGGAGCACACTGAAAAAATATTTGAGAGAGAGCACCATTTCCAGAGTCTACGCTGCAGCTCCCTATGCTTGAGGAATGACCTTCTCAGTGGTGGGCCCTTTAGTGGCCAACTTGATACTTCATTGCATCTGTCGAATAACCTTCAATGTAGTGTATAAATTCTGTGATAGCTGAAGAGCCTCCTTGCCCCATGGTTACAGTCATGTTTCCAGTAGCTACTCTTTGTGATGTAGGTCCTCGATCTCTATTTGGATTAGTCGGCCCTCATATAGGCGGGCAAGGCATTGTGGAAGAACAAGGGTAGGTACAGTCATCTAGATCTTAGAAAACTATTACTCTTTTAGGTGCAACTCATTGCACAACTGCTATACTATAGGGTCATTATGAATTGAAATCCAGACGCCCATAGCCTCATCGAAAATCTTGTCACACTGCGTGATTGCGAAAGCAATACTGTGAGTGGCTCATTTTACTTTGGCAGCTTTCTTCGCGCAAACTTCTGGCAGAGTTTTAGGTTGAAAATTAATTTGCAGGTCAGCGATTTGGTGCTCGAAATCAGCATGGATCGTTTTGATTTCGGTGCGTGAAGCCTTCAATGTGACAACTAGTCCTTCTAGTTTTTCTTCCGGGGAAGTTACTATGGCTAGAACTGCTGGGACTTGACTGCACACTTGGTTGATTTTTTTTCGAGCGCAGTGTGCTGGGCTTCAGTTGCGTGGCAGGATTCCTCTGTTGTTGTTGTTTCTATTGTGCTTATGCGGCCTGCTTCTTTTACTCTATAACAGTTGTGTGAGCATGGGCCTCACATAACTGAAGTTCATCAGTTATTATAATGTGCATCAGGCGTAAATTTCCTGCAGGTAAGACAGAATAGTTAATACTAATATCACCTTCACCTCTAAATTGGTCGTGCCTGTTGGGGTCTACATGGATGGCCGACTCAGGGATCTACACAAGACGAACATTTCCGATCACTGGTTAAGCTATGTCCAGTGGTCGCGTGCTAGTTACATGTGCCTGTTTTTGGCTTGCTTGAGCAACGCTCACTTGAATCAGGCTCGCTTGTACTTTTAATTCTTGGATCCCAACCTGTACCACCTCGAGCGTAGTCTTATAATGAACTTCCATATATTTCCATCGATCCTTTTTCACAAATGTTACTGTGTTTGCAATTTCATTTAAGTTATCCTTAGTCAATGTTGATACCTCCTCTCTAGTGTCCTTAGAACCTTTTCTCTTCTTCCTCGTTCCTCTAGCGGTTTGAGAACCATGCTTTGTTCCTTTATAAGTCTGCACTTCTACTTGCTCCACTGTTTCTTTTGGAGTAGTACCATTTTTGTCCAACTCCGTATATTTCTCCAAGTCAATAGTTTCAATGGTTTGTTTCGGCGTGGTGCCTTTCTCTATCATCCTCTCAGTTATTTTCTCTAGATGACTACCAGTGCACGACTTCGTCAACATTTTAGGAATGGATATGGATGCACTAGGCTCTAACCACGTTGGTGGCCATTCTGCAGTGATGCGGATCAGATCGTCTTTCGTGACTAAATATGGTAACTCATACCAAACTCCCTCCACGATGCCTTTCACACGGATGTGCATATTTTGGAAAGTTTCTTTAAAGTATACTATCATTTTATACTGGTCATAAAGTGTTGGAGATTTTGGCTCCCCATGATTTGCAAGATTGGCAAGAAAAAATCTGTAGGGAACCACATCAAACCACTTTGGAGTCTAAGGACCTAGCCTTCCTAGACTCAGAGAGGGCTCTCTCTATGTAAGTGTTTGTAAATTATATGTCTTTATGCTTTTACTTTCTGATTTTAGGCTAGTTATGAAGTTATTAGGACTATTTTTTTTGTTTGATTGGTTTATAGATCAATGATGTTGGTGTTGTGGTGGATTAGTCACACGAGTGTACGAAATCACACCAGTTTAGAGTGTGATCTACACTTTAAAATATTGGTAAGAGGTAGAAAGTGGTGTAGCTCAAAAGCACACAATTCAGTGAAAAAGGTATTCGAATGTATGCTCAAAGTAAACTAAAACTAAAACACAAATATACAAAAGCTATCAAAGAGAGTCAAAAGCGATAATAATACCAACGATGGCTCAAAGGCCTCTTCTTTTTAAATTTTTGAAATGGGGAAGAAATTTTACCCACTTGCCAAAGGGCACCTAGGCAATGGCTCTAGGTCCCGATGCAAGGATGTTGCCTTCCAAGCTCTGCCTATGATGCAATATCCCTCTCTCTTTGCCATGGTGGACTAGGATTTTTGGGTGGCCAACGATCAAGTCCTCTTCAGCTCCAACTCTGGGTCACACATTTCTAGTGTTGCTTGGGCAACTTTGGCCAGCATAACAATGTGATCACCATTTCTTCATCTCTTGGTGGCTTTATATAGGGGAGTTTCAAATCCTCCTTCCCTCCCTTGGTACATGATGGATGGTGACCCAAGGGAGAGGTATGATTCCATTGTGTGCTCCAAATTTTCCTTTGTGTGCTCACATAGTGTCTAAGGAGGCGTTGGTGGCTGTCCCTAGGTGGCTTCATATAAGGAGTAATTGTCCTTTGATTTGTGTGGTCCGAGAAAGAAACATTTTTCCATTTCAAGGAATGTGTGCTTATCGGGAAAAAAGCCCCACATAAGGCACTCTTCTCGAAGGATTAAGCGAGCATTTTAGCATTTAATACTAGTTCAAATCTTATTTTCTCAAAACCTTAGAGATTTTAAATACTTTCTTGATTCCATAATGTGTTCCAACCCTGTAAATCCTTAGGCTTGACATTAATTAATGTGATCTTATGCTATACAATTTTACAGTGTTAACAGTTGCCCCCTAATGTGTGAGGTCTAGGAAGAACTGTGTAGCCAAAATACATTATAGTTTCTTTTCTGTATCGTGCACAGAGAGAGAGAGAGGCCTGTGTGAATCTTGGAATTGACAACACCTTGCACCGTTTCCGAGATGACCATGGCCTAAAGGACCCTTGCAAGCAAATAAAATATACAACATATATACAAAATTTCAATGAGGCGGGCATGTCCCATGCTTGTGATGTTATGGCTAGTTAAACAAAATTGATAGATACATGTGCTGTCTATGTCACTACTGTGGTAGTGATGCTAGCAGTTGTTGACAAGTACTACTGACACTCTCAGGGGCATTTTTTCTTTGATGATAGGTGGAATGTGGTACCCATATGCATAAAATTGGTATGGCATCTAGCTGTGAAATGTATGCATATGTACTGGCTGGGACCTTCCCGTGTAAGAATTATTGACAGAGATGCTTATAGAGGCACGGGTCTTTGACGGATCTGATCAAAGTGCAATGGTTGTAAGGTACAATACTATCGTGACATGAAAGCTTTTGCTGTAGTCAAATGTTAGGAGGATCGATGACATTTGTTGACAATGATGTATCCCACAATGCCACTAGATGATACCCTTTTCATGGGGAGGGGTTATCCAAGGTACCACTTCCTTTTTGGAAAAGAGTTGTCGAGGTCGACAAAAAGGAAGTCTTAACCGAACCATGGGTTGCCGACCTGAGGAGTCGAGGACCTAGATGTGATAGGTTTAACATAGGCATGTTGGTGAGAGGTGACTAAAAACTGATGATGGGGATTCAGTGGCCTGAGGTCGGAATATACTTTAGCAGCTTGGCTGCAGTCATAGGTATTTCTGAAGGGAAAATACCTAGAGTCGGGAGGACTTCCAGGGTGGGTGTGAATCGGCTATGAATGTCATGATGGTGCATGTGTTGGGGTGAAATACTCTGACCAAGGGGAATGAGGGACCATATAAAATATGAGGGTGAAGAGGCGAAGGGCATCATTTGCGGTCTTTGAAAACTTACCGAAATAATAAAATAATGAGGTTTGGTTTGTACAAAACACAGAGATGGGTACCCCAAAACATGAAAGGGTTCACTCACTAAAGGTGTGAGGATGGTGTTTTTCTGGGTGTGGGGGTCCCATTGGTTGGTCTCATGTGTGGGGTTGATGAAGCGAATGAAGAAGTGTTGCAGATGGGATTATGATGATGGAGGTATGGTGGGCCAAATGCAGTGCACGGAGGTGTGCTTTCAATCTGCTTGTATAACCTGATTGTCCAGGAAGGGGGTTTGAGCTTGAATGGTAAAATTGACCTTATGCATGATGAATGGATGGGCATGAGGTGCTTCTAGGACTGAAGTGGTATGGCCATGGCATCACTTGTGCTATGATATATGGTCTACTTTGGGTGACGAGCGCCATGGAGGGGAGGCTCTACCGACCAACGTGGACGTTTATCATGTGTAGGGTGAGTTGATGATAAATGCAATCGGGTATGAGGACCCTAAGGTTTATTTTTTATGGAGAAATGATGTCAGGTTATAAAAATTTTCTGGGATTCTGTCATGCTGGGGGTAGAATGATACCTGCTCTGGGACCTTCAGTGTATGGTGTTGTAAGTAGTTTACGAGTTCTTCCTGCAAAAACAACTACCTCAAGTGAAAGCATATTATTTTCATCAAAACCTTATTGAAAGGCATCAACTTTAAAAAGGAATATGGGAGGGTGCATACTTTTCGGTGCTGGAAAATTATTTTTTGTGGAAAGCGAATGCGTGGCACCACTTTCGTTCGTCATGGCATACTGATGATGGTGCAACTTATGGTTTGCAGAATGGACCTTCTGATCTCCTGTTATCGACCTCCAAAGTCCTGGAAAAGGGAGATAAATATGGGATTATGGCCCTAATCCTATTCATTTGTACTTGCTAAGTTTTGGGAGATCATAGGTGCTTTCCAGAGCCTTTCATGTCGTTTTGGTCAACCCGTGTACCGGGGATTAGTGATATTATGTCGAGGTAACTTTCATGATGTCCTGCATTGTAATTTTTTCATTTTGATGGTGCTGGGGCATGTACAAATTAGGTTTGTATGGCCTCTGAGCAAATTTTTCCCTAGATTTCATGGGCGATCTAGACAAAGAGTGCCTTGCTTGTGCACAATTCTGAGGGACAAGCACACGATTGCGTGTTGTTCCCTACTTTTTGCGTGCAAAGGCATGCCTGTCTGAGGGACAGGCGCTCAAAGGCCATAATGACAGAAAATTGTGGTTTCTTGTCCATTTTTGGTTTTTCTATGTGCTGATGGGTGTCTGTGTTGCTTGCAGGTTAGTGTGGAGAGAGCGGGATTGGCCCAAGATCTAGACCACTCCAGCTGCTGATGCTGGGGTGCGCCATTAGTTGGCTGCATGGGGCCTTCTAAAGTTTTCTGAGAATGAGTTCCTTTGGTCTCAGGACCGACTACTGTGTTACATTATATAGAATTGGCGCCAAAGGTACAATATGTTCGTACTATGGGGGACGAACCTGGTGATTCGTCCTGAGACAGATATTTACTTTGTGACCAGGTTACTGCCTTAGGGTGAGGCTCCAAGGTACCCACTCTCTGCTAGGAGAGTGATCCTAGATAGATTCTAGAGGTGGCATTGCAGTGGTGCACCTCTTACTGAGGGGTGCATCAATATTGCATCAGTGACAGATGTGGCAGAGTGGTGTGCTCTGGCAGTTATTTTGCGATTCGCGAGGTCGTTTTCTCCACATCAGGCATCTGGCCCATAGGTTGGAGTTTTACACCAACTAAGGGGCGAGAATTTTTTTTATTACACCCGCTTTTGTTTTGATGGGATGGGGTCGCAATTGAGCAAGGTCCAACTTGGATCTAAGTTATTTGCGTACGCTAGCATCCTATGCAGCATTATGTACGAGAGGGTGGTGCTGTTGAGGCCAGTGGTGGCAGTGCCCATTGGGGGGCCACGGGAGCCATGGATGAGGAGATGGGATCCGATGATGCCACGGGGTGGTGGTGGCATGGTGGGGTGTTACTCGAACGCCATGACAGAGGCATGGTTTGAGGCCAACCCACATATGTTCTTGCCATACCTGTATGCGGGGATGGACTTCCAAGGTGACCCAGACATGGGTCTCCCTTTTGGTTATGTTTTGGGGCCTGCAGGTATGTGTTATATTTTTCTGCATTTGTTCAAGTATTTATGTTCTTATGTGTTTGGTTCTTGACACTGAAATTATTTTGGTTACTCGTGCAGATGTTGGCGAGGTAGGTTGCCTAGTGGCCCGACTGGTGGGTCACAACCCTCTGTTACGACCTCGAGGTGGTCAAGGAGGAAGTGATGCAGGTGGATCAGGTGGTGGTGCTGGTGGACCTGGTGGGGATGGTGCTAGACCTTCTGGTGAGGGCAGTAGCTCGACTGCAACAGAGGTTGCAGCTGAGCGAGCTCATGCAGATGCGGCTGAGGTGCGCATTGCAGTACTTACGGCTTAAGTAACTACTCTTGAGGACTTTCGAGGTCAAGTGGACCGCTTGACCCAGGGTATGCCTGCTTGAGGTTTTATGGATGACTTCAAGGAGGTTTGGTTAGAGATAATAATGGCCCACAAGAGGGATTATTGGCCCACTCCATGTCGGGTAGCGATCGCAGTGGCGACAGAAGCTCTGGTGGTGGCACTAGGAGCGGTGGTGGGTCCAAGTGATCCTCTTGAGGGGGCACTGCCCTAGAGTAGCTTTGTACACAGAGAAAGCACCCATTATGAGGATTCTTCCCTTATTTTTGATGAATTTTGTATCTTCGGGCTGACCTAGTGGGCCAGCGAAACTATTTTTTGTACTCAGATACACACATATATATATATATATATATATATATATATGAGAGATATTTTTTTGGCTCTACATGGTGTGCTATTTATTTTGGTTTATATATTTTTTGTTATGTTGATGGATATCTATGTTTTTTTTTTTTAATGGATGATGGTTTATTCGAGATACATTCCAGTCTAGGATATTGTTAGCTATGTGATCAGTTGTTTGGTTTTGATTCCTTGATACATGTGAAAATGTAATGTAATCAAATTGTCTACTTAATATTTTGGCACGAAAATATTTTCTAAACAGGTGTGTGTCTCTGGTCTCAAATCTTCAGTTTAGCTGTGATACTACTAACTGGGAATCGAGGTAGATATGCATATGGAGAATGCCCCGATGGAGGGCGTCGCACATAAGTCCAATGATGACGTCATATTCTGCCTAATTTTTTGTTGTTGAATCGATTCACACGCCATTTGAACACAGTGGTGATCGACCGGGGTGGTAGATGACCCAAGAGGTTGCAGCTAAGCTTTGAGACTATCGTGATGCTCCATCAACAAATCCAAAATATGGTTCATTTTGGTGATCCATGTTGGCATTTTGAGCGTGTTTTTTACATAATTCTGCGGGTCAAAAATATTTTTGTGATTGGGTTTTGTGTCATTACACTCTAGGGGAAGGGCCTTTGGGGCCCTTATGGGTAGAAATTCTTGAGGTAGAGGCCATTGACGGGGTTAGTGAGGCCAGTCTCGTCCAGTTCCATCAAGATGTATGCCCCCTATCAGAGGCAGTGTTTGATGATGTAGGGTCATTTCCACAGGGTTTTGAACTTTCCTGGCCCTAAGGCCTCTTTTGCAACATCGTAGCGAATGACTAATTCTCCCTTGGTAAATGAGCAAGGGTTGATTTGGCAGTCGAATGATGCTTTCACCCTTTTCTTATGGGCCTCATTGTGTTGCAGCGATTGTTTCCAACTTTAGTCAACTAGCTCTAGTTGTACTAGACGTTGTTCTAGAGGCTAGGTGTCATCAAGGAGTTTGATGGCGGCATGCCAATTTTGGATTTTGTGGAAATCAATGCAAAATCGTAAGGTACCTTGGTTTTTTGTGACAACAATGTGATGGAAATCCTGGGACGATGTTGAGGCAGTAATCCTATCACCAATTTGAGTGGATACAAATCGTATATGGTGGATTGTATCATTGGTGTTTGGTGGGGGAAGAATCTCCGTAATGGGATTCTGTATGGGCTCAAAGTTAGGTTCCCCACTACGATAGTTGATTTCCTGTGGGTGGAAATTGTGCCTTCCACAAAGGTGCCTAAATTTTTCCATTAGCGGGCACGTCTCTAGTGCATGATTCAGGCTAGTGTAGATGGTGCATGGTGTTACTGAGCCAAAGGAGTAGATAGTGTGTGATTTTATGCTCCTCGTTGTTCTTGATGTGGATTCTTGGAAAGGGTCAGACATAGATGAGGTTATCTTCTGTCTCCATTTTCATATCGTTGGATTAGAATTGTCTTCCTCTTTAGTGGAGTGTAGACTCAACGCAGCTCATGCCACTCTCAGCTTGGGGAGATGTATACACTTAAACATATGGTGAAAGTGTGAGAAAATTCGACAATAAGTGCGTGTGATCTTCTCTAGATTCAAGAGAAGTTTTTGGGGGAGAGAAGAGACTATGCAGAGACTGTTTGCTAGGGGCTTGAGTTCTCTGCATTGGTTGACCAGGTGGTCGTTTAGATCACATAGGCCACATTTTATCCTAGGCTTGGCCAGGGTTACTCTTTGGTGGTGTGCTTTCTTGTTAGGATTGACACACCATTGTGGGGGTGGGGACATTGATCCGACGAAGTAAGTTTTATGCCATTCCTGGAGATCATCCTATCTCTTCTCTATGGCATTAATCATGTCGATAGTGGGACAAATCTACAAGACATAAGTAAAATGTTACTCGTAATGATTACACTAACATATCAGGTAGAATATCCTTGATATGAAAGTTCCGTCGACTTCAATTCTAGGTCTAATGGGGAACCAACGCCAGAAGGCTGCTAAATTGGGGCAATGGATGACTACATGCTCCATCTTTTTGCATAACGTACACGCTGGGCGTTGCTACGAAGTGTCATTGGGGGTAACTAGGGGTTCCCTACTAGGCCATTCTTCGGCTGTTAAGAACATAATAGATCTGCTCATCTCATCTGCTTGGGTCATGGAGCTACCGGTGGACTCGGTATCCATATCGTCTTCTTGGGAAAGGTGGACTATGGCTGAGCGGAGGCTAGCAAGGGCTAGCCGGAAGCAATGTATATAGTGACAATCCTCCAAAAGGTGATTGTCGGTGCATAATGGGCATGTGAATTGCGCTGCCCGTAGCCCTACATAGTAAACCCTTCGATTGGATACCATCTCTGAATGAGTTCCAAGGATGTGCGCTCTTCAAGGTAGTGGCCACGTTCATCACATAGCATACAACGTATAATGGGCATTACTAGGGGCCATTCTACAATCCTATGTTCCTCTTGTAAGTATATGATGGTGTGAGGCTTGTTTTTGATCGACTGGATGGAGGGATCCTCTTGATAAGATCGCTCAACCGCATGTAAGGCATCCCTATACCATGGTATCTCTGGAAAATGGTGGGTATAGTGCCCATAGGTGCCACAGAGAGGGCATGCGTGATTGGTACACATCAGTTTTCCTTTACCTTTTGAGGTAGGTTCCTTTTTATGGGAACGTGACATCAAGACGTCTGCTTCAGAGCCAAGGAGTGGTTTTAACTCATCCAACTCTAGACATATTTCAGTAGGATGCCCTATAAAATCGCATATGGTGGAGACGGTGTTTCCCTTTGAATGGTGGGGGTCACCATCTTCTTTCCTCTGTTTGTTGTTTTCTTGGCCGTGATAACCGTTTTTGCAATGGGAAATTCCTTTGCAGGGGTGGTCTCGACCGTTTCTTGGGTTGGTTGGGGCTCCTCGGGGCTGAGGGGCTTTAACCCTATGGCTGCAATGTTTGTGGCTCCTGTTTCAGAAGGGGGAATGAGGTACCAAACTAGGAACGCTAACGATATGTTAGGTAACACCAGTGTTGCCAAAACCTGTTGGGAGATGAAGCTAGCTTGGGGGTAGAGGAAAGGGGTTTGGGAGGCGGTGTAGGCTAGAGAGGCTGTCGTGGCCAATGTCTCAGTGTTGTTACTGCTTGAGTTCATGTCCTGACTAACCTCGGTGCTTGATGTGGACATCATGCATTAGGGGAATTTTGAGGTCTAAAATGGGCCTCCTAAGGAAATTATAAAATAATAGTGGAAAAAATCAAATAAGATTTGATGACATGATCAAATTTTAGAGGGAAAAATGAAAAAACTACTTTTTCAACTCATATTTTCAACTTATCTCCCAATGTTTTTACTCAAATTTCGAGCGAGAGTACTCGTTGGATGCGAAATTTAATTCCTCATCTAAGGATTACCCATGTTGCATACTTTCGATGGGTCCTAATACACGAAAAATGAGAAATACATAAAAAATGTGATTGTAATCATGTTTTTTTATGTATTTCCCATTTTTCATGTAGCAGGGTTCATTGAAAGTATGCAACATGGGTACTCCTTGGATGAGGAATTAAATTTTTCATCCAAAGAGTACTCCCACTCGAAATTTGAGTAAAAATTGTGGGAGATAAGTTGAAAATACGAGTTGAAAAAGTAGTTTTATTATTTTATTATTTTTTAATATTTTTACCCTTTTATTTAAAAATTGGTAAATCATCCCCCATGGTTGACATCATCATCTTGAATCCTATTGGTTGTTATAAAGTTTATTTTTTTTGTACATTTTTCTTAGGAGGCCCATTTTAGACCTCAAAATTCCCCTAGTGGCACACTGGGGCCCCTATGGCATCAGGCGATACCTCAGGGATAATCGGAGGATCTCCTAGGAATGACCCTAGGATGTACAATAGTTTGAATTAGCCAGGGCCATACTATTGGTACCATGAAAGACCATCTACGACTGTATCTACATAGGGTAGAATTACATCCATGTTGGTTAGGGGACGCTTCTCGCTGTGCATTAGTTGGTTGATAGTAATGATGCGATCCTCGTGAGGGAACATCATAATGTGGAAGACAGAGGAGGCTATGGTGGACATGGCATACATATAACTCCGCCCAAGGAGTATATTGTAATCCAAGTGAGTTTCCAAGACTTCAATGCCTATGTGGACCGTCTTGCCGGCTAAACAAACTAGGAAAATTTTGGTAGAGGCCAACGGGGGTCGAGGGACAACCGTCATAGGCTCGAAGCATTATGATAGAGGGTTTTAGTTCGGGAGAACCCAAATTATGCCAAACATTTTTTGACATGATGCATGTCTATGCACCCTCATCTATGACACGTCGTTGAATAGTGATATTTTGTACCGATACTGGTATCTAGAATACGACCATGGAAGGAAGCCTAGGGGTGGCTTTGTCTAAATCAAAAACTATCATGTGAGTATCGGCAGGGTTGATAGCTCCTAATGTGGAAAGTAGGCCTTTTTGTTGCTTTGGGCATAACTACAGTACTTCCAACGTAGACATTGCAGTATGTTATTGAGCTAAATCATCCACGATGCTATAATTATGGGCCTCTTTGGAGTAGTTACCTGCTCGTCTATTAGGTCCCTTTTCCATCTTTAGTAATGGTTCTATAGGAATTTTTGAAATGGTCAAAGGTGTAGTCGGTGCACTAGTACTAGCCCTTGATGTAGTAGAGTCTGGTGGGGTGTCATACTTGCGATTCTATGTTTGGAAAAACATTTCTTCCCCAGTCATGTAAATTTCATGGCTGGTTTTCCTGAAATAACGTGGGTTTTGTTGTTGAGTGCTGACTGTCCCTTGGTGGGGGAAAGTTTCTTACATAACAGCAAGTTTCTAGGAAGATCCTTCTTGTCCTTGGTTACACTGAAGAATTTTTAGCTCACGGAGATCGGGACAGTGGTGAGTATAGTGCCCGTACTCACCACATATTGAACAAGAATGGTTTGTTCACAGAGGTGGCCCTTTGCCTTGCTGTTGGGCATTGCTTGGCTTTTGGTTTAGATTATTGCTAGAGTTTTCTCTAGCCTGGGATCGCGGTGGGTGCTGTTGTTTGCTGCCCCCCTGTCCAGGGTTCCCTTTGGGATTTTTTTATTTTTATTTTTTCTTAAGCACGTTAGGAGGATAGTTCTCTTGGTTATACTAGTGTGGTTGATTCTGGGATGGCTACACAAAGTTCACCTGTGCATTGGTTTGTGTAGGTGTGTCATGTGCTTGGGACTGAGCATAACGTTGTCCCTTGTTTTCACCTGGCCATTGGGGGGAGCTCTTCCGTTATTGTTTCTTCCTGTGTATTGGGTCCCCTCAGCCAGAGGATAGGGTCCTCCTTGGTGATATGCTTGCGCCCTACTAGCCAAATCTTGCTGAGGCATGTGATGACTTTGAAATCTAGGTTGAGAAATGTTATAGGTATAATTATGTGTGTAACTGGGATTGTGACTACTGTTGCCTAGGTACCCTTGGGTATTGACCCAATTATTCCGTCTGTAGAGTTCGACGTGCCTTGCAATTCTTGATAAGTTTGCAAGCTCTGGGCATTAGGCAGGATATTGTAAATGTATCCTGACTGTGTATAAATCAGTTCAAGATTCTGGGTTTTACTAATTGCGTCCTCTTTAGATGTGGGGTATTGCTGGGCCACATGCTTTGAAATCTCCGCCATCGGAGTTTTCAAGAATAAATCTAAGAGGACCTGATCATCGAGTTTAGCTTTGCATAAACTGCGACGCTGCCTCCACTCATGAAGATGGTTAGAGATATGGACAACAGGGGTTTGTCTAAAATGAGTCAGTAACTCCATTCGCGAATCATGGTGAATGGGTATTTGAAAATAAGTGAGGAATGTGGCAGTGAGGGTGCTAAAGGTTCCATTTGAAGCAGGAGGTTGCTCCACGTACCATTTCACAGCTACTCCTGTAAGAGTGCGTTGAAATAGCCTCAATCGAATAGTGTCGTCGATGATACTATTTGATGAGCACCACGTGTGAAAGGTAATTATATGATTACCTTGGTCTCCTGCTTTCTTGCCTTCGAACTTTGGTATATCCAAAGGGAGCTTTGTGGGCATGGGAGGCCATGAAGGATCGTGTACGATGAGGTCATTGTGAGCTTAGTTAAATCAGGTAGATTTAATGCAGCTAAGAAGGATGACTGGGAGGTTGATGCCATGGAAACTTGTGAAGACACGAAGTTCTGGTTAGAATGAGGGTTATTCTGTGACGTACCCTTATGTGTGTTCAGCTGGCTTCCCGAATGGGACACGCTCCTCTGCCCCTTAGGGGTCTGGGGGGGTGGTGTGTGGTGTGGTGTTGGGAGACTAACTAGGGTTCCCAACTATGGTTGCTCCAACGAAGGAAAAACCAATGATGTCATAGCATTCTGTCTTTGACGCCTAAATGGAAAAAGACCTGGAACCCCTCCCTGTAATGGGGGGAGGTCCAAAATATGCCTAGATCGATGAGGTTCTATTGGGACTGTTTGGGTGTCGACCAGGTTAAGTTTTGGAAAACTTTGAGGGGATAGAGTCTAGGTCAAAGAAAAATTATGGCCACATACATAAAACAAAGCGAAAATAAAATGATTTTCCCTTTAACTTAATCTATGTGATCAATCAAGAAAAAAGATGTTTTTTGTTTGTTTTGCGCATGATACTCAAAATCCTAGAGGACCTATGCATCCTCACACACTCAAAATTAATTGGGCCTTGAGAATATTTCTTGCGAGTGCTGGCATAGTTTCCCCTAAGAGCTGGTGATGCCCCCAGTCAATCGAAGAGAATCCACCAAGGTAAGGGTAGAGGGTCTGGCGCTTGCCTGCACCTTCACCTATAGGGTAAAGGATGCCCTAGTTTTTGGCCACTAAGAACCACTGTCCCACGTGAGCATTCGAGTCTTGGGCTTCTTGGTAGTTAGCTAATAATACCGAGTACCAGCCAGGTCAGGTAGCCCCAACTGATACTACACACACTATGCCTAAGCATAACTCCCTCTGAATCGTGTCTCTGTTGTGCTCGGGTTTTATTTTCCGTGGGCTGATAGGTGGATTTTTAAGCTCCCTAAATACACAACTTCTATGTTTCAATATGAACTGTGATAAAGGCAGCTTATTGGATGCCTACTCCCTTGATCCTAACTTAGTCTATAATTCCCTTATGGCCCCTGTGGGGAGAATTTAGTGAGTTTGTTTAAGATAGTTTTAGGTGGCTTTCTTTGCTTAGTGGGTGAGTGTGTGTGAGAATAAGGTGAACAAGCTCATAGTTTGAACATTTGGATATCGGTGATCCTATACAAAAAACCCTTAGTTAAACTATGTTATCTTGTTCGTGGCTCAAAATGGAAAATGTGTGTGGATAATGGGCCGCTTTCAAATCTTTCTAGTTAATCTATGTGACTAACTAAAGGGAGATGGTGAATCAAAAAAGATAGAGCATTCATGTGCTTACCTAGGATCACCGGAGGGTGCAAAGGCAGCAGAGATTACTTGCTCTAATCGACGATTCAATCCTAGTCCCGCATTTTCCTAAATGCAAAAATTGGATTAAGCTAAACAATTTCTACACTAGATTATGCACGTGTGGTCTTGGGCCACTTACTTGGACTAGTTAATTTAAGTGTAAATACAAATTTTTTGTAAAAAATAAATTGTTCAGAATGAAATGGTTAATTTTCACCCTACTTAAACTATGTGAAGATTTTTGCAAAAAGTCAACTTAAAGAGAAACTAATTCTATGCCTACAGAAAACAGCAAAAAGTGAGTTCTCAGAACTTGTGGGGTATCAACACAAGTGCTGGAAGATAAATTAAGGGCTGCCCAACACACTAAAAGTAGAAAAATGTAGAATATAGGGAGAAAAAAATTCATTCTACCATTTGCGCGCAAAAAGCCTTGACAGGTGCACCTTCCTACGCGTAGGTCAGAGCTGAACACGTGCCCTACATGTTTGTGAGGAAATATTGTGCTCAAAAATCCTGCAAGTAAAAAATATTAGGAGCTACCTTCTTCAGTCTGTCACTCCAGTGAATCTAGGGATTGTAAGATGGGTCAGAGGACTGTTAGCTCAACTCCATCATAGACAAAGGGTCTCCTACAAAATATGGCACAACCACATAAACTTGGAACACGTTAGTGGAGTCGCCAATCCTATTGTAGTGGATTAGTTGCACGGGTGTATGAAATCACACAAGTTTAAAGAGTGTGGTCTACTCTTTAAACTATTGGTAATAGGTGGAAAGTGGTGGAGCTCAAAAGAACACAATTTAGTGAAAAAATTATGCAAACGTATGCTCAAAGTAAACTAACACTAAAACACAAATATACATAAGCTATCAAAGAGAGTCAAAATGATAATAATACCAACGATGGCTCAAAGTCCTCTTCTTCTTAAACGTTTGAAATGGAGAAGAAATTTTACGCACTTTCCAAAGGGCACCTAGGAAATGGCCCTAGGTCCCGATGCAAGGATGTTGCCTTCCAAGCTCTGCCTCTGATGTAGTCTCCCTTTCTCTCTTCCGTGGTGGACTAGGATTGTTGGGTGGCCAACGATCGAGTCCTCTTCAGCTCCAGCTCTGGGTGACACACTGTTGGTGTTGCTTGGGCAACTTTGGCCAGCATAACAATGTGATCACCATTTCTTCATCTCTTGGTGGCTTTATATAGGGGAGTTTCAAATCCTCCTTCCCTCCCTTAGTACATGATGGATGGTGACCCAAGGGAGAGGTATGATTCCATTATGTGCTACAAATATTTCTTTGTGTGCTCACATAGTGTCTAAGGAGGTACTGGTGGTTGTCCTTAGGTGGTTTCATATGAGTAACTATCCTTTGCTTTGTGTGGTCCCGGAAAGCGACATTTTTCCATTTCCATGAATACACACTTATCGGGCAAAAAGGCGCGCAGAAGGTGCTATTCTCGAAGGATTAACCACACATTTTAGCATTTAAGACTAGTTCAAATATGATTTTCTCAAAACCTTAGAGATTTTAAATAATTTCTTGATTCCATAATGTGTTCCTGCCTTGTAAATCCTTAGGCTTGACATTAATTAATGTCATCTTCTGCTGTACGATTTTCCAGTGTTAACAGGTGTGATTAAGGGATGGAATGTTTTATCTGAAAAGATAGAATTTGGGCAACATTAATCCATTGGGCTATGGAGTCATAAAAGGATTTAATTGTTCATCAACTCTACAAGGGACTTCATAGGGAAAGCTAACTATATCAAGTGGATCTCTTAGATTAGATGGAATATGAAATGAAATTAAGTTGTGTAAACAATAAAACTAAAGGGAAATTGAGAATCCTTTAACTCTAATTCAACAAGAAAAGCCTTTTAGGTAACTGTTTGAGACAAACCAAAGGACATGGCTTACCATAGAATTCTTTAGCCAAACTCTAATAAGAAAACCTTTAAGACAACAATCTAGAAATCTTAGAATTAATTTCACACAAAGAAAAGATTTAAGATAACAATGACTGTAACTAAAGAGCAAGATACACCTATCTTCTTTAATCAAGCACTCTAAAAGACCTTCAAATTAAGAATTTTAAGAAAAACCAAAGGACATGCGTACCATAGACTTCTTTGGCTAGACTTTACTAAGTATACTCCAAAGAAAGGCCTTAAAAAACAATATTTCAAGCTACACCAAAGGATATGGCATACCATAGACTTCTTTGGATGGACTCTACTAAATCATTTTCAAGACAACAAGCTAGGTGGAACCAAAGAGCAATTAAGAATTCTCTAATTAGACCTTGTAGAAGAAAACATTAAGATAAAGAATGTAGACAAAATTAGGGTGCCAAGACATCATATCCTAATCTAAAATTTTTGTTCTTTTATAAGAGAAATAATGGACAAAATGGAAAACATAAGTAAGACATTGACAAAGAAGGATAACTTCACCATTAACATAGCTCAAGAATCCCATGAACGTGCTTGTATTACTGATGTTCAAAATAGTTAAATTACTCCAATACAATGATCTTTATAACTCAGAGTTTCTCAAATCCAGCCCAACATTCAATCCTCTAATCAAGCAGCCAAACAACTAATCAACCAACCAACCAACACTAAAAATGAATCATACCTGCATCGTTTATCTGCAAAATGAGGAGGTGATCTGAAGCTAGGGTTTCATATTTGTATTTATTACAGAGTTAATGTGTTTTTGACCTTCAAGGCCATGCAAGGCCCAAGAAAAAATATCTGGGACTGAATAACTGTAATAATAACTCCTAACATAACTGTTTGAGCTAATTTTTGGAAATATTTGACTTTTGAGGCTTGTTAATAAATTTTACAATAACTGCAAAGTAGATGAGAAATATCTCTGACTATTTGAATAACTGCTGATGTCTTTATTGAAATAAACATGTTGTAGGTGGCAATATGTGTCCCTGAAGCATTAAATGCTATTTGTGGAGTCATTTGAATCTGCCCCTGTGCTGATCTTTTTTGAATTCATTCTTTAAACTCTGTTTTAGCCTTTAAACTTGGATTTACCCTCACTGTCTGTTTTACTATTTTCTTCTTAACTTTTCCTTTATCTTTGATTTGTGACTAACCCTTTAATCCATGATTCTATCTTCATTATCCTTAACCTATGCTTTAACTTTTTAATCCAAAAAACTTCACTGTTATGGTCTTATGACTGTTTTCTTCCTTCGGCTGCATCTCTGTTTGCAATTTGCTACGTAGTGGGGTATCTTACTGCTGTTGGAGTGCTTGAATAACCATCAATGGTCATGATCAATTGATTATTATGCTCGATCTTATGCTTCCATTCCTTCTAATGAAACAAGATTTCCTGGATCGTCACCTAGAACTCTTATTTAAACTATTTTTGACCCTTGTAATGCAATTCCCGTATTTCTGTCATGATACCTACATGATAAAATAATTTGTCAATTTAAATTCCTACATTTAGGGGATTATCTGCATTTATTAGGATTTTCGAGCTTTTGGAATGTGTTTTAGGGGTGTCAATGGAAAATTGGGGTTTATCGCAGAGGTAGAGGCCTTTGGAATGTTTGAATCAAGTGATAATTTTAACTTATGGCGCGAAGGAGGAAAGGCAGTTTCCGCAAGCGAGGGAGGTTTTTTTCGCATGGGATGGAGGTGGTAAATAGTTTTTAAGGAAGGCGTGTGATTCCATAGGGGAGATGCCGCATGGTGGAGGGTACGGGTGGTAAAACTGCTTATTTCAAAAGGTTTGGGGTTGTTTAACCCCCGCGCAGGAATCGGTGCAATATTAGATCAGGGCCATTGGAACTTGGGGGAGATAGATCGATGGTGGTCGGGGTGAAAGGAGGAACGAGCAAGTCAGACGATGGGGCTCGGGTTAATTAAATAACTGTGGGCGCTTGTTCTGAGGGTAGGGCCAAGGTTATATGACCATGGGGGGTTAAAAACATTAAAGAAGGGGCTTTAAAACTTATAAAGGGTGTCGAGTTTAATTTAATTTAAAACAAAGTCTTAAATACAAAACCATAGGTCCTGAATGATATATTTTTTTATTTAAAACAATGTAAATAGGGACTTTTTACATTGTTTTAGTGTAAATAAGGAAGAATAGTGAAGAGGAGGGGGTTAATGGGGTTTTTGGAGATGAAAGTGGGTGATTTGAGTAAGGGAAAATGGTGAATATGAGAGGCTTAAGCCCAAACATGAGTTTGTAGAGCAAGAGGGTAATTTTTAGAGAAGGAAAAATGAGGTATAATGAAAAAGTTTTCATAAATATAATGAAGGTAGTGAGGTTTTTGAAGATAGCTGATAGTCAAGAAATGTTATCTTCAGCAGTTTGTAGAAAATCCATAATCACCTAGTGAAACTATAGAATACAGGAGGATAACAATGGCTACAGCTGGGGAAGGTAGCTCCTTTAGGAGGTGTCAAGAACCTCAAAGTTCAAATCTCTGGAATTTTGTAGATCAGTGCCCTGATTTATACTTGGCATCTTTTCATTCTGTGATTTTTGTTTTGCCACTGTTCATTGAAACTATAATGTTTAAAACTCGAAATCATGTTTGCTGCAACTCAATAATACCTACCCATCATACTTTCCTATCATTTTTTCTTTACTTGGGTGCATTTATATTGGAAAACCCTTGACATCATTTTTATTTTTGAAAGAAAAAATATCTACTTCTACCCTTATAGTATCCAGAGGCTCAGATTAAACTGATGAGCTCTTTTATTCTCTACCTAATCTACTTATCTGTCAAGTTTAAACAGTTTTACAGATTTTCATTCTCTAGTCTATAAGCATGAAATTGAAAACATGATCAAATCAAGATTAAGTAGTTTGATTTTTCATGAGTTGTGACATTTTGGACAAGCTACACACAAATTTTATTTAAAAAAAAAAAGTAAAACTAAAAACTGAGGGCTATAATTTGGAATTTTCCATTCATCCCTCTATTTTCTCTTTGGTTCATATTTGAACTTTGGAACCAATATTTTTTCCTATCTAATCTACTGATAAGCCAAGTTTAAATAGTTTGGCAAACTTTCATTCACTAACTAATTAGTGGAAATTCAAAAAAATTCAAACATGATTAGGCTATATGATTTGAACAAGACCTCTTTTTAAGAGTAGTGGCATTTGGACTTGCACACTTTCAGAAACATTATTTTTTGGCATGGGGCTTTACATTTTTCTTTTATCTGCCCTCTTTTCTTCTTTTCTTTGTTTCTTCTCTTTTTGTATCAATTTTCTGAGATTTTTGTTCCAACAGAGTTACATATAACGAAAAACTTAAAACTGGGAAGATGCTCATAGTACTGAGCTTATTTTCACACCTACCTATCCTAGTCTAACTTTGATATTATATCTATATACTAGGTGAACTCTTTTCTCCAATGCAACCAATCAAGTAAATGACTAGATGATTGATTTTTTTTCAGCACTTTGGGTATGCTGAAAAAACAAAAAGGCCACTCCCATCTCACTTGCTCCTGAACAAGACTGTTCAAAATTTTCTTTACACTCTGCAAAAATGTGTTCCTGGTATAACACACTCCTCCTTCAGATGTCTCTAAGAAAGAATCAAAAGGATCTTGGAATAATACCTAGCCCCAAGGATCTAAACAATAAGCTTCATCCAGGACTATCCCCTGCTCCAATTTGTTGTGCTTAGGATTCTTTTGAGAAATAATCTTTTCCCCCTCCTCATGATCATCTGTTTTGGTAGCCTCATAATATTCTGCTATGTTTTCCTTCAGAAAATTTTATATGCTCTGATTTAGTGGGCTTATTTATGTCTAAGAGCCATCATCTTAACGAGTAGGAGTATTCTCTGGTGATAGGTCTTATGACTAGGTAGTACATCATTAGTGTAAAAAATTTCTTGTATTTCTTTATGAGGCAAAACTGCAATACATAACTCAACAGTAGAACATATAGAAATACTTTATTTACATAAAAGTTTGGAGGCTGGTTGTATGCTCAGAACCTGCTTGACTTCTTCTTCAGTTAAAAGAGGAGGCATTTTCCTTTTTCCTTGGATAGAGCCACAATTGTTCTCTTTCTCTTGTGAAATATTATAAGGTGGTATGTCTTCTTGAGCCTCAGACAAAGGAGCAATTGAATCATCATTTTTCCCTTCAGATAGATCGTGTGGATTCTCTTCTTTTCCTTGATTTATTTCATTCTCAAACAAATTGTCCTTACTGTCATGACAGTTAACTTGAGCACGAAATCCCTGAATTTCCTCTAATAGATACTCAAGATGCCAATTTCCAAAATCTTCATCAATATTTTCAAGGTATTGTATTTGATCTCTGGATTGATCACAAAAATTTTTAGCCAATGATAGAGATGGGCAGTTTTCTTTATAATGATCATAAAACACCTTGTGGAACTCCTTTAAAGAGAGAAAACTACCAGGTTTCAGACCTTCATACCATTCCCTTGATTTCCCTTCTAATGCCACCATGAACATTTTCAAGAGGCAGTCCTCATGCCATTAAAATTTTAATCTCCATGTGTGTATATGAAATTTAATGAGATGTAACAAGGGGTCATCAAGTTTTTCATCTTGAAACATAGGTAGTTTTGTATCCCAATTTATCTAAGGCATTTTGTGTGGGAATCCAGAAATGTGATCTCTATTCATTGGAGCATATCTGCATTGTATCCTTGAATCCATCTTCGTTAATAAAAAAAGGGTCATTGCATATTTTCAACCAGTCTAGAGTCTTCTACCAATGGATTCTTTAGGACTACTGAGAGTTGTGGGGTCACCAGGTGGAAGATTTCAACTTTCTTGAAGCGGGTCATTGTCCACCATCAAAAACCAGATATTTTGCAAGTCTTTAAGTTTTTCAAGTAAGGAACTTGCCTTGTGAATAGGTCTGTTAATAGTTGGACTTTTAGATTTAGGATACTTCCTAAGGATGATTTCAGGATCGTAAACTATTGCAGGAGGGTTTGGGTCAGGATGGGATCTGGTACAGATTATTCTAGAAGCTAGAAATTATACCAAAAATTCAGAGAGATTGAGAGTTTATAACAGTTTTGAAAAACAAAACAATATGTGAAAGAAATACTTAATCCACAAAGTATTCTTGACTGGGTTCTGTTGAGGTTTAATGATCTCAGGATTTCTCAATAATTTCCCAGTGGAGTTGCTAGAAAACCAGTGGAGTTAGTAGGCCGACTGAAAACCAATGGAGTCACTAGGAGGAGGATTTTAACTGTCTTAAGGCTGGTTGTTGTCCACCATTAGCAACCAGATACCATTCTTGGCTAATACTTGACTCATCTAAGTTTAAATTAGGTTTTCTGAGTTCTTGGGGTGATATTAAGTTGTTTTATAACTCAGTTCCCAGTATGGTCGCCACTATGTTGGCTCCCTGTGATTTGAAATATTGGCAAGAAAAAATCTACAGGAAACCACATCAAACCACTTTGGAGTCCAAGGACCTAGCTTTCTTGGACTCAGAGTGGGCTCTCTCTATGTAACTATTTGTAAATTATATGTCTTCATGCTTTTTTTTCTGATCTTAGGCTAGTTATGAAGTTCTTAGGACTGTTTGTTTTGTTTGATTGGTTGATAGATAAATTGATGTTTTGATTAAGGGATGGAGTGTTTTAGCTGAATAGGTATACTATGGGAAATATTAATCCATTGGGCTATGGAGTCATAAAAGGATTTAATTTTTCATCAACTCTGCAAGGGACTTCATAGGGAAAGCTAACTATATCAACTGGATCTCTTAGATTAGATGGAATATGAAATGACAGTGAGTTGTGAAAACTGTAAAACTAAAGGGAAATTGAGAATACTTTAACTCTACTTCAACAAGAAAATCCTTTTAGGTAACTTTTTGAGACAAAACAAAGGACAAGGATTACCATAGACTTCTTTGGCCAAACTCTAATAAGAAAACCTTTAAGAAAATAATACAACAATCCTATAATTACTTTCAGACAAAGAAAACATTTAAGATAACAATGAGTGTAACTAAAGAGCAAGATACACTTATATTCTTTAATCAAACACTCTAAAAGACCTTCAAAGTAACAATTTTAAGACAAACCAAAGGATAGGGCATACCATAGACTTCTTTGGCTGAAATTTACTAAGTATACTCCAAAGAAAGCCCTTAAAAAACAACATTTCAAGCTACACCAAAGGCAGGGCATACCATAGACTTCTTTGGCTGGACTCTACTAAATCATTTTCAAGACAACAAGCTAGTTGGAACCAGAGAGAAATTAAGAATTCTCTAATCAGACCTTGTAGAAGAAAACATTAAGATAAATAATGTAGACATAATTATGGTTACAAGATAGCATATCCTAATCTAAAATTTATGTTCTTTTATTAGAGAAATAATGAACATAATGGAAAATAGAAGGAAGGCATTGACAAAGAAGGATAACTTCACCATTAACATACTCAAAAATCCTATGAACGTGCTTGTATTACTAATGTTCAAAATAGTTACATTACTCGAGCAAAATGATCTTTACAACTCAAAGTTTCTCAAATCTAGCCTAGTATCCAATCCTCTAATAAAGAAGCCAAATAGCTAATCAACCAACTAGCCAACACTAAAAATGAATCATACATGCAACATTTATCTACAAAATGAGGAGGTGATCTTAAGCTAGGGTTTTAGATTTGTATTTATTACAGAGTTAATGTGATTTTGACCTTTAAGACCATGCAAGGCCCAAGGAAAAATATATGGGACTGACTCACTATAATAATAACTCCTAATTTAACGGTTTGAGCTAACTTTTGGAAATATTTGACTTTCGAGGCTTGTTAATAACTTTTACAATAATTGCAAAGTAGTTGAGAGATATCTCTAACTGTTTCAATAATTGCTGATATATTTATTGAAATAAACATGATGTAGGTGGAAATATGTGTCCCTAAATAAGTAAATATTGTTCGTGGAGTCATTCGAATATGCCCCTGTGTTGATCTTCTTTTGAATTCATTCTTTAAACTCTATTTTAGCATTTAAGCTTGGATTTAACCTCTTTGTTTGTTTTACTGTTTTCTTCTTAACTTTTACTTTATCTCTGATTTGTGACTAAACCTTTAATCTATGATTCTGTCTTCATTATCCTTAACATCTGATTTAACTTTTTAATCCACTAACCTTCATTGTTACGGTCTTCTGATTGTTTTCTTCCTTTGCATGCATCTCCATTTGCAATTTGCTATGTAGTAGGGTATCCTACTGCAGTTGGAGTGCTTGAACAACCATCATTGGTCATGATCAATTGATGATTATGCTCATGATCAATTGATGATTATGCTCAATCTTATGCTTCCAGTCCTTCTAATGAAACAAGATTTCCTAGATTGTCACCTAGAACTCTTATTTAAACAATTTTGGACCCTTGTAATGCAATTCTTGTATTTTTGTCATGATACCTACACAATACAAAAAACTGTCAGTTTAAAATCTTGCGTTGAGGGGCTTTTATGCGTTTATTTGGATTTTTCGGGCTTTTGGAACGTGTTGCAGGGGTGTCAATGGCGAATCGGGGTTTATCGCAGAGGCGGAGGCCTTTGGAATGTTAGAATTAAGCGACAATTTTGACTTATGGTGTGAAGGAGGAAAGGCAGTTTTCGCGAGCGAGGGAGGTGGTTTTCACATGGGATGGAGGCGGTAAATAATTTTGGAGGAAGGCGTGCGATTCCATAGGGGAGATTCCACATGGCAGAGGGTATGGGCAGTAAAATTGCTTATTTCGCAAGGTTTGGGGTTGTTTAACCCCCACCCATGAATTAGTGCGATATTGGATTAGGGCCATTGGAGCTTGGGGGAGATAAATCGACAGTGGTCGGGGTGAAAGGAGCGGTGGGCTAGTCAGACGGTGGGGCCTGGGTTAATGAAATAAGTGGGGGTGCTTGTTCTGAGGGTAGGCCCAAGGTTATATGGCCGTGGGGGGTTAAAAAAATTAAAGCAGGGGCTTTTAAACTTATAAAGGGTTTCAGGTTTAATTTAATTTTAAAAAAAATCCTTCAATATAAAACCGTAGGTCCCAAATGATATATTTTTTGACTTATAACAATGTAAAATGGGACTTTTTACATTGTTTTAGTGTAAATAAGGAAGAATGGTGAAGGTGACAGGGTTAATGGGGTTTTTTGGAGATGATTTTAGTAAGGGAAAATGGTGAATATGAGAGGTTTAAGCCCATACATGAATTTTTAGAGCAGGAGGGCAATTTTTAGAGAAGGAAAAATGAGGTATATTGAAAAAGGTTTAATGAAGATAATGAAGGTAGTGAGGTTTCCGAAGATAGCTGATAGTCAAGAAATGCTATCTTCAGCAGTTTGTAGAAAATTCATAGTCACCTAGTGAAACTGTAGAATAGAGGAGGATAACAGGAGACAACCTTAGCTTTGACTGCATCGCTTAATAGAGTGAGGCATCAAACAACACCCAACAAATCTTATTCTCCATAATGCACGTGAGGTATGATGAATTCCAAAGTTATGCATACCGCATGACCTCACACATCTGGGGCTTTATCTCAGGAAATTGGGTTTCCTCAGGGGTCTTCCACCCAATCAATGCAATTGACAACAATATCCAAGCATAATAAAATTGCTTTCACTCTTCCTGTGCTTTGCGCACAATCTCTAAGAATTGATTGCACAAATTATGTGACCAGTTATAGATCACCCCCTTTTCACATCATCTTTCAAGATCAATCACCTGCATGGGCATCCTCCTTTGGTCTAAATTTTCTTATCATCTTGCAGGCCAAGATGAGCATTCTGAACTGAACAATAGGGTCGTTTATCTCACTTAGCAGAAATCCCTTGCTCTTGCGCGAGACTTGGTATTTAATTTTGATCTTTTCTGCAACAATGTTCTCTTGTGATTTTCCTCCAAAATCAGCCATTGGATCTGTGCCCTGATCAGGTAGGCTAGTGATCCTATGGATCAATGCAACATCAATGGGAATGCGCTATCTCAACCATAGTACATCATCATGCACGAGCACGAGTAGTTGGTGGAAACATATATTGTTTATTGGGTTGCGCCCAAAGTGAAGGATCTGTAATAAGTTAAAGAGGTATGCCTTCTGCAGACCCAACACCCATCCCTTTGGCTCTAGGCACACAATTCCTCGTTCATATTGGACATGGTCTAGGTAGAGCTTTGGCGCAAGTTTAGGAAATTTATCCACATCCATGATGTAAAAATCCTCAATTATGAGCTTCGGCAATTTAAACATGTCAACTTCCAGGGGGGCATTTTCAGGGATCAAAGGCATATTGATTCTCAATCACACCTTGTCAAGATATCTGGGAACCACAATTGACGGTTTGCGCGGTGCGACATAGGTCAATAACCATGATAATGGGGCCACTTTGACCACATCCTCTTTTTCCTCCATAGTTGTCTCGGGGAGCTCTGTCATTGGTCTTTTCAGCACTCAACTGCATTGGAGCGCGACTTTAGAGTCATTTTCCTCGGGGATTTCATTGTCCTAGATGTTTTCCCCTTCTTAGACTTCATGGGCGTAGGTGTTTCAGCCATTGGTGCAAAAGGAACCTTTATCACTGTAATATTCCAAATAGGAAAAGACAATAATATAAAACTCAATAAACTGGAAACTGCAACAATATGGGAAAAAATGAAAACACCATAAAAATATACAGAAAAACTTGTTACAAAGTATTTTGTCACCGTCCCTGCAATCCCTCGTCCCGCACATTGGATTACTATTCTCGTGACCTGTGAGCAGTGAAATGTCCTGAAAACATCTTCATAACATCCTCCTACCTAAGGATAAACATTCTCCTGAAGAACATTTCGTCTGGAAAAATTTAAAAATAGATGTTTTAGCCTCGGTGCGACTAGTCAGTTCATCCCTCGTGCCAATGGGGGAAATCCACACTAGAGGGCGTGCCAATTGGCACACTATCCCTGTGTATCACTTGCGCCATGCCCATTAAGGAATGTTTTTTAAAAATAAATGGCGGAAGTTTGATTCTAACAAACTCCAGAATGAATCTGCAAAGGAATTTGAGTGGTTTAGCTCCAGATCTCCATGTATAGGAAATGGTTTTCCACCTCTCATGGAACCTTCCTAAGAGATAGGGCCTATCCCATGATTGTAGGGATCCCAAATTCCCTTCCTCAATCTATAAAATATTGCCCTCTCCATTAGCAAGCTAGCTGAACTTGTAGGAGGAAAACTATAGCTAGGCAATTAGAGAAAGCAGAGCCGAGAAGAACCCCGTAAGAGAGAGCTTTGTCCAAATTCTCAACAGGCTTCATTGAGACGCACTCCGCTGCAAGCCCCGCCAAAGGAAGATCATAGCATCAGAGAATTTTGTTTTAATCTCCCTTTTTGTCATCATTAATATAAGTGACTTTGATTTTTTTTTCCATTCATGTGTTTACTCTTTTATTAAATGCAATGAATTATATCCTCTCTGGCTGATATATAGTTACATGCTTTAATTATTATGTTGTATGCCGTCATTTCTCTGCATGTGTACAGGTGTCCAGACGAAGCAAACAGAAGGAATGTGATCTCTCAGGAAAAGGACGAGGAGCATCACTTCTTCTTCGACAAAAATATCATGGGCTTTGAGGTAGGTCTCTTATCGCGATCTTTGACTTTCTTGTAACTAGGAACCAACGTCTTTGCATGATTTGATTGTTGCTATATCCACTCTAGGGCTAGTGGGATCACCTCTGTCCATAGAGGGGATTTACCGCCTCAACACAAATGAGCCATTTCATTAATTTGAAGGTGAAAACAATACAACAGTGCTTCAAAATAGATAGCACTCAAGCCGGAAAAAGTGGGCTGGAATGGCCTCAAGCTCTCTCATTGAAAATACCATTCTCTGCTACGCTACTGGAACTCTCCCTCTGCACTGCCCTATTGGAAATGATGTTGTTGGGTGAATAGAACTACATATATGAGGGTGCTATAGTGCCTAGAAAAATATGATATTTAGAATTTCGACTCTATGGCAAAAACCTAAAATACCCCAGAAATGATTTCCAGATTGGCTGACCTCGAAAAATCACCCTCCTAGGGTGTGCAATGCATAACTACTTGGTATGCCGGACTATGGGCTAAACTAAAATATATAATAGCTACAAGTACTCCTAAGCCAAACTATTGAAGGGTTAATCCCTTCAATGGATTCCAAGTGAAAATTCTATGGAATTTCACCCTCTTCTGATGAAATCTGCTATTGGACTGCGTAAGTCACTAAGTGAGTGCGCAGCACTAGAGGGTCTGAAACTGGCATGAATTCTAGATGATGGTATCAACTCACATGGAAAACAAGAATCATCTCTTGAGTAGGCACTCAAAGTCCCCCGAGGATGAGGATGAGATCTCCGCTCGGAGACACCTTCATGCTAAAAAACACTTTAGAATCAGCTGTGACATCCCAAGCATGCTCAAGTCATGAATGAAAATAAAATAATAATAATCAAGAATGCTCTCTATGGTTTCCATCCCCTTCCTTGTATGCTTGTGAGACCTCACCCTCTTGGCCCCACACAATTATGATGCTACACACATGGCCACTAACCTCCATTATGACTGCGCTATCCTCTATTGTCTCCACTACTTCCATGACTGCGCTATTGATTTAGTCAAATTTACCCCATCCACATGCACTAACCCACATTCACACCAAGAAGTGGTTTATTCATCTTGACCCTATCTAGATGCATTGATCCACATTCACATTAATAAGTGGTTTTATTCCTACTAAAGATATTTATGGGTCCCTCTACCCTCTTATTCTTCTATCAATTAAGGAAGACAAAATTTAATATTCTAATTAGCTAAAAACTAAATTAGGAATATTACAGGTGCATCAGGGTCATGTCTGGGCCTTGTAACTTTCATATTGGATGGAATTATGTAAGTGAACCCTCTGTGTCACAACTCTTCCTCGAATCCCAAATCCAAACCAAACATAGACAATGAGTATGCAGTGATAATCAAAGAGCTCAAGGAATATAATTCAGTAAAGAAAAGGGAACTATTGTGACCCCATATGTGATATTTATATTTGTGGCACATCTTCAACAATTATTTTTACATTAATGTGTCTCCATAAATGACAAAATGGTCCGAAATATGGTAAAATACCTTCATTAAATGCAACCTAGACGCTCCCATAAACGGTAATAAAGCTGTATTTTCCAGATTAACTATTCCAACACTTGTTTTTGGCACCTCTGCAACCCAGTCAACCTCCTCACATGTTACTATGTGTGTGTTGGACCTTTATGTGCATCCGCCATCCCAAGTGTGCAGTTCTGGTACTCCGGCGATATAGTCATTTGGTATGCAGAGGTTCATCCTTATACGACTTCAATCAACTTCCATTGACATAACCAATGTTAGTCATTAGTAATTTTTTTCTATTTTGTAGATGACTAAATACTTATGCTAGATTTCCAAAAAACAAAATTCATGAACATTGTGAGTTTTAGAAATCTCACTACCTTCGTTATCCTTAGAGAAAATTTTTCACTATCCTACCCTTTTACCATTTCATGATTACCTTGTAAATCCTACAGACTCCAAATGTCTTGTGCCTCTCATTTCCATCATTTTTCTACTCATATCTCATTACTCTGCTTGTCCCTTACCTATGACTCCAGTTTCCATCCAGGGTTTTCCTATAAGCCTAACTCATTCTCGTGATTCCCCAAAATTCCTCAAGCATTGATGGTCTCAAAACTATCTACGTAGGCTCTTTAAATAAATCAAGTACATCGAATTTTGAATCTTCATTACACCACTTGATCAATACTCTATTTTTCACTTAAATATTCCAAGCCAATTTTTAGTCAAATAAAGGTCAAAGAACCCCCCACTAGGTCAATTAGGGTTTCATCTGTTCCAAGGTCATCATTTCCAAAGAATACTATCATTCAGTTTCAGAGTCTGCATATGAGGTAATGGACAAGCTTGGCACTTTTAAAGAAGTGTTAAAAGTTTATATCAGCAAGCATAAAGCCATACCAACTCATAAACATTATGCCTCCATCATTTTCCAAGAATTCTTTCCAAAAGACAAATCATTTGCCACACCTGGGGTTAGTTTTTCTCCAAGCTATGTCTCTGACCAAACAGAGATGGATTTAACAAAAGTGAGAAAGATTTTTGCCCATAAAAGGTAGAAGAATAAAAACCTCCTTCAGATTTTACACAAGTATCATGGTTTGGGAACAATGTCAAAAATACACGTGTCACAAGAGAATTGTTGCACTTTTGGAGTGACCTTGGTAAAATAAGGTTTTCTCACTGCTGGAGTGTCCAAATGACTTGCTTAATAAGTCAAATGATGACTAAAGTTGAATATATTTCCAATGAGCTATCATGATCTCAATTTTGAGTTGAGGAAGACATCCAAAAGTTTTCTGCACCAGCACTTTGCATTTTGGCACCATCATTCAACACTTTTTGACCAATCTTTGGAGAATCACCTTTTGACAGGTCAAATAAACTCCAATAAGAGAAAAAAATTATATATTTAGAAAGTAGACAGGATACTCTTTCCAACGATCTATTACAGGCCCAATTTTGACATCGATAAGGCCTCCAAATTTCCTCTGTACAATGCGCTATGCGTAGGGATTTCAGGGGTTGTGCTTATGGAAGAGGGAGGCCTCACTGGCCTAGAACTTGCCCGTCACTACGCTTAGAGAGCCCGATTAGCCCAAAACCTTCCTAGTGCTACCCTTAGAGAGCTTGACTAGCCTAAGAGGACCCGATACCTGACAGCTCATGCAGAGCGCTTTGCCTAGAGCAGAAAGCATCTCCCACCTGCAAAAAAAATACCAAAAACATAAGGGGACACCTTCAAGCTACATCTAAGGACCTGCAAACAAGTTAACATTGGTAGGTGCATGTTTCCTTATCTTCCAAGTGATTTTTGTGATTTAATTATTAAGGGAAAGTGATTAAACCCTAGTGCCTACAAATCCTAGGTCTTTGTGGCAAACAACCCTCTATTTTGACTTCCAAACAAGCAATTATCAGGCAAGGAGAGTATGAGTTAGGGTCACTAAAATCCAATTCAATTTAAGCCTTCCTCCAAGCCCAAATAAAACTAGTCATAAATCCACCTCCATCCCACTCATTTGCAAGAGCTTCCCTGATCCAGGTGGATATTGGTGGCCACCCACCTATTCCACTTGGGGCCCCACCATTGTCTCTTTCATTTTTTTTCACAACTTACTATTTTTAGCATTTTTTTGGGTCCTGAACTTCCGAAGCCATTTTGAAGCCCCAAATGGAGATAGTATGCCGAATTTACTTCCGTGGGAAGTTGAAACACCAATTTATCCAAACGAGGCCCATAGTTTTGGCACTTCATCTCCTAGGGTTAGCTTTTTGGACGTTTAGAATTCTCCATTGTTTCTCCATAATAAATAGGCCCTTGAGCCTCATTGTAATATAGTTCAAAGGTCTATAGTCGCCACATCTCTTCTCAGAGATTCGCTACTAGCACCCTAGCTATTTTATTTCCATCATGTTTGTAAGCATATTTCTATGATTTGATATTAATGAAATGAAGCCTTATTTCCATTGTATTTCTATTTTTATGGTTATTTCTGTATTCTGTTGTGTTCTTTCATAAATTCAGATCAGTGGTATCAAAGCAGTCTACTTTTTCTCGATCCTTCTTTGCATGTCCCCAATGAGGTTGGGGTATAAGGAGTTAGGGCTTGATCTGGTGGAACCTTTGCAAGATCAGCCTCGTAAATCCCAATGGATGCCCATGGGGGACGAAAAGAAAGATGAGGGAGCAGGAGATCCTATCGAAATATTGCTCAAGGAGGCCCTCAAAAAACAAAGGAACGCGATGATGGATAACTTTGCCCAGATCCTTCAACGACTGCCCACCAATGGTGCATCTGCATCCAGCAGCCACTCTGGAGGCACGACTCCCTTTAAGGTACAAGTAAAATTTGACATTCCCATATTTGAGGGTCAAATAGATGCAAATGTTGTAGATAGATGGTTGAATCTATTAGAAGGATATTTCTCAGTTCATGATTTTTCCGACCGGGAGAAGATTATTTTTGCACTCCTCAATGCTACCCCCCATGTCAAGGACTGGTGGAAAACCTACTATGAGAAAACAGACGAGACAGAACCCTCTCTGTTCTCAGCTGTATCCACCTGGAATTCTTTCCGAGATGCCATCAAGGAACAATACTATCCCATGGGTAGCTATGAGGAAAAGTACATACAATGGACCACGTTACGACAACAAAGGGATCAAGATGTGCATGAGCTAACGAATCTGTTCCATACCTTGTGCAAAAATTTGGCTATCAAAGATTCAGAGAAACATTTTGTGCTAAAGTATCGTGGTTTTCTGCACAGATAAATTCAAGAGGAAATGGAATTCCTCGACATCTCCTCACTTGGTACGACATACCAGTATGCTGCCAAGATTGAGCAGAAATTCAAACAAAAGAAGCGAGACTTTGGATCTGGAAATCAAAAGTAAGGGAAAGGTTCCCCCAAACCACAAGAAAAAGGATAAACCCAAGGCATGGTGGCCCAAGACAACCTGCCAAAGATACAAGCAAGGAACAACACCGCGAAGCCAAAGAAGGACACAGGAAAGTGGTGTGAGTTCCATAAGAGTTCCACTCACAACAGAAGTAAGTGTCGGGCCAAGCAGTCGTTGGTGGCCAAGATGAGGGATTTTGAATCAGATGCATGCTTTGACTCTAAATCAGAACCTAACAAGGTGAATGACAAAAGGAAACAAATTATTGATGCAGAGCCCAATGCCACTATCGCCACTGTGAAGATCCAGAAGGAGGAACCAGAAGATCCAGAGGAGGCAGAGTGTCTTTTTCACTCCTAGATGTGGGTAAAGGGTTCCCCGCTACGGTTCATTGTTGACAATGGGAGCCAAAAGAACCTCATTTCAGAAGATTTAGTGAAGTGGTTGGGCTTGCCGACCACAACGCACCCACAATCATACACCATCGGGTGGCTTCACCAAGGATGGGATCTTCACGTCAGCCAGTAGTGTCGCCTTCCCTATAGCATCAAGCTCTTCACGGATGAGGTATTGTGTGACATTGCTCCTATTGATGTTTCTGATGTATTATTAGGCCAAACATACTTGTGGAAATGACCTGCTGTGTATGAGTCCTGACCTCGCGCTATTATTGTTACTTTGGGAAATAAATTGTACAGGATACCAGCGGTACCACTGCCTCCCACTATCTCTTTGGTTACTGCAAAACAATGCAGTAAGCTCATTTCCCAAACCAGGAAATTTGTTTTCCTGATGATCCACCCCCAGGGCAAGAAGAAGAGTGTGGCCACAACCTCCAGACATGGCTCCTCTTCACGACAAAAACAAATGGACAAGATTGTGGAGGAGTAAGAGGACATCTTCACCTCACCCACAGGGGTACCTCTACACTGTCAGGTCAAGCACCCCATTGACCTGACCACAGGCGCACCACTACCCAATGGACCAATATATAGGCGCTATATTCTAGAGAATAACGAAATCAAGAGGAAGATTCAAGAGCTACTGCAGAAAGGTCACATCCGGCCAAGTTCATTGCCCTGAGGGAGCCCAATCGTGTTGGTACAGAATAAGGATGGGACTTGGAGACTCTGTATTGATTATCGGGCACTGAACTAGATCACTGTCTGGAATAGGTACCCAATCCCATGGATTGATGACCTTCTGGACCAACTCAAAGTGGCAAAATATTTCAGCAAGATTGACTTGAAGTCTGGGTATCACTAGGTACCAATCGAACCCTCTGATGTGTGGAAGACTACCTTCAAAGCCAAGGAGGGCCTTTTCGAATGGCTCTTCATGCCTTTTGGACTGAAAAATTCTCCCGCAACCTTCATGAGGTTGATGGATGACATATTTCATCCATTCACCAACTCATTTGTAGTGGTATACTTGGATGACATTATTATCTTCAACCAGACCTGGGAAGAGCACCTCCACCACATCTGAGAAGTCCTCCAAACACTGCGGCAACACAAGTTGTGTGCCAATTTGGAGAAGTGCACTTTTGGCATGACCCAGGTTCAATATCTAGTATACATTATTGATGAAAGGGGGGTGCATGTGGATCTAGCCAAGATCCAAGTCATTCGGCATTGGCCAGCCCCAACCACCGTAACAGAGCTTTGCTTTCTGGGTCTTGCTAATTTCTACTGCAGGTTCATGTTGGGATTCTCTCATATCACTTAGCCCTTGAGTCAAGTCACCAAGGGAGGAGCGAAAGAAAAATTTTGTTGGTCAGAATCTCAATAGAAGGCGTTCGTAGAATTGAAACATTGCCTCTGTTATGCCCCTATGCTCACATTACCAGACTTGCAACAACCATTTAAGATCAAGATCGATGCCTCTGACTATGCTATTGGGGCAATTCTTACTCAACAGGGGCATCTAGTGGCATATCACAGTGAGACATTTTCTGACACAGTTCGAAAGTATCCCACTTACGACAAAGAAATTTATTCCATTATGTAGGCTTGTTGACAATGGAAGCATTACATTTTGGGGAAGGAGAAAATCATCTACACAGACCACCGACCCTTGCAGTTCATATAGACACAAGGGAAGTTGCAGAAGGATTGCCATCAGAAGTGGTCCACATATCTGCAACAATTTCATTTGAACATCAAGTACAAGAAGGGTAGGACCAATAATGTTGTAGATTTCCTCAGCCGACCACCGATCGTAGCCATAACCACCATTCTCAGCTCTTGTGGGCATCAGACTTCTGATTGGCTACTTCTCTACAAGGGCGATCCAAAATTCAACCACACATACAAGGCACTCTTGGGGGGTATGCAAGTTCCAAAATTTCACCTCCAAGATGCACTATTATGTCAACTGGGACACCTTTGTGTTCCTTCAAGCGAGCATGCCAAGATGATATGGGAAGCGCACTACAGTCGAGTCGCTGGGAATTTTGTGGTCAAGAAAACAATGGCAGTACTGTAGAAGTATTTCTATTGGCTGAACCTTCGACAGGATGTCGGGAAGTACATCAGATCCTGCACTACCTATGCCATTGCCAAATCGACCATCAAGAAGCAAGGGCTCTATACTCTGCTACCTACCCCTAGTCGACCTTGGGAATCCATCTCCATGGATTACAAGTCAGGCCTTCCTTCTACTAAGCATGGAAACGATTGTGTTTTCGTGGTTGTCGACAGATTCTTAAAGATGGCCATTATCATGGCCTACAAGAAGAATATCACAGTAGAAGCCACTGCTAAACTCTTCTTTGAACGAGTGTGGGTACACTTTGGGATCCCACAGTCTATCATGTCAGATCGCGACAGCATGTTCCTTAGCACATTTTGGTCCAGCCTCTAGTTAATGTTGGACACCAAGGTCACCAAGTCCACAGTTTTCCATCCCCAAACTGATGGCCAGACAGAGGTCGTCAACAGGATGATTGTACACATTCTACGCATGTACAATTCAAAGCATCTACGTACATGGGATGAGAGCCTTCCCTATGTACAACATAGTTATAAATGGGCTCTCCACATCTCAACCGGCCACAGCCCCTTTCAGGTAGGCTTGGGATTCCAGCCACTATGTCTCATTGATGTAGCCATGCCATTTGCAACTACTCAGGCTGATTCGGCTCATTTCCAGTCTGAAGCTGACAAAGAAAAAAAATTCATCGAGTGCATTCAGCACATCTGCCAATAGGTTCATGACATATTGGACAGAGTCAATGCTAAGTACAAGCAATGACATGATCAACATCGAGTGCCACACAACTTCCAGGTGGGAAAAAAAGTGTGGCTACATTTGCTGAAGGAGCGCCTCATTGGACCCCACTGCAAGATTCTCCCACTCCGATATGGGCCATACACCATCACCAAGGCTATAGGGAACAATGCCTTCAAGCTCAATATTCCACCATTCCTTGGTCTGCACCCATATTCAATGTAGAATGCCTTCGTCCCTACTTCCAACCTCTATTGGACACCTCTGAAATTGCAGAAGAACTCACACCAAAAGAGTTAAACCCAGATTGCATGGAGCAGGCCACCATATATTGTATCATGGACATGCAAATCAAGAACACTTGCCGATAGAAGATCTAATTGTATTGGGTTGTCAAAGCTGGCCAACTCCTGCACCAAGGCAAGTGGTTCACCAGGGACCACGTTCAACAGAAGTTTCCTCATCTCATGGAGGAACTCAACACAATGGGGACCATTGCTTCCTAAGAGGGGAGGAATGATCGAGGTGGATATTGGTGGCCACCCGCCTTTTCCACTTGGGGCCCCACCATTGTCTCTTTCATTTTTTTTCACAACTTACTATTTTTAGCATTTTTTTGTGTCCTGAACTTCTGGAGCCATTTTGAAGCCCCAAACGGAGATAGTATGCCGAAGTTACGTCCCTGGGAGGTTGAAATACCAATTTACCCAAACGGGGACCATAGTTTTGGCGCTTCATCTCCTAGGGTTAGGTTTTTGGACGTTTAGAATTCTCCATTATTTCTCCATAATAAATAGGCCTTTGAGCCTCATTTTAATATAGTTTAGAGGTCTTTAGTCACCACATCTCTTCTCAGAGATTCGCTACCAGCACCCTAGCTATTTTATTTCCATCATGTTTGTAAGAATATTTCTGTGATTTGATATTAATGAAAAGAAGCCTTATTTCTGCCGTATTTCTATGTTTATGGTTATTTCTGTATTCTGTTGCGTTCCTGTATAAATCCAAATCATTCCCTCACCATCATTTCATTTCACTCCTTCTACCAAGTTTTATAAGCAAGCCTAGGGTTGTCTAAGGGCAACGCTAGTCACCATATAAGATGAAGAAGGAAGTGGCAGTGAACAAGCAAGTGACAATGAAGGTGAGAGTAATAATGAATCAAACCAAATTGAAGATAAGGGTGATGATGAGTTGAGCCAACATGAAGCAGGCAACATGGAAACAGGGGAGGATGATGATAGTAAATAAAATCAAGAGGTTGGCAGCCAAAATGAAGGTCACAGTAGTGATGAAACAAGGAGCTATAATAAGAAAAAAAGCGAAGGTGCACAAATTAGTGAAGAGGCCACCAGTGAAACTAATATTGAAGGTAAAGAGGTAAGCAGGAGTCAGGGTGATGAAGAGGAAAACATGAAGACAAATGATGATAGCCATAATGAGGACACCAAAATGAGCCAAATTGAACCTTTTCCCTTGGCATACCACAGAGGAGAAAGACATATGTTTGCTACCTCTAGAAGACAAGGGGCTATGAATTCTACCCCTATTAGTCCAAATGACAAAAGAAAAGATAAAGGAAAGGGTAAAAGAAAATACAAAGGCAAAGAGGAACCTTAACCTCCAAAAGAAGATGACCAAGCACTGTGCATTGCAAAATCAAATTGCAAAGGCTAAACTCAAGAGAGCACTTGCCAAGCTACAGGAAATCAAAGAGGAAAAAGACAAAGAAAACCTTGGAATATTTCCTCGAGATTTTCTACAGGCTTCCCAAACCCCATGAGGAAGGTGTCCACCAATTTTGGGAGAATTTTGACAATTTTTGGTTTTTTGCAAATTTTGAGGCCTATAAGCGCAGGACCCCTAGCGCTACCCTTTTTCCTTAGAAATAATAAGAGGGAGAAATTTTCATTTTTGGAATCCTCATGCCTATTAAATAATGATCACAAAATTTCAGAGCATTTGGAGCATTTTTGACCCCTCAAAGGGTCAAAAAACACCTCATTTTTCACCTTTGTGCCTCATTTTCAGGTTTCGCACTGTGCTCAGAGCAGTTTGAGGAATTTGGATTTTTGGAAAGGTTACAAGAGCACAATTAGAAAACCAAAGGTATATTTTGAAATTTAACTCAGAAGTATTTCCAACGGTCCATCATGGAGCAAAATCTGACATCGGGACGGTCACCAAAACTTGGCTGCAAGTGGACCCATTTTCTGCCTTTGTTGGCATTGTGCTCAGAGAAGTTTGGGGAATTTGGATTTTTGGACAATTTACAGGGGCTCAATCAGAAAAAAAAATTAGATTCGGAAATTAAACTCAGCAGGCTTTCCAATGGGCCATCACAGAACAACATCCGACATCAGGAAGGTCACCAAAACATGGCTGCAAGTGGACCCATTTTCTACCTGTGAAGGCATTGTGCTTATAGACTTCATTGTGTGTTTTTGGCCACAAGTAAAAAAAACACACTCATTTACTGAAAAATGATATTTTAATGTTTTTTGAGGCAAATAACTCTAAAAATAGGTGCTAGGAGTTATTTTGGCATTTATTTCATGGTATGTTTTGTGCCTTGGGCCTTGCATGGTCTCTTGGGCATTAATGACATTTGTGAGTGATTTTGACATTTTCCAACCCTATCTAGGGTTTTTTACCTCCTTTGCTAACTAAATAGAGCATGAGGGATTCATTGTAAAAACGTTGGCATTTTATGACTCCTAGGAGAAATACATAGACTTTTGGAGGTAGAAGAGAAATTGGTGTTGTGGAGATTGTGAATGGCTTTTTTTGCTGGTTGATGAAGGAGGCTTGCTTGTAGGATCCTTGATCTCGGCTAATGGTGAAGTGATTCTATTCAGTTTTTGTTTTCTTATGTATCATTGTGTTTCCATATTTCTATGTTACAATAGAAGAAAGTATTTAGACTAAGAAATGTTCTTTAAAGGCACCTTAGCTCTATTTGTTCTTCATTGCCTCATTCCATATATTCTACTTGACCATATTACCCAAAAAAAACAATCAAACAAACCCTACACTTAACAACTAGCCTAAAATCAAACCCTAAAAAGAAAACAAGTTCATATCCTTTGCAAAAATAGAGAGAGCCCTCTCTAAGTCTAGGAAGGCTAGGTCCTAGGACTCCAAAGACTGGTCTGATGTTACCCTATGCATTTGGTCTACCAATCTGCTAAACCATGGGACACTAACATAATGGCGATCATGGTGGGACCTTTTGAGTCAGTAACAATCTAAGTATACCTTAGGACCTCAAAAAACCCACAAGCATCCTTAGATTGGCTCTTAATTGTTGATGGTGGACAACAAGTACATCCTTAAAACAGTAAACATCATCCACCCGGCGACTCCAAAACTCTCCATATAACTAAATACTCCACTGGAGGAAGAACCTAAAACATGACCAGTCATCCTGGAAAGAAAGAGAACTCAGGCCTAGACTAGATTCAACAAATTATTTATTTTATCTATAACTATGCTATATCCTACTTTAAGCCTGATCAAGAATACACTGATGAGATCTACATTTATCATTGGAAATATCTCAAGCCTCAAAAAGCTAAGCCTCAAATTGCGGACCATGAACAGACTTATACACCTTTGCCTACCCCAGATACACATGTGGAAGACCTAGTGAAACATGAGTCTCATGATACCTTTCCCGCTCTTGCTGAAACCTCAAACAATCATAAATATATTTTTTCACTACCTATACCCACAAAGGTCCCAGAAATATACAAGTCTCTGATTTTTCCTCCTATCCTCCAAGCCCTCCCAGCAAATCTTGCAAATAAACTATCCAGATTTGATGGAGAAAACTCAAAAGTCACCGTTGAAGAACACATTCAAATATTGAGAATCTACTTGACCTATTTGAAATAGAAGAAGATGATGTGCGTATTAGAATGTTTTCCTTATCATTACAAGGAAAAATTAAGAGTTGGATTAAGGACCTTCTGTAGAAATTAGCTGAATAAATCACTTATTCAATGGAGATTAACCTGATCACTCATCAATTACGAATTGCATGCATAACACATAATCTCTTCTACAATTAATTGTCACATGCGGAAATAATAGAAGCAATCTCACATCAAATCATCACACACATTAACACAGTATGTATGGGGAAAGCTTATAGCTGAAAACCCCGCAGCTATAGTATATTATAAATGGAGAGAACATGCAGCAAATACATAGTACAAACTCATCACAAGTACTCAGTACTATCTCCCAAAGCTACACAAAAACTAGCTTGGTTTTGAACAAGTCACAGGTTCAAAACACACCCACTACTTCTCTGCCTCTATTGCGCAATTAAGGCTGGTCTAAATAGAGATCCAGGTTCGAATCTCACTGGCTCCAACTGCGCAATTGTCATTGGTAATTTCCTCCAAGTGTGGTGCAAATCTCATGCACAACTGATCCTCCAACTGATATCTATACTCACCCTTTCATCTACCTCTTTCAACTGGTCTCCAGAATTGACCATGCAATGAGTTAAGCTTGAACTTATCTTTAGTTGAATAATGAGTTAATAATTAGTGAATTAAATAATATTTAATTCACACAACTCATCTCTAGTGTATTAGCCAGTTAAACTAAATACAACTAGTTCAACTAGTTAACCAGAACACTACCTCCATTAACTCCTCAATCAACTCCACCAAAACTCTGGCACATGAGTCTAACTGAAGTCTAACATGCAATATGCCATCAAACCCTAGGAACCACGTGATTCCTCTGTCATTTGCATGAGCCACCTCCATGACTCGAACTGAAGTGCTCCAAGAGAGTAAACTGTTGTTTATAGTCTAAATATTATTAAGGGTAAATAATTTTTGACTTCCATATTTTTAGGAGAGGCAGTCTAAAAATAGCCTGTGACCTAAAAATATGAGTCTCATCTATTTTTACCAACATGTCTCATACTTCAAGAATCTCCAACTGGAATCCTCGAATCATGCTCCGTATGTCTAAAAATAGACATAGTCTAAAAATAGATTTTTTTCGACAAAAATCACATGTGTGGTCCCCACCTAGTTTAGGTGATCACTTTCCAAATAGGATCAGGAAAGATGTTTCAGGAGGCCTCCTTCACTGTTTCTTGTTGCCATTTTCAACACCTTCCAGCTGCAAGCATTAGAAATTTTCATTAATTCACTCAAGTTTTCCTAGATAGGTGGGTAGTCATGGATTAAAGAATTAAGAAAATCTCCCCTTAAGAATGCCTGACTAGCCCATAATGCCTGGAGCTCTGCTTAAGAGGGCCTAACACCTGACATCTCATGCAGAGCACTGTGCCTAGAGTAGAAAGCCTCTCCCACCTACAAAAAGTTGCCAAAAATACAAGGGGACACCTTCAAGCTACATCTAAGGACCTGCAAACAAGTTAACATTGGTAGGTGCATGTTTCCTTATCTTCCAAGTTCTTTTTTTGATTCAATGATTAAGGGAAAGTGATCAAACCCTAGTTCCTACAAACCCTAGGTCTTCATGGCAAACAACCCTCTGTTTTCACTTCCAAACAAGTAATTATTAGTCAAGGAGAGTATGAGTTAGGGTAATTACAAATCAATTCAAGTTAAGCCCTCCTCCAAGCCCAAAGCAACCAGTCATAAACCCACCTCCAAGCCCAAAGAAAACCAGTCATAAACCCACCTTCATCCCACTCATTTTCAAGAGCTTCCCTCACCATCATTTCATTTCACTCCTCCTACCAAGTTTTATAAGCAATCCTAGGGTAGTCTAAGGGCAGCACTAGTCACCATATCGGATGAAGAAGGAAGTGGTAGTGAAAAAGAAAGTGACAATGAAGGTGAGAGTAACAATGAATCAAACCAAAGTGAAGATGAGGGTGATGATGAGTTGAGCCAACAAGAAGCATGCAACATGGAAACAGGGGAGGATGATGACAATAAAGAAAATCAAGAGGCTGGTAGCCAAAATAAAGGTCATAGTAGTGATGAAACAAGTAGCTATAATGAGGAACAAAGTGAAGGTGCAAAAATTAGTGAAGAGGTCAGAAGTGAAACTAATGTTGAAGGTAAAGAGGTAAGCAGTAGTTAGGGTGATGAAGAGGAAAACATGAAGACAAATGATGACAACCATAAGGAAGACACCAAAATGAGCCAAATTGGACCTTTTCCCTTGGCATACCACAGAGGAGAAAAACATATGTTTTCTTCCTATAAAAGGAAAGGGGCCATGACTTCTACCCCTATTAGGCCAAAGGAAAAAATAAAAGATAAAGGAAAGGGTAAAGAAAATACAAAGGCAAAGAGTAACCTTAACCTCCAAAAGAAGATGACCAAGCACTGTGCATTGCAAAATCAAATTGCAAAGGCTAAACTCAAGAGAGCCCTTGCCAAGCTACAGGCACTCAAAGAGGCAAAATACCAAGTAAACCTTGGAATATTTCCTCAATATTTTCTACAGCCTTCTCAAACCCCATGAGGAAGGTGTCCACCAATTTTGGGAGAATTTTGACAATTTTGGGTTTTTTGCAAATTTTGAGGCCTATAATCGCAACACCCCTGGTGCTATGATTTTTCTTCAGAAATCCTCAGAGGGATAACTTTGCGTTTTTGTAATCCTTATTCCTAGTACATTATGTTCACCAAATTTTAGAGCATTTGGAGATTTTTTGACCCCTCAAAAGGCCACAAAACACCTCATTTTTCACTTTTCTGCCTCATTTTCAGGCTTGGCGTTGTGCTCGAAGAAGTTTGGGGAATTTGGATTTTTTGATAGGCTAAATGAGCTCAATGAAAACTAAAAAGGTTGATTTGGAAATTAGACTTAGCAAGCTTTCCAACGGGCCATCATGGAGAAAATTCCGACATCGGGAAGGTCACCTAAACTTGGCTGCAAGCGGATCCATTTTCTGCTTGTGTTGGCTTTGCGCTCAGAGCAGTTTGGGGAATTTGGATTTTTTGACAGGTTACAAGAGAACAATAAGAAAACCAAAGGTATATTTGGAAAGTAGACTTATAAAGATTTCGAATGGGCCATCATGGAAAAAAATCCGACATCAGGAAGGTCACCAAAACTTGGCTGCAAGTGGACCCATTTTTTTCCTATGTTGGTGTTGCGCTCAGAGAAGTTTGGGGAATTTGGCATTTTGGACAGGTGAAAAGGGCTCAATCAGAAAAAGAAGAAGAAGCTATATTTGGATGGTAGACTAAGCCATATTTCCAACGGGCCATCACGGAGCAAAATCTGACATCGGGAAGTTCGCCAAAACTTCACTGCAAGTGGACCCATTTTCTACTTGTGAAGGCATTGTGCTTATAGACTTCAATGTGCATTTTTGGCCAAAAGTCAACAAAACACACTCATTTATTGAAAAATTTTATTTTAATGTTTTTTGAGGAAAATCACTCTAAAAATAGGTGCTAGGAGTTATTTTGGCATTTATTTCATGGGATATTTTGTGCCTTGGGCCTTGCATGGCCTCTTGGGCATTAATAATATTTATGAGTGATTTTTCCATTTTCCAACCCTATCTAGGGTTTTTTCCCTCCTTTGATAAATAAATAGATCATTAGGGCTTCATTGTAAAAATGTTGGCATTTTATGACTCTTTGGAGCAATACATAGTATTTTGGAGGTTGAAGAGAAATTGGTGTTGTGGAGCTTGTGAATGGCTTGTTTTGCTTATTGATGGAGGAGGCTTGCTTGCAGGATCCCTGAGCTTGGTTAATGGTGAAGTGCTTCTATTCAATTATTGTTTTCTCATGTATCATTGTGTTTCCATCTTTCTATGTTGCAATATAAGAAAGGATTTAGAATAAGAAATGTTCTTCAAAGGCACCTTAGCTCTGTTTGTTCTTCATTGCCTCTATGTTTTCCTCTACTAGGACATTTTAGAGAATTATTAATTTCACTATAGACCCCATAAGCTTGTGTATTTCATGAGTGGTTTAATACAGTAGGTATCAAATATGATTTATGGCTAGCGCTGCTTGTTTGATGTCACTAAACACTGTTCTTGAGGTCTCTCTCCAAAGTACCATTAATTAGGTCTGCCAAAGAGGTTATGTTTTGATCATACCCTTTGTCCATGCTTGAATAATTGTTTTGGAGATCTTCATAGCTATGATCAATGATGTTTAGGCATTCCCTCTTATTTTTTTAAAGTTATATGTGTATCTTGAATGTTTTCTAACCTTGAAGGTGAAATCCCTAGAAGTTAAATGAGTTTCTCGCCTTCTATATTTCATTGGAATGTTTGTCTGAAATTCTTATTTGCTTAAGTGGAATCAAAGAGTTATTGGTGTGACCTATATATTGATTACTTCTTTATGCTAAATAGTGTTGAAGTCCCTTCTTGTTTTAAATTATTTGACAAAGGATTCTTGATTGCCCTTTTCCCTACTTTAGTTCACAAACTTGAGGTCCATCTCATTTCCCATAAACCTTGAAAATACATTGACCAATGCTAGATTTTCCCTGTGATGCTCCCCGATCCATTGTTGAACTTTCCATGAATTTTATAGACTCCATAGCCCAATGATCTGAATATTTCCTCATTCCATCTATTCTACTTGACCATCTTACCCAACCAAAACAATCAAACAAACCCTACACTTAACAACTAGCCTAAAATTGAACCCTAAAAAGTAGACAAGTTCACATCCTTTGCACAAATAGAGAGAGCCCTCTCTGAGTCTAGGAAGGCTAGGTCATAAGACTCCAAATACTGGTCTGATGTTACCCTGTGCATTTGGTCTACACATCTGCTAAATCATAGGACACTAACATAATGTCAATCACGTTGGGACCTTTTGAGTTAGTGACAATCTAAGTATACATTAGGACCTCAGAAAACCAAAAAACACCTTAGATTGGCCCTTAATTGTTGATGGTGGAAAAAAAGTACAACCTTAAAATAGTAAACATCATCCACCTAACGAATCCACAACTCTCCATAGACCTAAAGACTCCACTAGAGGAAGAACCTAGAACATGACCAACCATCCTAGAAAGAAAGGGCACTCAAGCCTAGACTAGATTCAACAAATTATTGCTTTTATCTATGACTATGTTCTATCCTACTTTAAGCCTGATCAAGAATACACTGATGAGATCTACATTGAGCATTGGAAAGATCTCAAGCCTCAAAAATATGAGCCTCAAATTGCAGACCATGAGCAGACTTATATACATGTGCCTACCCAGATACACCTGTGGAAGACCTAGTGAAACACGAGCCTCATGCTACCTTTCCCACTCTTGTTGAAACCTCAAACAGTCATAAATATCTTTTTTCACTACCTATACCCACAAAGGTCCCAAAAAGATACAAGCCTCTGATTTTTCCTCCTATCCTCCAGGCCCTCCCAGCAAATCTTGCAAATAAACTACCCAGATTTGATGGAGAAAACTCCAAAGTCACTGCTAAAGAACACATTCAAAATCTTGAGAATCTACTTGACCTCTTTGAAATAGAAGAAGATGATGTGCGTATTATAATATTTTCCTTATCATTACGAGGAAAAATTAAGAGTTGTTTTAAGGACCTTCCAGCTGCAAGCATTAGAAATTTTCATCAATTCACTCAAGTTTGATAGGTGGGCAGTCACAGGAAATGTTCTTCTCATCATATAGGAATAAAAAAATTTGAAAATACATCCAAGAGAGACAGTACAACAATTTTCAGCTAGGTTCAATAAAGAATAGCATGCAATACCTCCTAAGATAAAGCCACCCCTAGGGTGGGCTCTCTTGCACTACCCAAATGATTTTGACCCAAATATGGTTTTACAGATAAGAGAAAGAGATCCTTTGACCCTAGGGGAAATGAAAAGGATAAAAATTGATGTGGAAACCAACATACTAAACAGGGAGGCAAAGCTAAGAGTAATAGAGAAAGACAAAGCAGATCAAGAGAAACTGATATCTTCAGAGGTAAAGCTAGAGATGTTGACAGATACAATTAGCAAGATGATGCATATACTTGGCAAGAAAGAGGAAGGGTACAAAGTTGAGGTTGGTGTTGATTATTCAAAACAGCCTATACCTTTTCCTTGGGAAGAACAAACTCAATCATTACAGGGCAAGAATAACAATAAAAATATGCATGTTGAGCAAGATTACAAAGAAGAAGATGCTGAAAGTTGTCAAGTAAGTACTAGATACCTTCCTATATCTTGTGCTTCACTACTAAGAGAGAATTACATGCAATTTGCGAATGAAAACAAGGTGGAATTCTCTAAATAATCTGTAAAGGAAGAAATGGATAACAGTACAACAATTTTAAGCTAGGTTCAATAAAGTATAGCATGCAATACCTCCTAAGATAAAGCCACCCCTAGGGTGGGCTCTCTTGCACTACCCAAATGAAAATACATCCAAGGGAGACAGTACAACAATTTTCAGCTAGGTTCAATAAAGTATAGCATGCAATACCTCCTAAGATAAAGCCACCCCTAGGGTGGGCTCTCTTGCACTACCCAAATGATTTTGACCCAAACATGGTTTTACAGATAAGAGAAAGAGATCCTTTGACCCTAGGGGAAATGAAAAGGATAACAATTGATGTGGAAACCAACATACTAAACAGGGAGGCAAAGCTAAGAGTAATAGATAAAGACAAAGCAGATCAAGAGAAACTGATATCTTCAGAGGTAAATCTAGAGATGTTGACAGATACAATTAGCAAGATGATGCATATACTTGGCAGGAAAGAGGAAGAGTACAAAGTTGAGGTTGGTGCTGATTATTCAAAACAACCTATACCTTTTCCTTGGGAAGAACAAACTCAATCATTACAGGTCAAGAATAACAATAAAAATATGCATGTTGAGAAAGATTACAAAGAAGAAGATGCTGAAAGTTGTCAAGTAAGTACTAGATACCTTCCTATATCTTGTGCTTCACTACTAAGAGAGAATTACATGAAATTTGCGAATGAAAACAAGGTGAAATGCTCTAAATAATCTGTAATGGAAGAAATGGAAAAGAAAAATTCAAGAATATTGTGAGTTTTAGAAATCTCATTGCCTTCATTATCCTTAGAGAAAATTTTTCACTATCCTACCCTTTTTCCATTTCATGATTACCTTGTAACTCCTATAGACTCCAAATGGCTTGTGCCTCTCATTTCCATCCTTTTTCCTACCCATAATCTCATTACTCTACTTTTCCCTTGCCTCTGACTCCATTTTCCATCTAGGGTTTTCCTATAAGCCTAACTCATTCCCATGATTCCCCAAAATTCATCAAGCATTGATGGTCTCAAAACTATCTCTGTAGGCTCTTTAGAAAAATCAAGTACATTGGATTTTGAATCTTCATTACACCACTTGATCAATACTCTATTTTTCACTGAAATATTCCAAGCCAATTTTCAGTCAAAGAAATTTCAAAGAACCCCCCACTAGGTCAATTAGGGTTTCATGTGTTCCAAGGTCATTATTTCCAAAGAAGACTATCATTCAGTTTCAGAGTTTGCATATGAGGTAATGGACAAGATTGAAACTTTTGCAGAAGTTTCAAAAGGTCATATCAGCAAGCATAAAGCCATACCAACTCATAAACATTATGCCTCCATCATTTTCCAAGAATTCTTTCCAAAAGACAAATCATTTGCCACACCTGGGGCCAGTTTTTCTTCAAGCTATGTCTTTGACCAAACAGAGATGAATTTGACAAAAGTGAGAGAGATTTTTGTCCATCATAGGTCCAAGAAGAAAACCCTCCTTCATATTTTACACAGGTATCATCGTTTGGGAGAAATGTAAAAAATATAGGTGTCACGGGAGAACTGCTGCACTTCTAGAGTGACCTTGGGAAAATTAGGTTTTCTCACAGCTGGAGTGTCCAAATGACTTTCTGAATAAGTCAAATGATGACTAGACTTGAAGATATTTCCAATGAGATATCATGAGCTCAATTTCGAGTTGAGGAAGGCATCCAAAAGTTGTCTGCACCAACACTCTGCATTACTGCACCATCATTCAACACTTTTTGACCAGGCTTGAGAGAATCAACTTTTTATAGGTCAAATCAACTCCAATTAGAGTAAAAAAGGTATATTTGGAAATTATACAAGATAATATTTCCAACAAGCTATCACAGGCCCAATTTGAACATCAGGAATACCTCCAAATTCCCTATGTAAAAGGCGCTACACGTAGGGAGTTTAGGCACTCTACTTATGGTAGAGAGAGGCTCGACTGGCTCAGAACTTGCCTGGCACTGCGCTTAGAGAGCCCTAATAGCTCAGAACCTACCTAGCACTGCGCTTAGAGATCTCTACTGGCCTAGAACACCGAGCATTGCGCTTAAGAGTACCTGACACCCGATAGCTCGTGCAGAGCGCTGCGCCTAGAGCAGAAAGCCTCTCCCACCTACAAAAAATTTCCAAAAACACAAGGGGACACCTTCAAGCTACATATAAGGATCTGCAAACAAGTTAACATTGGTAGGTGCATGTTTCCTTATATTCCAATGCTTTTTGTGATTTAATGATTAAGGGAAAGTGATCAAACCCTAGGTCTTCATGGAAAACAACCCTCTACTTTGACTTCTAAACAAGCAATTATCAGTCAAGGAGAGTATGAGTTAGGGCAATTACAAATCATTTCAAGTGAATCAATTCTCCAAGCCCAAAGAAAACAAGTCATAAACCCACCTCCATCCCACTCATTTGAAAGAGCTACCCTCACTATCATTTCATTTCACTCCTCCTACCAAGTTTTATAAGCAAGCCTAGGGTTGTCCAAGGGCAGCACTAGTCACCATATCAGATGCAGAAGGATGTGGCAGTGAATAAGATAGTGAAAATGAAGGTGAGAGTAACAATGATTCAAACCAAAGTGAAGATAAGGGTGATGATGGGTCGAGCCAACAAGAAGCAGGCAACATGGAAACAGGGGAGGATGATGACAGTAAAGAAAATCAAGAGGCTAGCAACCAAAATGAAGGTCACAATAGTGATGAAACAAAGAGCTATAATGAGGAACAAAGTGAAGGTGCAAAAGTTAGTGAAGAGGCCAGCAGTGAAACTAATGTTGAAGGTAAAGAGGTAAGCAGGAGTGAGGGTGATGAAGAGGAAAACATGAAGAAAAATTATGACAGCAATAAGGAGGACACCAAAATGAGCCAAATTGAACCTTTTCCCTTGGCATACCACAGAGCAGAAAGAAATATGTTTGCTGCCTCTAAAAGGCAAGGGCCGATGACTTCTACCACTATTAGGCCAAAGGAAAAAATCAAAGATAAAGGCAAGGGTAAAAACAAAGACAAAGGCAAAGAGGAACCTTAACCTCCAAAAGAAGATGACCGAGCACTATGCATTGCAAAATCAAATTGCAAAGGCTATACTAAAGAGAGCCCTTGCCAAGCTACAGGAACTCAAAGAGGTAAAAGACCAAGTAAACCTTGTAATATTGCCTCAATATTTTCTACAGGCTTCTCAAAATCCATGAGGAAGGTGTCCACCAATTTTGGGAGAATTCTGACAATTTTTGGTTTTTTGCAAATTTTGAGGCTTATAAGCGCAACACCCCTGGCACTATGCATTTTCCTCTGAAATTATCAAAGGGATAACTTTGATTTTTTGTAATCCTCATGCCTAGTACAGTATGCTCACCAAATTTCAGAGCATTTGGAGCATTTTTGACCCCTCAAAATGCCAAAAAACACTTCCTTTTTCACCTTTCTGCCTCATTTTCAGGCTTGGCGTTGCGCTCAACGAAATTTGGGGAATTTTGTTTTTTCAATATTTTATGAGTTCAATCAGAAAATAAAATGCATATTTGGAAATTAGACTCAGCAATATTTCAAACTAGCCATCACGGAGCAAATTCCAACATCGAGAAGGTCACCAAAACTTGGCTACAAGTGGACCTATTTTCTGCCTATGTTGGCGCTGTGCTCATAGTAGTTTGAGGAATTTGGATTTTTAGACAGGTTACAGGAGCTCAATAAAAAAAATAAAGGTATATTTGAAAATTGGACTCAGCGAGGTTTCTAACAGGTTATTACGAAGTAAAATATGACCTCAGGAAGGTCACCAAAGCTTGGCTACAAGTGGACCCATTTTTTGCCTGTGTTGGCACTGCGCTCAGATAAGTTTGGGTAATTTGGCTTTTTGGATAGGTTACATGAGCTCAATAAGAAAAAAAAAATGTATATTTGGAAATTAGACTCAGCCATATTTCCAACAGGCCATCATGAAGAAAAATCCGACATCGGGAAGGTTGCCAAAACTTGGTTGCAAGTGCACCCATTTTCTGCTTGTGAAGGTGCTGCACTTATAGACTTCACTATGTGTTTTTGGACAAAAGTAAAAAAAACACACTCATTTATTGAAAAATGATATTTTAATGTTTTTTAAGGAAAAACACTCTAAAAATAGGTGCTAGGAGTTATTTTGGCATTTATTTCATGGGATATTTTGTGCCTTGGGCCTTGCATGGTTTCTGTTGGAAATACTGAGAGGGGGGGTGAATCAGTATTCCTTTCAATTAGAGCATTAGTTAATCTTCAATTATTATTAGTGTTTGTACAATGATAGCAGAAAATAAGAGGAACACAAATGCACACAGTTTTTAAGGTGGAAACCCACTCCGGGACAAAAACCACCTAATGCTTTTCTAATAATTCTTTAATATTCAACTCCAATTGAAAATAAAGCTCCAACTTCCTAGAATCTAGAAAGGAATTCTTCTCCAACTCCCACTCGATGGATGCTCCAATGCCTGAGATTCTTCAGTAGTCAACTGAATGGATGCCCTAACACCCACTGAGCTACAACTCACCCTAGCACCACCCTACCACCCTATAGAAGAATAAAAGAAGAATGGACTCCCGTATTAGGGGAAATGGTCCACTTTATAATGATATAGAATGATGCAAAAGAATTAGATATACTAGACCATAACCCCAGCTTTGACACAACCACCTAATGATGATCCTAGACCTCCCAACACTACCTCTTCAAGCCTTGGCAGATAGACACTAGTACAACTTGTACAATAATGTATTTACAATGACTAAGTACAATGATACCTTTACAATGATTGTATGCAGTTCTGCCCTGGCACTTGAAGACTTCATATGATGAACTTCTTGCTGCTATTATGCACCTTGGTTGCTTCTCTTGTCATGCTACCCTCTGCGGCACCTTGCTTTGCTTTGCTGCCCTAGAAAGTCTAGTCCTTTGCAACCCTTGACAACACATGATCTAGCTTTTTCTTTTCCTTCTAGGAGCTCGATATTGAATCTGGTGTATCTATATTATTTCAAATTCTCAATATATGATTTTCAGTCCTGTATTATTCCTCTAATTTTTATTTCCAATTCCACAGGTCTGACACAATTTGGATTCTTCAACAAAGAGTTATACCCAATCTCTCACAATGCCCTAATTATGGCATGTTTCAGCAAAGTGCACTTGTACGACGTGCAACGTGTCACTGTTTTTTCATTTGGCTCTAAAATTGATAGAGAGAAAGATATATACTATGAAATATCTGCCCCTTTTTACATAATTTCAATCCAATACTCAGACAGAGAGTTATGACGATTTTACCAAGGTCACTTCTTTGAGATGAATTTCAGGAGCCTGCAAAAACCTGACTTCCACAGATCATATCTCCAAAAATGTTGCACACCTTGATCTAAATTTTTTATAAGAGCTTCCTCAGGATTTCATCTATGCCTCATAAAAATTTCAGCTTTTGAACCATCATAGAAAAAAATTTAGAGCGAAAATTCCACGATGACCTGTTTCCGATGGCGAAATCCCTTGCATAAGGAAGAAATGAGGATCACAATTTATATAAATGCTTAGGTTGAGAGGGGCTTCAACAATTGAACATGGGAAGGATTTTAGGAGCTTAAAAAATATTAATTATGACTTTTCAATGACCCATGCCCCAACCCCATGGGGTTTTAGCCCACTAACTAGGGGTACAAACTTCAAACATGAATATCTCTCAAACCGTGAAGAATTACATGGCATGCCATATATCAACGGAAACATCTCAACAAGTAGAAACCATCAAAGGAATTATTGACCTAGAATATATTAATTTGGTAGGTTAAAAATCCCATGCAATATTTGGTTAGCCCCTGGTGCTTCTTGGGTTGACATCAATGACAACTGTTGATTAACTATCTCCCACTTTGGCATTGATGGCAACATAAGTACTCCCCCTGTGATCATGACACCTCTTCCTACAACATTCTCTCCCCCTTTGAAATCAATGGCAAAGGGTAACTCCCCCTGAAACACAACCATCCTGCAGACCTGTACACACTTCCACTCCCACTAACACACAACCATCCTGCAGACCTGTAATCTAATGAGAACTTGGGAGAATCCCAAGCTTTTAACGGAGATATTCAAATGCTTCAAAAGGTAAAGGTTTAGTGAAGATATCAACAATTTTTTGTTTTGTACAAATATACTCAAGTTTGATATTATTTTCAACGAATTATACTCTAACAAAATGATATTTGATCAGAATGTGTTTTGTTTTTGAATGCATGACAGGATTCTTGGAGATGCTGATGGCACTAGTGTTGTCACAGAATATGGGAATAGGCTCCCTGAATTGTACTTGAATATCTTGCAAAGTTTGTTTCATCCAAAGGACTTGAGTACAACATGATGCTGCTGCAATGTATTATGCTTCCGCTATAGATAACAAGATTGAAGTTTTCTTTTTGCTCAACCATGATACGAGACAACCACCTAGACAGAATGTTGCTCCACTAGTACTCTTACGATCATCAACGCTTCCTACCCAAAATGCATCTGTAAAGGCTTGAATAATTAGATTGTTACCCTTGGGATATCACAAGCCATATTCTTCTATGCCCTTTAGATATCGAAGAATTATTTTGACGACAATAATATGTGATTATTTTGGTGCTGCTTGGAATCTTGCTACTTGTCCAACTGCTTGCATAACATGTGGCCGAGAGGCTGTTACATATATAAGACTACCAATCATAGATCTGTACAACCTCTAATCCACATCCTTAGATGAGTCGTCTATGCTCAATTTGCAACCTGTTACCATCGGAGTAAGGACGGGTTTGCAATCTCCCATTTTGAATTTCTTGAGCATTTCCTTGATGTACTTGGCTTGACATATAAATATTCCTTTCTCTTGCTGAGAAATTTGAAGCCCTAAGAAGTATGTCATCTCACCAAGTAAATACATCTCACACTAACTTTGCATCATTGTAGAAAATTTCTTACTTAGTTGATCATCATTGCTACGAAATATTATATCATCCACATATACCTCAACGATTGTTAAATTATCTTTATCTATTTGTACATAAAGATTTCTATCAACAATACCTTTATTGAACCCTTTTTGACGTATATATCCATCAAGATGAGCATACCATGCTCTAGGAGCCTACTTGAGACCATATAGAGCCTTATTTAACCTACATACATAGTCTTGTTTTTGTGATAGTAGAAAACCTTTAGGTTGTTTGATGTAAACTTCTTCTTCTGATTCTCCATTCAGAAATGCTGACTTAACATCCATTTGGTAGAATTTGATTTTTCTTGAACATGCATAGGTAAGAAACATTCAGATGGCTTCCATTCTTGCAACTGGTGTAAATGTTTCATCGAAATCAATTCCTTCCACTTGTGCATAGCCTTTGCAAACCAATCTTGCTTTGTTTCTGGTAACCTTCCCATCTTCATTCAATTTGTTCCTGAACATCCATTTAGTCCCAATGACATTTTTATCTTTTGGTCGTGGAACTAATTCCCAGGTGTTATTCTTCTCAATTTGATCCAATTCTTCATTCATAGCTACTACCCAATGTTCATTCTAGCTGGCTTCCTCAAAAATACTAGGCTCAAAGGTTGCTAGAAAAGCAACGTGAGCTTGTTGTGATGAACGAAGTTGTCAACCTTCATTTATGTCACCAATGATTTGATTTGATGGATGGTTCTTTTGAATCCACTCTTTTGTTCTCCTTGGAGGAGCTTCTTGTTGTTGTTCTGGTATACCTTGATGATCATTGTTTACTTCTTCCTCGTTTATAGTTGCTTCTTGTTCTACAATTTTATCTATGTCTTTTTTAGCCTCTGTCTCAAGTTTTAAAGATTCTGGATCCTCATCATTACTCACTAGAACACCATCTTTGTCAAATGTAACATTTATTCTCTCCACTATCTGTTTTCGTCTTAGATTATAGCATTTATAGGCCTTTATTTTGCGTGATTAACTAACAAAGATACCTTCATCAACACGTGATTCAAACTTACCCAAATTTTGATCTTCTCTTTTGATATAACATTTGCTTCCAAAGATTCTGAAATATTTTACATTAGCTGGTTTTCCTTTCCATAATTCATATGGAGTCTTATTGCAATTATTTCTAAAAAGACTTCAGTTAATAATGAAGACTGCCATATCAATTGCTTGAACCTAGAATTTTTCATCCAATTTTGAGTCCTTCAACATTGTTTTACCCATTTCCTATATGGTACCGTTCTTTCTTTCAGCAACTCCATTTTACTGAGGTGTTCGTGATGTTGAAAATTTCCTTTTTATTCCATTTTCGTCACAGTATTACTGAAATAATTTGGAAGTGAATTCTCCACCATTATCTGATCTTAAACACTTTATTTTCAAATCAGTTTCATTTTCAACCAACTCCTTGTAGATCTTAAAGAACTCAAATGCTTCAGATTTTTTCTTTAGGAAACTGATGGCTGTCATCCTGGTATAGTCATCTATCATTAACATGAAATATAATTCTCCGTCTAAGCCTTTTGTTCTCACAGGACCACGTAGATCAGTATGTATCAATTCCAAATATGTGATGCAAAGTGTTCTTTTGTTTTAAATTGGAATTTTTTCTGCTCGCCATGCTGACATGCCTCACATAGTGTGTAGGTAGGTTTTGAGATTTTTGGCATTTCTCGTACTGCTTCCTTTTTGCTTATCCTGACAATATTGTCAAAGTTTATGTGACCCATTCATTTGTGCCATAACCAAATTTCATCTTCTTTAGCTAGTAGACATGCTTTAGTTGCTTCGTCCAGAACAAATATGTCATTTGGAGCTCAACTTGCTATAGCCACAATTTTACCATACCTACCTTTCCTGATTTCACATTTTGTGGAGTTGAATAACATTGTGTGTCCTTGATCACACATTTGTCCAACATTGAGCAGATTGTGATTCATGTTTTCGACCAATAGAACATTCTTGGCTATAACATCTTTGCTTCTGAGAGTGACGGTACCTGATCCTATAACATTTGAAGATCCATCATTTACAAAGGATATGGTTCCATCCTTCTCTTTCAGAGATACAAATTTCCTTCTATCTCTAGTCATATGCATTGAGAAACCGCTGTTAACATACCACACATCTTTAATTTTTTGAGCCTTGAGAGTGAGAGCACAATTATCAGTCTTCTTCTTCTTCCATGTTCCTTCATTCTGTGCTTCGAAGATTCTTCTGGAGGATTTTCAAGTCTGCAGTCTCTGGCTATGTGTCCAAAGTTCTGACATTTGTAACATTCCATATTATTTCTTAAATGTTCAATTCTATTGATGTTTTGTTGAGCCCTAGGAGGTTCATATTTGAAGAAAATATTGGAATTGTATTGGTTCCTATGGTACATGCGACATTCTACAACTTTATGACCAAATTTTCCACATGAATAACAATAGCCATGAAAAATATGTTAGTACTTGGATGAAAATCTTCATCGAAGAATCGTCTTCCAAGGATGTGCTTGCGAATCTTGTTCAATGAAGTCTACATGTATGTAATATCTCATAGTTTCATTGTATTTTGTTGTAGAAGGTCCTGCTTCTTCTTCTTTGTAATCGAGGCCAGTTCTGTCATTGTAATATCATTGATTGTTGAGGAGTTCTTCCAATTCCCTTGAGCTATTGGCATAGTTTTGGACAATTTTTCCCTTCTTCACTTCCTTACGCAGCGAGACTACTTCAGCTTCTAATGCTTCCCTTTCTTGGTTGCTTTATTCCAACTTATTTTGAGGTGACTCTTCAATACATTTTTGTTCTTCAACCTCAATTTTGAGACCTTGAACTTTTTCTTCAAGAGTATTGGAACGGATCTTCTCAGTATTTAGATCTTTTATAATATTGATTGCCTCCTCATAAAATTATTCTATGGTCAACCCTTCTTCATTGTTTGATACTTCTTGTTTATTGTGCTTGGCCATAAACAATACTTTCTCATTGGCTTCTTCTTTGCTGTCACTTTCTTCATCGGATGATGAGCTATCTTCTTTAGAGAGAAATTTCCTTTTGGGTCCTTTCTTTTTGCCTTACTTGTTGAATTTCTTAAAGCCTTTCTTTCCTTTTGAGTTGCCATCACTTTTTTTCGGACATTTTTCTACGAAATTCCCAACCTCACCATAGCCGAAACATATCAATGGAATTTTACCTTTGAATTCTCCCTTACCAGGTTTTAGTCTTCTCGTAAAGTAAGCATATTCTTCATCTGAAAGACCTTCTCCATCATCTCCCTTTTCTTCACACTTGTAGATGCATGTCATTTAAATTGAAGGTTGTTTTTCCTTATTGGTTTGCTTAGATGCAACGAACGCAGTTTCTAGATTTGAAGTGCCCTTTTCTTCATTAAGTCTCATTTCATATGCTATGAAAACTCCATGTAATTCTTCCTTGCTAAGATTTTCCAGATTTGCACTGTATTCTAAGACCAATACCTTTGGGTTGAATCTCCCTAGTAACGTTCTAAGAATCTTCCATATAATAGTCTTCTCATCAATTGTCTCTCCAAATCCTTCCAGAGTATTGGTTATTTCATCAACGTATTGGAAGTATGCAGCAATGTTTCAATCTTATTTCATTCTGAGTTGCTCAAATTTTGCTCTATAGATTTGAAGCTTTGCCTTTTTGACATTTGAGTCACCTGCATATATATTCTCAAGCTTGTCCCATACATTTTTTGTAGTTTTACAACCCAACACCTTATGATAACTAGAATCAATAAGTCCACTGATAATAATATTCTTTACTTTTGCATCATTTACCAAATTCTTCTTACCTTGTTCATCCGTGGTTGATGTAAATCCATTTTGAACAGTGTCCCATACTTCGTAACCTTACATCAAGATATAGACCTCCATTCTTCCTTTCCAGAGTGCATAATTATTTTCATTGAATAGAGGTACACCATTCTTGGTATGCTCCATGACCTCCTTCCAGCTGTTAAACTATTATTGAAGGAACCAAGCTCTGATACCAATTGTTGGAAATAGTGAGGGGGGGGGGGGTGAATCAGTATTCCTTTCAATTAGAGAATTATTTAATCTTCAATTATTGTCAGTATTTGTACAATGATAGCAGCAAACAAGAGGAACACAAATGCACACAGTTTTTAAGGTGGAAACCCACTCTGGGACAAAAACCACCTCATGATTTGCTAATAATTATTTAATATTCAACTCCAATTGAAAATAAAGCTCCAACTTCCTAAAATCTAGAAAAACATTCTTCTCCAGCTCCCACTAGATGGACACTCCAACGCCCGAGATTCTTTAGTAGTCAACTAAATGGATGCCCCAACACCCAATGAGCTACAACTCACCCTAGCACCACCCTACCACCCTATAGAAGAATAAAAGAAGAACAGACTCCCGTACCAGGGAAAATGGTCCACTTTACAATGATATAGAATGTTGCAGAAGAAGAAGATATACTAGACCATAACCCCAAACTTGACACAACCACCTAATTATGATCCTAGACCTCCCAACACTACCTCTTAAACCCTTGGTAGATAGACACTAGTACAATTTGTACAATAATGTATTTACAATGACTAAGTACAATGATACCTTTAGAATGATTGTATGCAGTGCTGCCCACTTGAAGACTTCATATGATGAACTTCTTATGGCTATTATGCACCTTGGTTGCTGCTCTTGTCATGCTACCCTCTACTGCACCTTGATTTGCTTTTCTGCCCTAGAAAGTCTGGTCCTTTGCAACCCTTGACAACACATGATCTATCTTTTTCTTTGCCTTCTAGGAGCTCGATATTGAATTTGGTGTATCTATGTTATTTCAGATCCTCAATATCTGATTTTCAATTCTGTAGTATTCCTCTGAGTCATCTTTCCAATGCCATAGGTATGATCCAATTTGGATTCTTCAAGAGAGAGTTATACCCAATCTCTCACAATGCCCTAATTATGGATTCTTTCAGTAGAGCGCACTTGTATGACGTGCCATGTGTCACTGTTTCATCATTTGGCTCTAAAATTGATAGAGTGAAAATTAAATATTGTGCACTATCTAGAAATTTTTACAGAATTTCAATCCGATACTCAGAGAGAGAGTTACGACAATTTTACCAAGGTCACTTCTTTGATATGAATTTCAGGATCCTGCAGAAACCCTGAATTCCATAGATTATATCTCCAAAAATATTGCGCACCTTGATCTGAATTTTTTACAAAAGCTTCCTTAGGATGTTGGCTTTGTCTCATAAAAATTTCAGCTTCTAAACCTTCGTAGAAAAAATGTTAGAGAAAAAATTCCACAATGACCTGTTTCTAATGGCGAAATCCCTTGCATAAGGAGGAAATGAGGATCACAATTTATATAAATGCTTAAGTTGAGAGGGGCTTCAAAAAGTGAATGTGGGATGGATTTTAGAAGCTTAAAAAATATTAATTATGAATTTTCAATGACCCATGCCCCAACCCCATGGGGTTTTAGCCCACTAACTAGGGGTACAAACTTCAAACATGAATATCTCTCAAACCGTGAAGAATTACATGGCATGCCATATATCAATGGAAACATCTCGACAAGTAGAAACCATCAAAAGAATTATTGACCGAGAATATGTTAATTTGGTAGGTCAAAAATCCCATGCAATATTGGGTTAGCCCCTGGTGCTACTTGGGTTGACATCAATGACAACCGATGATCGACAATTTCTTGGGCATTAATGAAATTTATGAGTGATTTTGACATTTTCAATCCCTATCTAGGGTTTTTTACCTCCTTTGCTAAATACATAGAGCACGAGGGCTTCATTGTAAAAACATTGGCATTTGATGACTCTTTGGAGCAACACATAGTCTTTTGGAGGTTCAAGAGAAATTGGTGTTGTGAATCTTGTGAATGGCTTTCTTTCCTTGTTGATGGAGGAGGATTTCTTGCAGGATCCCTGAGCTTGGTTTATGGTGAAGTGATTCTATTCAGTTATTTTTTTCTCATGTATCATTGTTTCCATCTTTCTGTGTTGCAATAGAACAAATAATTTAGACTAAGAAATGTTTTTCAAAGGCACCTTAGCTCTGTTTGTTCTTCATTGCCTCTATGTTTTCCTCTACTAGGACATTTTAGAGAATTCTTAATTTCTCTCTAGACCTCCTAAGCTTTTTTATTTCATGAATGGTTTAATATAGTAGGTATCAAAGATGATTTATGGCTAGTCGTGCTTGTTTGATGTCACTAAACACTGTTCTTGAGGTCTCTCTCCAAACTACCATTAATTAGGTCTACCAAAGAGGCTATGTTTCGGTCATACCATTTGTCCATGTGGAGTGTAAAAACTCTGGTAAACTTGATAAATATATATTATTAATGATGAAGATAAGAGATGATTACAATGAGGGATCGCCTAGGCTTTAAATATAGCCTCAAGGTGTCCCTTAGTGAAGAGGCATGATCTTTGATCATGCCCTTTCAGTTAATAAAACCTAACATAACTATATCTAACTAATAATTAATAAAATATTCATAACATTTCCCCTCTCTTAAGATGCTTTGTCCTCAAAGCATATGTAACGATGGACAATGTTGACGAACGCCTGGGTTTCTTGAGCGACGGGCTCTTGCTTCCCACATTTTAAAAAGATCGTGGAGCATATTCCCGAGTTCAATCTTTTGTTGATCTGGATAGTGAAAATATCTGATATCGACAGGGTTGGATCCTGTCTTGAATTCTGGTGACTCTTCGTGGCTCTCCTTTGAAGATAACATTTCTAACTGATGACATTGTACTGTAGATGTTGGTGCTCCTATTTGAATCATATTCTTCATCAGAGAGGAAGATACGACTTGATTTTCTGGGACTTGGAATCCATACAACTTGTATTTCTACCCTTTCCACTTAAAACTTATAAACTATTTCTGATGGTTGGCAGAATAAGTACCTAGAGTTTGTAGCCATTGAATTCCTAAGACCACATCTACTCCTCGTAATGGAACGGTGTAGAATGGAGATTCTAAATGAAAGTCTTTAATCTGCAATTTGAATTTATGGCATTTTCCTACTTGTTCAATCTTCTTACCATCGGCCACCGTTACCTTCATATTAGGCATGGGAAAAGTAAAGAGGTTGAGCCTTTTGTCCATGGTGGAATCTAGAAAATTGTGCGTGCTGCCTGTGTCTATTAGAACCATTACATTGTTTTTCTTAATATGTCCTCTTAACCTTAGGGTTTAAGGTTGTAATATGCCTGTCATAGCTGATAATGACACTTGCAGAATAATTTCGCCATCCACTATTGGAGAGAACTCTAAGTTGTCTTTTAATCCTTCTATACACGAATCAGTACTGTTAGCATCGTTAGTTGCTTCACAACTGTATAGATTCTTTGCTTTTTCATTAGCACATCTGTGCTTAGGGTCCCAGTTTTCACCACAATGTTTGCACTTTCCCTCTCTTGTTCTTTGTTTTTCCAAACTAGATTTTTCTTCTTCACGGAGATGGACAGGGACATATTTTGTGTCATCTACATTTTCAGATTGAGGAAACCATCGTCTCGAATATACTTTTTCTGGTTTTGATAACCTTTCAAATTTCTTTTCAGCAGCTTTTGCTTTTTGCCTTGCTACTTCTACGGACGTAATTTCATGTAGTTCTAGCTCTTCCTGTATGTGGATTTTAAGTCCTGAGATGTAAGACTGGATTAGACGAGATTCTGACAATCCCGGTACTCATGTTGCCAAGGTCTCCCATTCTCAAGTGTACTCATCCACATCTCCTTTTTGGCGTAATTTGATAAAGGTTGAGAAAAACTTTTCTTCTTTTATGCCTTGAAACCTTTTGAAGAACGCATCCTTAAATTTCCTCCAACTAATAGCGAGCGTCATATTTTTCCACCACATATACCAATTATATGCTTCTCATTCCATTTTCATGGAAGCATGCTTAACCTTTTCGTCATCACTAGTAATGTCATAAATCTCAAAATATTCTTCTGCCTTATTAGGCCATGCAACGCTATTTTTTTCATTACCATCAAATTTGGGTAGGTCGATCTTGGCTTTGCGCTGATATGCTAATGGTGGAACAAGAAGGGGATATTGATTAGAGAATGCATTCCAGAGCTGCTTATTTTGAAAATCTGCATTACTATCTTCTTGATGATGTGGGGAATCGCTTTTTTCCTGATGCTCTTCCGAGTTTCCTGAATCTGCGGAATTGTTTTGTTGATTTGGTTCCCTATTAGGAGATGTTGGGGATTGTGTCTAACTTAACTTATCTATTTTATCATTTAGCTTATTGAAGAGTACTGTCATATTGTTCATTACTTCGCCATGCTCTGTCATCTTGTTCATTGCTTCGTTAAGATTTTCTGTGGCCTCGTGATGATTTAGCCACATTTGTCTCTATTCGATTTGTCATATCATGGATTTTTTTGATGTCGTTGGAGTGCCCTGCAACTGTACCTTCCAGATTGACTAATCTTTTTCCAAATTCTTCGGAATTGTTATTAATTTGTTTCTCAAGATCTCCAAATTTCTTCTGGAATTCCACCATCGACATTGATGAAGACATCGAGCGTGTATGAGGTGGGGAATATCTTTCTGCCAGTTTCTCCTCTTTTTTCTTTAAAATTAATTAATTAATATTTAATTAATTATTAATTTTTTTTTTTTGAATTAATTAATTAATAATTTTTTTTTTAAAACTGTATAATTATTATATATATATAATTTATTAAATGGAAATTATATAATATATAAATGAACTATATAATTATAATATATATATATATATATATAATTATCAATTAAATTATATAATATATATTTTATATATAATTAAAAAAAAATCGTGTTTTTTTAAAAATGTGTCGTTCCGTTTTTAAAACGACACACTGTTTCACGAAATTTTTTTTGAAACGCAAATTTTTAAATGCAAATTCCACGCTTTAAGATACTATCTGTTGACAAAGGTCCGAGCCACACAAAGACAACTCCAATCCAAGTCTGAGTTCTGCAAGTGTTTAATTGTTAATCCGAGTATGTTACTGTGTGGTAGCTCGGAAGTAAAACACTGTGAAACAGGTTCGAGACTGTTACAACGATTCTGAGAATTATATAGTTGCCTGGAGGTGTGAATCTCTGTTTTTTAACCCAGAACTATCCAACCATATGCTTCACTCCTTAAGTTCTATGCTTATTTTCTTCAAATTTACGAAATGTGCAATGTGAATAGTAATTACTCTTGACTGTGTTTGTTGACCGAGATCATACGATTCACAATGACCACGTTAACCTGCTCGATTTTTATAACCGGAAATCGATTCCTGACCCGCAATTGAATTAACGTTAATCTGTTTCACGATTTACCAATTGGTTGACTGCTGGTGGTGAATCTGTCCGCTTAACCTATAGGAAAAGACGGCGGTGCAGTGTGGCGTTTGACCGCGGGAGAAAATGTTCCGTGAAAATTGTTTCGTGACAATGTGCCCGTGTCACACTATTTTCTTATGAGTTAAATAAATCGATTTTGATTTGAATCTTCCGCGTGGACGTGCAGTGACGTCGTCGAGTATGGATGGTGGCTGTTTGGACGTGGGGCAGCAGAATGAACAAGGTGTGGATGCGGAGGGTAGCGCAGACAGAGACGGTGGCAATGTCGACAACCTGGGGCAGTGGCTCTATTGCAGTGTTAAAACGAAAGGCAAAACTGTAACTGACACTCAATTTGGATGGGGCTCAAACTCGGTTGTGACAGGTGTAAGTGTAATGTAAGCAGCTGTAACTCCTTTAAATTAAATGTAACAGTCGGAGGTGTATGGAGGGCGTAAGGAATGTAGTGTAGGAATTTAAATAACTCCTTTAAATATGTGAGGGGGAGGGCGTAAATATAAAGGCAGCAGATGAATGACTGTTCTTTCCTTAGGTTCTGTTCCAGAAGATCCGAATTTCTAATCCTTGACACAAATCACCAAAACAGATTAACCTTTAAATTTCTCTTCCTCGGTTTTCTTCAGTTCACGATCTTGAAAAAATATGCAATTCTGGAATTCTGTAATTCCGGGGTGATCACACAGATCCCAAAAGAGCAATGGCTCCGATACCAATGGAGTGTAAAAACTCTGGTAAACTTGATAAATATATATTATTAATGATGAAGATAAGAGATGATTACAATGAGGGATCGCCTAGGCCTTAAATATAGCCTCAAGGTGTCCCTTAGTGAAGAGGCATGATCTTTGATCATGCCCTTTCAGTTAATAAAACCTAACATAACTATATCTAACTAATAATTAATAAAATATTCATAACACCATGCCTGACTAATTGTTTTGGAGATCTTCATAGCTATGATCAATGATGTTTAGGCATTCCCTCTTCTTTGATTAAATTTATATGTGTATCTTGAACGTTTTATAACCTTGAAGGTGAAATCCCTGGAAGTTAAATGAGTTTATCACCTTCTATATTTCATTGGAATGTTTGTCTGAAATGCTTATTTTCTTAAGTGGAATCAAAGAGTTATTGGTGTGCCCTGTCTATTGATTACTTCTTTATGCTAAATAATTTTGAAGTCCCTTCTTGTTTTAAAGTATTTGACAAAGGATTCTTGTTTTCTCTTTGCCCTAATTTAGTTCACAAATTTGATTTCCATCTCATTTACCATAAACCTTGAAAATCCATTGACCAATGTTAGATTTTCCTTGTGATGCTCCCCGATCCATTCTTGAACTTTCCATGACTTTTATAGACTCCATAGCCCAATGGTCTGAATATTTCCTCGTTCCATCTATTCTACTTGACCATCTTACCCAACCAAAACAATCAAACAAACCCTACACTTAACAACTAGCCTAAAATCAAACCCTAAAAAGCAAACAAGTTCACATCCTTTGTACAAATAGAGAGAGCCCTCTTTGAGTCCAGGAAGGCTAGGTCCCAGGACTCCAAATACTGGTATGATGTTACCCTATGCATTTGGTCTACCAATCTACTAAATCATGGGACACTAACATAATGGCGATCATGGTGGGACCTTAGGATGGTTATCCATGCTCATATCAAGCATAATGGAATTGGATTTACAGCAAACAAGATTTTATATAACACACAGTGTAGGGATTTTCATACACTCAGGAAGTTTTTGTGACATATATCCAATTTTCTAGAAGGTCTCCAATGTTTAGAAATTTTGAGCATATGTCCAAGAGAACACATGGAGTTGGAATATTTCATTGACTGGGGTTGTATGGGATTTTGATATTCTTGATATTCAAGAAACTATAAATATATATATATATATATATATATATATATATATATATAATTTTACGAGGATAAATATAGTTTATTGTGAGATTTCACTGGAAAATAGCTAAATACAAGAACCAGATTAAAAAATAAATACATGTCCATTCTATAAATAAAGGAGATGAGTAATAAGTACTTTTCAAACAAAATTGTTCTGTACTCTTTAGCTTAAGCATGTTTTTTCCAGTATTCATCATTTCTAATCATGTTATACTCTTGATTCTCCTGTACTAGTTAATTCAATGTGATTGATAGGGGTAAATAAGATCAATTTTTGTTTATTATTCACTATTAACAGAGTTGTAATTTTTTATTTTATTTTGTAGCTATCTAGCTTATATGAATATGCTAAATAACATCTATTAAATCTCGGGCAATGAGAAATGCCTGGAACAATGAGTAGACAACAAGAGTGTGCACAATGAACAGCAAACACACCTTCAAACACACACATAAAATTAAAATTAAAAAACATAAAAAAAGAGCACAAAAATATGAGTCTCACCTTATCTTGCTCCCCTAGTCACCCCTGCAACAGTGAGACAACAACACAACAATGCAACAACGAGCCAAACAGAGTAGCGAGACAAACATAGTAGTGAGAGAGCGCACATGAGGAGAAGACAACAAGAGCATGCATGATGAGCAACAAACACACTTGCAAATTGAAAACACACCTGCAAACACAAATAGAAAATTAAAATTAGAAATAAAACAAAAAGCATAAAAAATAGAGCATAAAAATAACAGTCTCACCTTAGCTTGCTCCCCTAGTTGCCCCTGCAACAACGAGACAACAACACATTAGCGTAATGATGAGACAAACAAAGCAACGAGCGTAACGGTGAGACAAACAGAGCAGTGAGGAAAATTACAGAGCAGCAAGACAAACAAAGCGGTAACGAAACTTTTTGCGGTCTGGGGGGGTATATTTATAAAAAAAAATTGGGCTGAAGTATTTTAAAAAGTTTGGCTGAACTAATAATTCAGTCGGACTATTAGTTCAGCCAAACTCTTGTTTCCGGTTTTCCCATCTCCGGCCAAAAATTTGTTTACCCACACCATCAATACACCGTCAACATTAATGACATAAACAGTTCGGCAAAATTATTTTCAAAACTTCGGATGAAATTTCTAAAAGGTCAGCCGAACTGTGGCGAAAATGAAATTTTCCAAACGCGTTTCTCACAAAAGTGTAACCCACCTTCAAATTTTTACCCATATGTTAATAATAAAAAAGGAGATGTTTAAATCTTATAATTTCGTTATTGATCAAATATTTTAATACGAATTAATATTGACATATACTTAAAAATATGTTAATAATAAAAAATCCATTTTAATTTGTGCCATAAAATGTCTCTATGTACATGTTACATAAAAAAATTTAATGTTAATTGCGTATACATTATATATCATTTTAAAAATTATATTTATATATCACCAAAAAAAAATATGGTTAAATGTTTATTTGGTCCTATATGTACTCTATTTAGCATTCATGAATATAATTTAAACAATGAAAAATAACACATTGTATTTTACACTCTAAGGAAGTTTGCACATGAAGAAATTTGATCCCCTCTCGACTCATGTTAGATCCGTACTTAAGATGGATCTATGTTGGTTATATTTAAATAAAGTAATATATGATTGAAACATATCACTTCCGCTTTTACTAATTTTTTAATCTCAGAAGATTATATATATATATATATATATATATATATATATATATATATATATATATATAGATATAGATATATATATATATAAGGTTGATGTGTGTAATTAGTTGTTTCAATTTTGTTAAATAAAGATAAATATTTACAAATATAGAGATGTATATTGAAATTATTGAATTCATGGATTTAGATGATTATTTATCTATTTTAAAAATTTAAAATGGTTTTATATATAGTTAATTATTAAATCATTGAATATTAGTGTGGATTAAGTTTTCTAATGGTTCAATAAGTATCTAAAATGGAAATTGTATGCAACATTTGTGGGTTTGGGAAGTTGGCATATCAACTAGCCTCTTAGGGGTGCACATTCTTTTATTGCTTCAACTCATAGGCTTAGATTTTTGGATCTCTATGATTTTATAAATTAGGACATCATAATTTATGCTTAGAAGGAAGTTTTGGCTTCTTGTAATGAATTTTTCTGAATAGAACATAACAAACACATCCCTCTTTAGATAATTTATCACCATTGTAGCTAGGATATACTTCTTTTTAATCAATGTATATATATATATATATATTCCATTCATTAATAAAAGTTGGATTTCAATGTATTATTGTGTTGTATAGAAGCTCTATTTGTATTTTCATTTATATTCCTTCCTTTATTTCATTCTGTAAACAATCCATATAAGTATTGTTATAAATTTATTCTCTTTATTATTTCCTTATGCATATCTCGAACAAGTTATGATATAGGGAGCTCGCTCTTCAACTAATTGAACATGGGTAATATTACTCACATCTCACCTAGTGGCCTCCCATGGAAGAAGACAAGAGCAGTCATCGTTCAAGGGATCCTATCAAGTTGTTACTTAGGGGAAGCCCTTGTGTGATAGACAAATGAGATGATTAATTATTTTAGATGGCTACCAATAGTGGTAGACAAACTTCAATAAGCAATCATATTAGAGGCATGCCACCCCTCAAGGTGCATGCTAACCTTGAAATTCCTTTATTTGAAGTCTATATAGAAACAAATTCTTTGTAGAAATGGTTAAATTATAAGTTGGTTATTGATCCATTCAAAAACAAATTGAAAAAAAAAATCACTGTCACACTCCTCCTGTCCATTCCTTGTATGAAATATTGGTGGAATAATTATTGGGAGAGACATATTAGAGATGACTTATAAAATTTAGGGCATAACACACATGGGTGGATTTTCTTGTTTTGATCATGGAGTAATTCAACTCCATTGGAGACTATAATGAACAATAGAAAAGATAGAAAACTTTGTAAAAGAAGACAATATGGTGTTAGATTACACCAATGAGGGGTATTACTTTATGTGGAACTTCATAATAAGTTACCATATTGGGAATATAGGTAAATATGAAATATGGAGTTCTTGGACATCAATTATTGGAGGCATAAATTATACATACAAAATCTAATTGAGGTGATTTTAAAAACATTACAAAGTTTATGACATGTGAAATAATGTTGAATCATAGTTATGAACTATACTAGAAAATTATTCACACAAGAAAGTGAACTTTTATATTTGAAATTAGAGTCTAGAGGATTTTAGACCCAAAATATTTTAAATTAGACCCACCATTAAAAGGTATATTGTAAGAAAATTCCTCCAATTTATGTGCTATAATGTAATAAGATAGATGGTAAACTATGTAATGATATTTTTGGATCAACACCCAATTATGTTCTTGCAAAAGAAAAATTGTTTATGGTAAATTTGTATTGATTATGGAGCTATAAACAAAATTTAAATAAAAAATTGATATCTAATCCCTAATATAGATGATGGCCTGATGATATCTAATCCCTAATATTAGTAAGATTGATTTGAAATCATTTGAAATCATTAGGGAAAGTTTTTAGTGAGATTGATTTGAAATCATGTTATCAACATGTACTAATTGAAAAAAACAGTGTATGGAAGATCAAAATTAATTGTAAATAATTCCTTCTCAAGTGGTTGTCCATGCCTTTTAGCATGAATAATGCTCTATTATTGTTCATGAGATTTATGGATGATATTCGTTCTTGTTGAAATTTTTATTTTTTGGTTATATATTTAAATTATATCCCCATGTTCAATGAAAATTTGTTAGAACATACTCCCAAGGGGCAACTCAATTGGTGGTCGAAGTAATGTGAGTCCTAAGAAAATTAAATCCCCTGGTTGGGACCCAATTTACAGAAAGGAGGACTGGTTGTAGATCCATAGATGTTTTCTAGTAGTTATATTTTAGGCAAGCTCTTAGGTTCCTCTTACAAAAAAATAAAAAAAGTAGTTAGAACATTTCTATGACATATAGGTCTTAAGAACCTTATACCATCACAATTTATATGCCAATTCACATAAATCATCATTATGCATGCATATAATCCAATATTTGGTATAATTCATGGATGAACATGGTGTGCATATGGATCTATCAATTATGCAATTCATTCATGATTGTCTAGCGTTGATGAGTCTAATAAATATCCATAGTTTCTTGGGCCTCACTAGCTTCTATTGCAAGTTTGTGTTAGGGTTCCCTCATATCACTTGGTCCCTAGCAGAAGTGACGAAGGATGGGGTTAAAGCTAACTTAATTTGAAATAATTCATAATAGAAATCTTTCAAGGATCTTAAACACAATCTTTGTTTAGCAATAATACCTTCTCTACCATCCCTATAATATCCCTTCAAGAATGATACAAATTCTTGAGATTATGTTGTTGTTGTAGTCGTCACTTAGCATGGAAATCCAATTACTTATGATGACAAGGAATTATCTAATTTATTTCATAGGTACCCCACCTATTACAAGAAGATGTGTTGCATAATGTAAGCTTGTCACCAATGGAACCATTACATTTTTGGGAAGGAGAAATCATCCACAATGATTGCAAGCTAATGGTATTCATTTATATTAAGGAAAGTATATAGAATGGCCACCATAAAAAATGGTCCATGTACATATAATGGTTCTACATAACCAAAAATTATAAGAAGGATACAAAAAATAATATTTTAAATTACATTACCTAACCTCTGGTTGCAGCATAACCATAGTCCTAAAATATTCTAGATATAAGACCCCTTGGGGGCTCCAATTGTATAACAGTGACCCCAACTTCATTGTTAATTATCAAACACTTGGCATAAGTAATCAAACCTTGTACTTTCATCTTTAGTATGATATATAGACCATCTCTTTAGTATTTCAAGTGAGCATGAGAGGCTTCTTTGGTATACATAATACATCAGATAGAAGGGTACTTTACCATGGAGAAGACAGGGGTAGTACTACAAAACTATCCCTACTAGAAAAATCTTTTATAGGATAGAAACAAGAATATGATATTGTGGATTTCCATCAGCAAATATACCACTAATATGTTAGGGATTTTATGATATTTTTCCTACCCAAAACATACCTAAGTTTTTTTCTCTATTGACTCTATTGTTGACCTACATTAACCAATCATCGCAATGAAGGAAATATTTGTAATCAATGGTTAGTCCTCTAATATGACCATATTGAGACCTTGCAAAAATAGTATAACAATATAAAAGACTATTAAACTCTTATTTGAGCATTTAAATGTTCATTTTGGGTTCCCGTAGAATATTATTTCAAATAGGGATAATAGGTTCCTAAGTAATTTTTGGTTCAAACTATGTTTAATGATTGAACCCAAGATGAAAAATGTTCAATAGAATGATTTTTTGTATCCTAATAATGCACATCTCCAAGCATCCATGCACATGGGATGAGAGCCTTTTTTATGTCCATCATAGATAAAACAAAACCCTTGATGGATTTTTTGGTGGTATCTCTTTTCAATTGTACTTGGGTTTATGTACATTGGTTCTCATTAACATATACTTTCCAACTACATATTCATGGGAGGAATCCTGCAATTATTAAACAAAGGTTTCTAGAGCAACCAAATATGAGTAAGGAAATATATTCATCTTTCTCAAGGTTGTAATTAAATATAAACCCAAGTAAATGAAGTAATACAACACAATAAGGACTTGTATATTATGAACTTCACCCTGTCAAAAAAATCATTTACAATCAATGAACCTACTTTTATTCTAATAATTACCACCAAATCCATAAGGCTTAATCATGGTTTTGATGCCCCTAGTGCATTGATTTTTACAAACATGATTATTTTATAATTATTTGTAAATATTGTTTGAGCCTGATGGTTGTGGAGACCATGACTTAAGTAGACTCATATGTAAATAAATGTTTTTTTTTCTAAATGTTATGGGAAAGAGCACATGAGTAATATATACTTCTTGTTATCCTAGAAATTGTTAAGTGATTTAGTCCACATGGTAGACATTCCCACATATTTCTCCCAAAAATCCCTAGAGGAAGATTTCCACTAAGGGAAACAACATAATTGGAGAAAGATATTGCGTTGAGTGGAGGAATAAGCTCAGCTAGAAATAAATTCTATGTTTGGTAAAAATTTAAGGAAAGAACAGTAGGAGAGAAAGGCATGCTTAAGAGGAAAAAGGAATTATTTTTCCCTAATTTAAAGAAAAACTCTAGGTAGAGCAAAAAAGATGCAAACCTTAAAAGAAATATGTTGGGAAGAAAACATTAAATTCCATGTAAGGAATACATGAAGGGCTTGTTATTCCAGGGTACTCATCAAGGAGAGGGGGAAATAAGTATGATATTGGGGGGAGTTACTGGTGTGCAACTCATTAGTTGGGAGGAATGTGCTCTCTCCCACAGTTTTCCCAGAAAATTTGTTCTGATTGAATATTTTTTTACTGTATCTAAGATTGCACGAAACTAGTTTAAACTGTATGATTGATTGTATTTTATGTATGTTTAACAATGATTAGTGTGATTTTCTTATCCAAATTGACTTTGGAATGGGTGCAGATAGAAGAGAAAAGTATGTTTCAGATGAATTTTGTATGAGTCATATATATTTTTATGCATGTTGATAATTGTGAATGGATAATTACCTTTATGCTTTATTGGTTACACATAGAATAGATAGTGAAATGGTAATTTTGAGTATATTTTATTATTAGTTACCCATAATAGGACTATGATAAATAGAACTAGACACTAGGTAGTAGTTATTTTATACCAAAAGTACAGAAGAAATTGTTATGCAACCATCTCATAAAATATAAGAAAAGATAGATCAACGACTTGAAAATTATCCTTGACTGAGCATGTGTGAGCAAGCGAATTTGACACGTAGAACTTGAGAAGAAGACTTAAACACTTAACAGAACATCCACCAACCATGAAGTGACTATCACGTGACAGATCACAAGATACTCAGTAGGCTCAAAAATTCCAATGTAGGAAAAATTTTGAAGGATGTTGATTGGAGTGTCAACAAAGGATTAGTCGCACACTAAGTAACTAACCCCAAAACCAGACCTTTTTTTTTTTTAAACAAGGACAATAGTAGTTAATGAAAACATTAATTTATTCTCTATATTTCAGAAATTTCTAAAAATTATTTGACATGAAGTCTACACATTATAAACTTTAAATGATGATTCAATATTCTTTCATAGAAAAATCCTTCCATTAGATTATATCCTTTATATTCTATTCACCTATATTGCCATTATGTCTAAAAACCCTTAAAAGTGAAATATAAAAAAAAAATATTGCTTTATAAGTCTTTATGACTTTGTTCTATTACTAATAATTAACTTAATTATTTTCTTTCTTATAATCATATTGTACACATTATCATTATACATTTATATCATGGCATATCCAATACTCAAATATACATTGTTTAAAATAAATTGATCTCACTTACATCGCTCTGGGCCTTCACAACTATCAATTTAGGTCATTCCTAACTTATACGCTAACCATGAGTGTTTGTATGAAATATACTTTATGAATAAAGTTATATAGTATATGTTAACTCATTCAAGACTTTGGAATCCATTCTATGTATGTCCTTTCGGAAGAGAAATGTGAAGAGATGAGACGATAATCTAATGTCGCATAAACAAGACTACGATCCAAGAACCAACGCTAGAATTGCACCTTCAAGAGGAATGAAGGGTTGTTTCAGATGCCAACCAATGAAAGCAAGAAAACAAAAATGGACAAAGAACATGGAGACAATGCATGAGGCATGTAGCTTAAACGAGGATGGTGGCTCCTCCAAGAAACACTGCTGCAAAGATGGCCATGGTCTTCTCGACCTTAGCAGTGGCCGCGGCTGCGGCCAACGGGCTGGGGGCCGGAGTCTCTGTAGTAGTCGATGAACACGGTGCTTTGGCCGGGCTTGGGCTTGGCGTTTTGGCAACTTCCGAAGGGGCAGAGGGCGGTGGAGATGCTACGGGAGATTCAGTGGCTGCTCGGTTGGGCAGCGCGGTAACCTTTGTCCCTGCTGGTGAGGGAGCCTTTGTCTCTGCTCGCTCCGGCGTCGCCGCAATGGGAGCCTCTGCCGGTGAGGGAGCCTCTATCCCTGCTCGCTCGGGCGTCGCCGCAATGACAGCCTTTGTCCCTGCTCGCTCGGGCGTCGCCGCAATGGTAACCACTGCCGGTGAGGGAGTCACTGGCGGCGAGGGAGACTTTGCCATTGAGGTTGAGCTCATCAACCCAAAGGCGAAAACCAAGATGAGAATTGCATTCAATCGGGCCATCTTGTTCGCAGGATGTTGCTTGGGCAGATACAAATCACGACAAGAAGGCCCGGGAAAGGACTTGAATAAGGAAAGATACAGAATATGCCAAGGAAGTACTTGAATAAGGAAAAGCATGAGTGAAATATATAGGTTCATAATCAGTTAGGTCAAGGAAATCCTTGAATGGCACTGTAACACGCACTCTCTGGTCTGAGCTGGATTGCCACCGGCTCCCGAGATTTCATTGGACAGTATGCATCACTGCAGCGGATTTGGAGCAAGATCCATCTGCGCAAACCATGGTCACAGTTAAGTTTTGTTTATGTAAATAAGGTTGGGGTATAATTTCATTCTTGCTTCCGAGATCGCATGGATATATTTTTGTCCAAATAAAGGTATGTTTTGTTTCCCAATGTACGCTGGTTGTATGAATTCCGTGTCATATCCAGACCCAAACCATGGATGGGTTGGTGTCCATCTGCAATTTCCATAATTAAGATGTGGAAGAGATGCGCAATTTCCGTCCTTCACAGGTTTTTCCCATAATATTTGGTTTTGGTTTTATTTGTAAAAAATGTGGATTTATTTTGGTGCTTTTTCTAGATGATTGTAATGAGTTCGTATTTATTATACGTGCAGCACGGCCGGATATAATGTGTTCAGTTTTGGATATAATGCGTTGAGTTTATAGTTGACTTGTTATTAGTTTTTTTTTTAATTAAAAAAAAAAAAAAATTAGTTTTTTTGAGTTTATTTAATATTTAATATTATGAAATAAATTTTATTATTTTTAAATAGATATTCAACTTATTTATCCTAAATGTTATTGGTTCAAATATTTAATATTTTATAATTTGGTTATTGATAAAATATTTTAATAGGAATTAATATTCACGTATATTTAGAAATATGTTAATAATAAAAAACTAGATGTTTAAATCTTATAATTTGGTTATGATAAGATATTTTAATACTAATTAATATTGACATTACTTCAAAATATGTTAATAATAAAAACCCATTTTAATTTGTGACATAAAATGGCTCTATGTACATGTTATGTAAAACATTTTAATGTCAATTGGTTATACATTATATATCATTTTAAAAATTATATGTATATATCATGAAAAACATTAAGTTTTTCTAGTTAAAATGTTCATTTGGTTCTATATGTATTTGATTTAGTATTAAAAAATATACTTTAAACACTGAAAAATAACACATTGAATTTTACACTATATGTACTCTATTTATCATCCTAAAATATAATTTAAACAATCAAAAATCACACATTGTATTTTACACTCTAAAGAAGTTTGCATGTGAAGAAATTTGATTCCCTTTTGACTCATGTTAGATCCACACTTAAGATGGATCTATGTTGGTTATATTTATTTAGCCAAGAGGCTCATTCTACAGCCAAGTATGAGATGGATGTGTAAGTTTGTCCATCCCTGTTCCCCTTTAAAATAAAAATAAAAGTTAAAAATTATGTTCTAAATAAAAAAATAATGTCTACTATAATAAAAAAAAATGAATATGTTGTAAAGTAAACATAAGTAAAAAAAATGTGAGTAATATGTTTAAATCTTATAATTTGGTTATTGATAAAGTATTTTAATACTAATTAATATTGACATATACTTTAAAAAAAAATGAGATGTTTAAATCTTATAATTTGGTTATAGATAACATATTTTAATACGAATTAATATAGAAATATACTTAAAATACCTAAATACCTTTTGGCTCTATGGCATAAATACCTCAACGAACTTGTGAAGTGTTGCAATCTATGTCGCATCTGCAGCATAATTTATATACATTTTCCTTTTGCATACCATTTCATCTCTGTTAACCACTTTTTCAATTTTATTTTTGGGTCTCCATTTCCATTTTTACGCTCTGGGGTTTGTTTGTTGGATCATTCTGGCACTGAAACTCAATCCATTTTCTCACATCTTATCGAAGGTTTTGTTGGAGAAAAATGTCCTTCTGTTTTGGCATGTCACAATCCATGTTACCATATTTTGTTTTTCTCAAATTTGATCATAGATGTTTTCTTCGATCTCACTATTCTGATATATGTATTGATACACTTTAGCATTCCTGATAAGTTGGCATTAGGAATCCCATGAATGCCCCCCCGCTCATAACATAAACATATTTTGAAGGTCTGAATTTTTAGAGAAATGCTAGGGGCTTTGCAGTCGTGAGGGTCGTGCTGATTTATCTTGCACTCTTTCGTTGACGTGACATCGAGGAAATAACCTCTCTGAAATACACTACTTGGGGGCATAGAAACCCATGCCTTGATATCGAAATTTTCACCTTCCTTGCGGCTCTGGATATTCACATTTGCAGCATAAATACCTTGTTAAACCTGTGAAGTGTTGCGATATGTGTCGCATCTACAACAATAAATACCTTGACGACATTCTCTAACACCTTCTCTACAGCTCCAGATTCTTTTGGCTCTGTGACCGATTCGGCTATACTGCAACTAGGGAGATATTCAAATTTGCTTATTAGAGGACGCCTCCTTGTTTTTGTAGCTAGAAGGCGATCTAAAACAGTTATATCAGGTGCACACATTCCTTATATTTTTTTCTAATACATATCTACTTCTGATATATTTGTTCACAAGTATGAGTAATTCACCACATCTTCCAAAGATTGTCAAAGGTAGACCTAACATAGTTACTCTACAGAGCCTTTATGATTATATAGAGTCTTTAAAGAAACATAGAGAAGAAGGAGAAGTCAAGCTACAAACAAAGTTTAAGGCCATGATGGAAAATAAATTTACTTCTTTTGAAGATAAGATCGAAAAACAAATAGAAAACAAAATAAAACTATTAGAGAATAAAATGGAGACAATGGAGATTAGATTACAGGTAATAGAAAAACAAAGCCAAGATACAAACCAAACATCCTAATAAGGAGACGCTGATACTTTAGAAAGTCTTAAAATGAAGGGAATGATTAAAGAACTAGAAGAAAAAGTTAATAACAATCTCACCCTAAATAGTGTGGCAGGTAAATTAGATATCAAACCACTTAAAGAAGAAATGAAAAAATTGATAGAATTAGACCATGAGTGTAAAAAAGGGGCTTTGAACCTTATAATATTTGGTTTGAAAGAGGAGGTAGATGAGGGTACTTTATCCATAGCCTAGATAGAATTACATAATCGATTACAAATCGAAACAACATGTCTCACAAAAGGAACAAGGTTGGGGAAATTAACTGAGAATAAAGGAATCTTGATCTAGATAAAGGTGAGATCTACTGACCATAAGTATGACATACTTATTAAAACCTCAAGTCTAAAAGGAACAAGAATATTTATAAATGAAGATCTCATTCCATAAGATCAAGAATAATTAAGAAAGGAGGTTCAAAAGGTAAAAGAAGCTAGGAAGGAAGGAAAATGGGCAATAATCAGAAATAGAAGAGTCGTTATTTGAGATAGAAACCAAAAGGATAGTAATAAATAGAAATAAAACATGCTCCAAATTCTTTCTTGGAACAGTCGGGGCTCTCCATGGAACAAATGCCCTAGGCTAAGTTGGATCTCAAATTAATTTTATATTATATTTCTAGTTGAAACTTGGGAGCACGAAGAATATAAGGTCCCTAACATAGATGACTTTTTACTATGGTCAATTTGGAACAAGTGATCCTACCATAGAAGCATTAGGGGTATAGCTTGTTACATTAGGAAGAACATCTCCCCCCCACACTAGGATTTATAGAAAAGACCCTTACAACCAAAATATTTGGATAGAGATTACTGACATTAATGATAAAAAAACATACATAGCAATCTATTATTTTTCCCCTATCAATCTAACTTTTATAAGAAAAAAAAATTAGATAAAAATGGTCCTTACAATGGTTTAGAGAATGATATTTCTAGCCCAAGTAATGAAGGTAATATCCTCTTAATGGGTGACTTTAATGCTCGAACTTCAGGCAACTAGGATATTCTTCTAAGAAATTATTCCAACCCTAATCCTCTCTGGTTAGACAAAGACCTTCCTCTAGCCATCCGGTACAAATGAAGCTCTAAAGATCTAGGGGAAAATTTGTTTGGGTCTGAGCTAGTCAAGCTCTGTAGTGCTTAAGATTTCATAATTTGCAACAATCTAAAGAAGTGGCCCAATTCTAGACAGATGACCTGCATCCATGGACTTGGTAAGTTGGTAGCAGCGTGGTAGACTATGCTCCGATATCCCTTTATACAATGAAATTATAAATTTTGACATATTAAATGACCACGAGCCTAACTCAGATCATAGACCTTTAATTGTAACTCTCAACTTTTTCATGCATAGAGATCCTATAGAAGATAATTCTTATAGCCAAAATAACTTAGTCTTTGATAGAAATAAAAATGATCTTTGTCTAAATGAATTAAAAAATAATTTTCTTCATTTATCTAGTATAGACAACATATAAGACCTCTATAATAATTTTACTACAACCCTCTCATATTCTATTAACAAGTTCTCAATTGAAGTTTCAAGTAATAAAAGAAATAGCAAAACCAACCCTTGGTATGATAAAGATTGTAAAAGTGAGAGGAAATAAATTAAGGAAGTTGTTGATGAGTCTCTTAAAATTGGCAAGATAAAAATATACAAAGCCCTAACTAAAAGGAAAAAAATGTAGTATATTCATAAAATATAAGAATATCTCTTACACCTCTATAAGGTAGCTCCTAAGAAATTCTAGACGCAGATTCTAACTAGAAAAACTAAAGATAATAATAGAATTTCTTTACACGACTAGAATTCCTATCTTAAAAAGCTTTATGAATCTCCAAATGTCATAGATTACTTTGAAACCATGCTCACAATCAAAGAAGTTTTCTCATTAGAAGACTTATATTTTTGGATAAAGCACCTGACAAATGGAGAAGCTCAGGACATCGAAGGTTACGAGGCAGAAATCTTAAAAATTGGAGGTCATGTCCTCATCCCTCACATCCACAAGATTTTCAATCAAGCATTAAAGCAAGAGTTCCCTAAACCATGGACTCAGAGCCTCATTATTCCTATTTTTAAAAGTGGGGATACAAATAACCCCTTTAATTATCATACAATTATGATTAGCCCTCTCTTAGCCAAGTTATATGGTATTATTTTGGAAAAGAAGATGAGCATATCGCTTGAAGGTGAAGGTAAGCAGGCTAAAGGCCAAGTGGGTTTTTGAAGACAACACTCAACAAAGAACCACCTCATTACGCTTAGGATCATTGTGGAGGAATGTCGTAATGATAAATCCAATCCCTTTTGTTGATTTGTCGACTTTAGAAAGGCTTTCGATACAGAACCTAGAAATAAAGTACAGAATAGATTAGAAGAGATAAAGGTCCCTTTCGAGTTGAGAGTTGCATCTATAAGTTTATATGAGAATGTAATTGCCAATTTTAAGAGAAATGAGGGGTGGTCGAAAGGTATTAAGTGTAATATTAGAGTTAAACAAGTTTTCTCCCTCTCCTCTATCCTATTTGGTATTTATATTGATAATCTAGAAGGTTGTTTAGAGGAAGTGGGCTTTGCTGGCATGATATTAGGTGGAATAGTCATCATCCTTCTTCTCTATGCTGACGATATGGTTCTTCTGGCAAGGTGCCCATCTGATCTTGATAAGAAAGTTAGACTTCTTAAGGATTTCTGCTCTACCATGGGTATGACTGTTAACACTGACAAAAAAAAAGTTATGATTATCAAAGCCAAGAAGAACACTTATGCTAATTTTGTGTATGACAATAGAAACTTGGAGGAAGTGTCTCTTTACAAGTACCTAGAAATTGATATTCATCACAAGCTCAACTGGAACTATAGCATTGAGAAAATGATTAATGGAGGGTGGAAAGCTTATTTTGGTCTTCAAAATAACTGTAAAGCAATGAACCTTGTGATGTGGGATAAAAAGAAGCTCCTCTTTGAAACTCTAGTCACTCCTATTATCTTGTATGGATATGAGGTTTTGGGTTACAACATATCTAGAGAATCTTGAAGAAGTATTGAGAAAATCCATAAGTGTTTTATAATCTACAACCTAAAAATTAAAAACAATACACCCTATCATATTCTCCTTATAGAAGTGGGTCTTTCCCCTATTGAGAGCCTAGTTATGACTAGACTCCTGGTGTATAAGCACAAAATCAATAAATGGGAGACCATAGACTTCCAAAGCTAGTTTTAAATTCCATCCAAAACCACATAAGGCTCAAACATGGTTGGTATAAAGATACGAGGGCCTGGTTAAACCATTGGGAGATCAACGAAAATGTTGTATTGCAAAATATTAATAACATTAAAAATATTGTTGCTTCTAAGTTTAAAGAGAAAATGTGGTGTGAGAAAGACTTGGAGGCTAAGAGAAAATTAAGATATTATAAGGAGGCCATCAACCCTACTCTAGAAGATAAAAAGTATCTCTCTGTTTTAACTAGCTCAAAGAAAAAAATTAATATAACCAATATAAGAACGAACTCTCATGAGCTTCATAGTGAAACAAGTCGTTGGTCAGTTCCTAAAACACCATGGGTGGAAAGGATCTTCCATCTCTGTGAGAGTATGAACATTGAGGATGAAAATCACTTCCTGCTAGAGTGCCCTACTACATACACCCACATTATATCTCAGTTTCATAATATTTGTTGCAATGCTGACCATCCTAGACTTTTAACATGTCAAAATTATAGTGAGATCAGGATGCTTCTCTCCAAGCTCTTTGAGAATAGGAGTACAATTTTAAAACAAACTAAATAATTCATTTCTTTAGGTCCGATAGACCAAAGTTTGGTCTTAGTGGCTGCTAACCATCATCATTATCATCAGTTTGTGCCATAAAATGTCTCTATGTACATGTTATATAAAACATTTTAATGTTAATTGCATATACATTATATATCATTTAAAAAAATGTATGTATATATCACGAAAAAAAATAATTTTTAAGGTCAAATGTTTATTTGGTCCTATATATACTCTATTTAGCATTCATGAATATAATTTAAACAATGAAAAATAACATATTTTATTTTACAATATATGCACTCTATTTAGCATTCAAAAATATAATTTAAACAATGAAAAATAATGCATTGTATTTTACACTCGAAAGAAGTTTGCACGTGAAGAAATTTGATCCCATATTGGCTCATGTTAGATCCGTACTTAAGATGGATCTATGTTGGTTATATTTAAATAGAGTAGTATATGGTTGAAACATATCACTTTTGCTTTTATTAATTTTTTAATCTCAAAAGATTATTATACTCATCATTTTTATATATATAAGGTTGATGTGTGTAAATAGTTGTTTCAGTTATTTTAAATAAAGATAAATATTTACAAAACAAGAGATGTATATTGAACTTATTGAATTCATGGCTTTAGATGATTATTTGTTTATTACACCAATTTAAATGGTTTTATATATTGGTCATTATTAAATCATTACATATTAGTGTGGATTAAGTTTTTTAATGGTTTAATAAGTATCTTAAATAGATATTGTATGCAAAATTTGTGGGCCTCAAAAAATGACATATCAGCTAGCCTCTTAGGGGTGCACATTCCTTCATTCCATCAACTCATAGGCTTACATTTTTGGATCTCTATGATTTTATAAATTATGGCATCACAGTTTATGTTAAAAGGAATTTTTGGCTTCTTGGGATGTATTCTTGTGAATAGAACATTGCAAGCACATTACTCTTTAGATAAGCTACCGCCATTCTAGGTAGAATATACTTATTTTTAATATATATATATATATATATATATATATAATTCCATTCATTAATAAAATTTTGATTTCAATGTATTAGTGTGTTGTATAGAATCTCTATTTGTGTTTTCATTTATATTTCTTCCTTTATTTCATTTTGTAAACAATCCAAATTAGTATGGTTATAAAATTATTCTCTTTCTTATTTCCTTATGCATATACCAAACAAGTTATGATATAGGTAGTTGGATATTCAACTAATTGAACATGGGGTTTATTACTCGCATCTCACCAAGTGGCCTCCCATGGAAGGAGAGAAGAGCATTTATGGTTCAAGGGATCCTATCAAGTTGTTACTTATGGGAAGCTCTTGTGTGATAGACGAATGAGATGATGAATTATTTTATATGGCTACCAATAATGGTATAGAAACCTTCAATAAGCAATAATATTAGAGGCATGCCACCCATCAAGGTGCATGTTAACCTTGAAATTCCTTTATTTGAAGTCTATATAGACAAAAATGCTTTGTAGAAATGGTTAAATTTATTAGCTGGTTATTGTTACATTCAAAAACAAATTGAAAACGAAAGAATCAATCTCACACTCCTCCTGTCCATTCCTTGTAATATTGGTGGAACAATTATTGGGAGAGACATATTAGAGATGAGTCTATAAAATTTAGGACATAACACAGATGGGTGGATTTTCTTGTTTTCATCATGGAGTAATTCGACTCCATTGGAGATTATAATGACCGATAGAAAATATGGACAACTTTGTAAAAGGAGACAATATGGTATTAGATTACACCAATGAGGGGTATTACTTTATGTGGGTGATCCAGAGCTCAAATCTTAACTCAAAAAACAAAGTTCTCAGATTAGCTCGGAACTTGAACAATCGCGTAGTGATCACTGTTCTGAAACTAGCACACTTCATTTACGAAAATCGTTCTTCGTATGCTCCTGGAAATGAGTTATGTTTTCTTTGCTAAATAGGCAAAATTTAAAAAAAATGACAGCTAGATGCCCAGTCATCAATTTGTACTACTGGCGTGGCATGCTCATTGTGCAGGGTCATTTATTTGGCATTTTCTCTGGTGAATGGTGAGCTTCAAGGTGGAAACATGATATTGGTCTGAATTTTGGGTGATGTGTCGAAGTTTCATTGGTTCGTTTTGGGGCCAGCTGGGTTAGGACACGTGGTGCAGCATAGAGCCGCCACATGCCCCCCCACAAAGTTTTAAATGTGGTGTAAAAATTTTGGTCAAGTCCAGGTGGAGGTGTCAGGGTTCAACCCCGCGTCCTCCCAGCACACAGCTGCATGCCTTACCAACCCGCTTGCACTTTGGATCTTAAGAATAATAGGAGTTGACTTATACTTTAATTAGCCATTGTATAATGGCGAGGGAAGGAAGGGGCCAGCCTGAAGGGCTAGCACCCGGTCCATATTACCTTTGAGCCAAGACCACCAGTGGAGATCCAAACTAATGTGGATGTTTAAACATAACCATAATTTTTTAACATTTAATCCAGTTTAAAGGCACCTAATCCCATTTTAAGTGCGGATTAATTTAAGCATGGATTTAGCACTTAATTAGCGTTAAGAACCAATTAATGTTAATGGTAGATTAACATAATGGACCCTCAATTTAGATGGAATACTACCATTTTAACTCCAACTAAGTGCAGTTTGAAACATTTAGTGGACTCTTTCTAGGTGAAACTAGCAGAAGTCATAACTAAGGCATTTTTCGACCAAATCAATCTCAGAAAGAGGTTATATTACCATTTTTGGGTATTCTGGACTCAATGGTGTAGGTTTATGAAGTAATGGAGCATTTCTAGATGGGATTTTTCCAGATTGAAGTTTAAGGATGCCTAGGGCCATCAGAGGGTTAGGCCATATTTGCTTCATGTAGAGACCAATTGAAGAGAAAGAAGAGGCCAGATAGCCATTCTTAGCCATTCTGAGTTAATTGGAATAGGTTTCAAAACCATTTGAGTACTTATGGATGGTTTTCTATCAAATTTAAGCCTATAGGTGCTATGGAAAACCAGCGTGTTGAAACAATTCTTGGAGCATTTTGAGATGGACATGATGTTGCAGGTGTCTTCCACCCTCCATATGTTTGCAGAAGTGTTGTAGCTATTTCTCATCTTTTCTCTTTATGTGTTTTAGAGAAAAATACTATTTATGTACTCGCAGTGTTTTAGTACATGTTGATGTGTTTTCAATTTGGAGTAAGGGATGTTGATGCAAGATGCCCATGAGTTGTTGATAGTTGCATGATTGACTATAAGTTAGCAAGTGCATGGTAAAAGAAACTTTGTAGGAGTTGTTTGATGCAACCATAAGGTTGCAAATATCCAAATATTTAGGGTTAGAAGAATTAACCCCACATTAACCTCCATTGAACCTTATACGTTCATTTTTTAAATCAAATGCATGTAGAAGCTTAACAATAAATGGCTTTCTATTTATAACTCAATATAATAAAACTTATACCTTTTATGCGTTTGCCACCCCTTCAAATTACCTTGTCACATGCATGGGTCCCAAAATATGGTGACCAATGATAGTGCATCACATATCGATAAACTTAACAAATAACCTTAACAACAAACATATAATTCTGCTGATGTGAAGTTTCTCTGGAACTGCGATGTAATCTCCATCGTTGTTCTATGCCAGATCTAATGGTCTCATTGTACTATCTCACACACCATCTCCCATCCTCATCGCATCGCAACCAAAATATTTTACCTTGCAATGTATTAGTGCTAAACTCTAAACCCGTCAATGTGCGATATGTGCTAGAGCGTTGGGTCAACACGTGGCTCTTATTTTATCACATCACAAATTTCAATCTTTACCGTGTTGGCTCCCCGTGATTTTCAAGATTGGCAAGAACAACTCTGTAGGGAACCACATCACACCACTTTGGAGTCTAAGGACCTAGCCTACCTAGACTCAGAGAGGGCTCTCTATATGTATGTGTTTGTAAATGATATACATATTTATGTTTTTGTTTTATGATTTTAGGCTATTTATGAAGTTCTGAGGACTATTTGTCTTGTTGGTTGGTTGGTTGATTAGCTGGTTGGCTATTTGATTAGAGGACTGACTGCTAGGTTGGATTTGAGAAAACTCTGAGTTGCAGAGACCTATTTCATTGGAGTAATGTAACTATTTTGATCATTAATACAAGCACGTTCATAGGATTATTGAGCTATGTTAATGGTGAAGTTATCCTTCTTTGTCAATTTTTTCCTTCTTTTTTCCATTATGTCCATTATTTCTTTGATACAAGAACAAAATTTTTAGATTAGGATATGTTGCCTTGGCTCCCTAATTCTGTATGCTTTCTGTATCTTAATTTTTTCTTCTGGAAGTTGTGATTAGGGAATTCTTAATTTCTCTCTAGTTCCACCTAGATTGTTGTCTTGGAAATGATTGAGTAGAGTTCGGCCAAAGAAGTCTATGGTATGCCCTATCCTTTGGTTTGTCTTGAACTGTTACTTTGAAGGTCCTTTTAGAGTGTTTGATTAAATAATACAAGTGTATATTTCTATTTAGTTCCACTCATTATTATCTTAAATGTTTTCTTTGTCTGAAAGTAATTCTAGGATTGTTGGATTGTTGTCTTAAAGGTTTGCTTATTAAAGTCTGGCCAAAGAAGTTTATGGTCCACCCTGTCCTTTGGTTTGTGTCAAACAGATACCTAAAATGATTTTGTTGTTGAAAGTAGAGTTAAAGGATTCTTAATTGCTATTAAGTTTTGATGTTTTCACAACTTACTATCATTTCATATTCCATCTAATCTAAGAGATCCACTTGATATAGTTAGCTTGCCCTATGAAGTCCCTTGCAGAGTTGATGAAAAATTAAATCCTTTTATGAATCCAAAGCCCAATGGATTAATTCTCATCACAGTCTATCTATTGAGCTAAAACACTCCATCACTTAATCATAATAATCAATTGATCTACCAACCAATCAAACAAAAAAAATAGTCCTCAAAACTTCATAACTAGCCTAAAATCATAAAACAAAATCATAAAGATATATCATTTACAAACACATAAATAGAGAGAGCCCTCTCTGAGTCTAGGAAGGCTAGGTCCTTGGACCCAAAACTTGTTTGATTTTTTTCCCTACAAATTTTTTCTTTCCAATCTTGCAAATCACAGGGAGCCAACATACCGCATCGCAAGTTTCAATTCTTACCACATTGCAAGTTATTTTGTTTAACTTGGGAAGTCCTTAACACATAAACTAAATAATTGCTAGTGTGAAATGTGTGCTATGCCAACACATGGGCCCTCGCCTCATTGCATTGCAAGAAATATAACTTACCCAACAAAGTCTTAATGTTATCCACTAAATTCGGTGATGTGCAAACTTGCGATTTGCTATCCCCCGTTGATCTGCACCCAGATCTAATGATCCAAATTTCTCGCCCTTCTTCGACAACACATAGTCTTCTCTTCATCACATCACAAGTTATTTTGTTTAGCTTGTGATGTCATCTTGGTCGTCGGTATCTTCCCCTTTAGATCTGCAATCTAATCATGACCGTCCACTCCCCTTCACGCGGCTCTTTTTTGCCTCTTCCACCTACATTGATCTCTACCATTAAAAATTAAACTTCAATTTTGTGATTCGATCCTCATCATCTTATTCCTCCTTTGGAATTCTTCTAAGTATTTTCTGCCTTAGTCACATTCTCTAGTTTCTACTGTCACCACTCTGCAACTCTATTTCCTCCACGCTACTCCTCCTGAGCTTGTTCAGTATTCTTTAATGCTAATATCTCCTAAGCTTGTTATTCTTATTTAATATTATCCACATTAATCACACTTGATGTAGACCTTCTCATAATATTTAAAGCTAGAATTCGTGTTTTATTCCTTTTAACCTACACATAAGTTTATCTGCACAAATTCGCTCCCATTAGCTTCATTCACTGCTAATTAACTCCCAAACTCGAATTATACAGATTCTACCCAGCCATTAAGTTTTCTATCACACAGTAAGACTTATTCATTCATCTAGAATTTGTTAAATGGAATTATTACACTGATATCAAATTATTTCTAATATGAATCACTCAGCACATAACAGAAATGACACACAGTCAAAATGAAATTTGATTTCTCATTAACCAAATAGAATGTACAAATACAAGCACAATCTATTCACAATATGGCTTTGGCCTGATGCACCTTCTACATGGCCCTTTTTTCTTCCTCTCTCTCTATGCCCATATGCTTACAATCAAGTTTACTCTTTAAGAATATCTCTCCTTTTTTTTTCCTTTTTGTGCATTTGAGGCTTTACAAATATATACTAAAGGTTTTGTAACCATTTTTGGTTTAGATCCTCAATCTTCTCAACTAATTTCTAAGAATCCTCCAAGTCATCAATTTATCCCTAAAATCTCTTCTTTATCCCCTGAGGATCTATACATTCAACTAAATCATAAGGATCCTCATCAAATCCATAAAACCATGAACTGCTTTCTAATATAATATTTACAATATTTCATAATATCTCAATCCACACTACGTCAATCACTCATGTTCTCCTACATTTGAGAACATTTAAAAATATGCCTCTTAATATTTAATTAAATCCTATTCTAAATGTCACATAAATCACTCAAAACATTGAAAAATAAATTAATTAAATACTTAGGAAACCAACTCTTTTGAAAAACATAAGACCTCGTACATTCTACTAAATGTACAAATTTTTCAAAACCATGATGCTCCTGCATCAGACTCCCAAAGTAAAAAAAATTCATCATCTCCAGATCACGTGCTTCCAATATTTGTCGTCCTGGATCCCATAATTTATTCTTCAGTGATTTCCTTGCTCCTTTTAAATGTATTCCATGTATTCGGCTATATTTTCTTTCTTTTCGTGGTTTCCACACCTTCGGTTGTAACACTCCATTGAATTTTCCTTCAATGTTTGTTACAGTCCAGCCTTTCATCCAACTAGTTGTTTGTATTCTTCTTACACAACTCCTTTCCTTATGTTTCTTCCTCACAAGCTTCATAAAATTTTCTATTTCTCTGTCCAAATTACTTTGTTGCTGATATCATTTCTTTTATGTAATACTTTCTAAACACTTGATGTCTTCCTTTTCTTCTCCACGTCTTTCAAAGATGCATACGACATTTGAATGTCTTATTCCCTGCTTTTCCATGACAAAATTAGCACTGTTACATACCCCAACAATCTTGCATTGCATGAGATCTTCTTTCGCTGTGTCAAAATTTTCTTCCAGTTGCTGATTACAATTCCATTCTCCTTCATACTTATTGTCTTTGAAGACAAAAACTTGTTCATCCTCATACTGCCTTTGAACTTCGCTCTTACCTTCAAAAGATAATATGTCCTCCATCTCCCTTATTATAGCCTCATTTTTATCTTCTTCATCACCTGTAAATACATCATTAACTTGAAAATTTAAACTCATCTCAGTCTCCTTAGATGTTATAAACATCCCTTCTTCCCTGGTTGTAATTTCTTCTTCACTTTTAGGCTCTCTCAACAATTCTTCTAGAACTCTAATATCTTCCTTACACTTAAAAGTATAAATTTGTCTCTGGCCTTTCTCATAACAATATTCAACAATTGTTCTTCCTTTTGGCTGCCCTTGGTAGTCAACTTCTCTTTGCCTACTGCATTAACAACTTCCACTAGTTGTCTTTGTGCAATCCTATCTTCCTTCAATTGTGTATGAATCTCTTCATGAGACCTAATTGTCTCATGATTCTTCTTTAAAAAGAATTCAGATTCTGTCTCTCTGCCTTTGACAATACCCAAATATTTTCCATCATCATGTATTACACCTACAACCATACACAAACTGTTAAATTCAAAATCATAAGGATCTATAGCTTCAACTGATGTTTCAGACATCACTGCTCCATCTTCAAGTTCAAAAGGAACCTTTTCATCTCCATCAAATTTGTCTTGTTGTAGCTCAATTCCTTTGAGCTTCTCTATCCTCAATTGAACATCTATAATCTACTCAAGCTTCCTCAGCTCTTCTATTAATTGCATATTCACCTGCTGCTTTCTCTTCTCTTGTAGCCTATGTCATTTCTCTTTCTTTCTCATAGTCAAACTATACCTCTGGTCTACCTTATTTCTCTGCAACATATCCATCCATAATGCAAGTTGGAAATTTATCTCATCTTTCTCTCTCTCATAATCTTCATCACGTGTATGTCTCCATATGCCATTTTCTTTGGCATATTCTTTCTTCACTTTGTGGCTGCTTCTCGAACCTCTGCTATGAATATTATTAGTCATCTTCTTCTTCCTCTTCATGAGTTCATCACTCACTATGAGCTATACTTAAGCCTCTGCAATAGCAAGTCCTCCCTGCTATATTTACCTCACCAATATTCCTCTATACTTGGTCACTTCTCCCATCTCTGGAACTTTCCTTGAGCATTCCTCTGCTCCTTCTAGGCTTCAACTCATATGCACTTTTGAGAACACAACTGTCCTCTTGTATTTCAATCAGAAATGAAATACTAGGTTCTAGCCACACTCTTCTTTCAGGTAGAAATCCTTACCAACTTCTTTCATCATTGCTTCTTAAGGTTGTGATCTTCATTTGTTGAGATACTTCATTAGTTACAATTATCAATCTTCAATATGTCTTTTATCCTGCAAAACTAAAATCAGAGTTAAATAAAAAAATACCTGTATGATTTCACAAGAAGTCTCCATCCACTCTTCACATTTGAGTGAATCTCCATTCTCCTCAAGAATACAACCATCACTTTGTCATATTTTACTGTCTGACTTTTCTTTCTCTGCTTCTCTCCACCTTTTTAGATTTGTACTCTGACTTCTTCTCCTCTGATCCACAATCACACTGAATCTTATTATATTCTATTACCAAATGTCTTCTGCATGGTTTAACTCTCCAATCTTCATTTATAACAATTTTCATTAACTCTAGGCTCTAATACCAAATGATGCAACCATAAGACTGAAAATATCCAAAGATTCAGGGTTAGTGGAATTAACCTCACATTAACCTCCATTGAACCTTAAAAATTCATTTTTTAAATCAAATGCACACGGAAGCTTAAAAAATAAATGGCTTTCGATTTATAACTCAATATAATAAAACTTGTACCTTTTATGCATTGGCCGCCCCTTAAACTTACATTATCGCATGCATGGGTTCCACAACATGGTGACCAATCACAACACATGGAATATCGGAAAACTTAACAAATAACCTTAACAACAAACATATAATTCCGCCGATGCGAAGTTTCTCTGGAACTACGATGTAACCTCCGCCGTCGGTCTATGCCAGATCCAACGGTCTCCCTGTACTGTCTCACACACCATCTACCGTCCTCATCGCATTGCAACCAAAATACTTTACCTTGCGATGTCTTAGTGCTAAAATATAATCCTTTCGATGTATAATATGCGCTAGAGCGCTCGGCCGACACGTGGCTCTTCTTTTATCACATCGTAACTTTAAATATTTACTGTATCGCAAGTTATTTTATTTAACTTGCGAAGTCCTTAACACATAAACTCAATAATCACGGATGTGAAATGTGCCGACATGTGGGCCCTCTCCTCATTGGATCTCCAGAAATATAACTTACCTAGCAAATTATTAACGTTATCTGCTAAATTCTGCGATGTGCCCAGATCTAACGGTCCTCACTACTCGCCCTTCTCTGATGACACGTAGTCTTCTCTTCATCGCATCACAAGTTACTTTTTTAGCTTGTGATGTCATTTTTGCCATGTATATCTTCCCCTTCAAATCTGCAATCTAATCATGACTGTCCAATCACCTTCACATGGCTCTTCTTCGCATCTTTCGCCCGCATTGATATCTTCCGTTAAATCTTAAAACTTCAATTATGTGAATCGATCCTCGTCGTCTAATTCCTTGTTTGGAATTATTCTAAGTCTTTTCTACCTTAGTCGATTTCTTTGCTTTCTACTGTCGCCACTTTGCAACTCTATTTCCTCCACGCTACTACTGCTAAGCTTATTCGATATTGTTTAATGTGAATCTCTCATGATCTTTTTCTTGTTATTTAATCTTATCCAGAGTTATAACGCTCGATGTAAACCTTCGCATAATTTTATCTGAACATAAGTTTATTCCTTTCAACCTGCACATAAGTTTATCTGCACAAATTCACTCTCATTAGATTCATTCACAAATAATTAACTCCTAGGATGGAATCATACAGATTCTACCAAGCCATTAAGTATTCTATCACATTGTAAGACTTATTCATCTTTACAAAGTTTGAAAAAAAGGACGAAAGAAAACTCCATAAGTACTTTTTCGTAAAGTTGTCGCTTAGATCTAAAAAAGTGTAAAATAATATCTGAGAGAACCTCTTTAGTCATTTTTTACCAAGGTATTCCTTTTTCATAAATAATCTATCTCAGTCCAGAAATGGGTTAAACTTATACTGAGTAGATATCAATTCATTTACTTTTAAGAGCTTGAAAAGACAAGTGCTTGGCAATATTTTCACATTATTAGAGTCTAAAAAGAGCTAAAAGGGATAAAAGTTCACTTCAAGTCCTTTCTCATTTTTAACAAAGCTTGAAAAATAAGGATAAAAAGTATGCTTTGTGGTCAAATCATTCGTGAAATAAATCAACACGACTAATTTGTTCATCAGTTGTAAAACCTATTCAGAACAATATCAAATGGATAAAAATACCTGTTTCATGTTAAAAATATAATAAAACCATATTCATAGCAATAAATATCGATTGAAAACAATTAAATGACTAAATATAAAGAGTTTTACTATTCATTTTTACCATTCAATAGTTACCATTTTCATTTTGGAGCTCTGAACCTGTTTCTGCTGCCGAACTTCAACTGTTGATTGTGATCAATTCTGTGGATGTTTTTCATCTCTGTTTGATCCATGTTAGTGCCATGAATCCTCTCTTTCTTTCAATAATCATTTCATTTCCTTTCATTGCAAATTTTTAGGGTTTTGAGCCCCTTAGGGTAAATTTTTCTTCCAAAGAGGGAAACTCACCCTTGAGCATCAAAAAGTGCATTGTAGAGCATCAAAACTAAAGTCTAGCTGCATATGTAACACACTGTCCCTTTTTCAAGACTACGTTGGGCGCAATCTCCATTTTTGTTTCCTGCACTATGACCAAAATTTCTCTAATTTTTTGCATTGAAAGGAGTCTAATGAGCCTTATGGTTATGTTTCAAGATTTCATCAAACTATAATGATGATTATATGGAGAGAAAGAGATCACGAAGAATAGAATATGGTTTCCCTAAATGATCTGGGTATAGTAAGAGCCCTAATATATTGTGGGTTGTTAAAGTACTTCCGGTTGTCAGGGATGAGGCAACAAATACAAATATTAGAGTTCCTAGTTCAAGTATGGGATCCGGCTATTGAGGCATTTCATATTAGGGAAAAATTGGTTCCTATTATAGTATAGGATGTATATTTTCTCACAGTTTTGTCGAGGAGAGGATTGCCTATTTACCTCTCAGGGTCTGCTCTTGGAGGGGAGACTGTGAGAGATTATGTTTTGCAGTATTGCTATCCAGGGGAAAAGCCAAGAAAATATGGGAAGATAAACATCCAAGAAGTTAGATATTTTACTTTGAGAACCATTCTTTTCACAATCGCAAAACTTGTTGGCACCATTACACTACATGTAGCGAATAGATCATATATGCAGTATGCGTTAGAGTGCATGGAGCCAACAGTCTTCAACTGGTCTGAAGCTTTACTTTCCCAAATAAAGGAAAAACTGAACAAATGAAATGGAGGAAGGAAGAATAACTTCAGTTATGGTTCGATCCTCATTTCATTTTCCTTAGAGCAGATTCCACTGATGCGGCCTCAGCATGTGATGGTGGGTGTGTCTAATCATAGAGATCCAAGGATGCACAGATGGGTAGAACTAATGGGTAGGCATGTAGTCCAATCAACCATTGTGTTCTCAACTACGTTCTTCACTTGGTTCAGGCTACAGGTTATCGCCATTGATGAGTATGCATATGCAGGGGTTGATTTCCGAGGAGATCCAAACTTAGCCTTAGGAGAAGCCGCTTAGTGGAGTGCAATAGGTTAGATATTTTTGACCATGTTTTTTATTTTCCTAAGGTTTATACAATGTTTTTTTATTTTTGATGTTTTCCCAAGACTAAAATAAAGTTTTTATGTAATGCATATGTTGATCAAGTTCAACTGGTGGAAGACCTAGAGCATGGAGTAGATGAGCCAATAGAGAGGGCTATCAAGAGAGCAGTCCTTCAGGATCTAGACATGGATGAGACTCTGACTGAGCTTTGACATCACATAGAGGGGTTGACCTTCGGGATTATGGATTGCTGGATTGAAGAGTTACCCATGCAACTGCAGCGCCACACTATAGGCTTTCCTAACTATTGGATGTGGTTACTGAGTAGGATAACTAGATCTATAGCATGTTACCATGAGCACCACTAGTTTAATTTTTACATGTTGCATACATTTTGAGGTCACGACCAATGTGTCTTGGGCACAAATTTTTGTAAAAACATATAACTATCTATCTATTTGATTTCAGTGCTTTCCTATGTTTACTGGGTAAACCTATTCAATTACATGAATTTTTTCTTTACATGTGTTGCAAATCTCTATCTACAACTTGATTAGCCAAATAATCAGTTAATGTGTTCAAAATTTTGGAAATGTGTTGATATTGAATAAAATCAAAGTGTCTTTCCAAAAGTCAAACTCTTAGGAAAAAACGATGCAATGTTGGATTTCTAACAGTATAAACACTAGTAAGTTGTAATACCACAAGTTGTGAGTCTAACCTTATAATGATGTGGTTAATACCAAATGAAATGCCATCAGAGAGAAGTTCTATCAACGCGCTATACTCAACGATATTGTTTGTCGATATACCAATACAAATCCCTCAAAAACTTACTAACTCATCGTTTAGAGAAAAAATGGCCCACGCTATAGAGGATAGATTCTGCATACTATGACTATCACCATCAGCATATCTAAAAAATGGTTCCAAAGATTCATACATTTGCGATGAAATTTAAAGCAGATTACTAACATCAAGAAAAATCTAAAAACAAACTAAGATAGTGAATGCAAATCAACAACATATATATACAATATAATACAAAAAATTACTATGCTCATGATTAAGCATAGTAACGTTTCAGATACAACCCATTTTTGGGCTGTGCCAATGGAATTTCATCGTAGTCTACCAAGTCATAGGCACCCTTAGCAAGAAATATTTTGAAAATATAGGGGCCATGCCATAATGGCTCAAATTTTCCTGTACCTATTACATCAACTTCTTGATCATAAAGAAGGACCAAGTCACCCTCTGAGAAAATGTGAGGCTAGACTTTTTTATCGTATTGCACCTTTATATGTCTCTTATGCGCATCGTTGGCCAATTGGGCTTCACAACGCGTTTCATCAAGATGGATGAGGTTAAAAATACGCGCTTCTTCTTCTGAGGTGTTAGGTAACAAGTCAATTGCGAGTTTTAATGATGGTATTTCACATTGGATTAGTAAGATAGCTTCCAAACAATACACCAATTTAAAGGGAGTAAATCTGATTGCGTTTCTCACCGAGGTTCAATACACCCACAAGGCTGAGTAGAGGATGAAATGCCAGTTTCTTTACGAACTCTTATCATTCATTAAAGCATACGTTTAAAAATTTTGTCGATAGCCCCAATTTTCCCATTTGATTGTGGATAATAAGGAGTAGAATTATCATGTGACAATCCTAACTTGGTAGTCAATTCAGTCATCATGTGATTGCGAAAATGCTTCCCATGATCTATTACTATAGCCTGTGGGACCCCAAACCATGCAATAACATGATTAAAGAAAAACAATGGAGTTGTCTGTCGTGTGTTGTTGAATGTAGCCATCGCTTCGACCCATTTGGTAAAGTAGTCTACTGCGACAATAATATAATCATGCCCCCCAGACGAAGGAGGGTTACAGGTCATGAAGACAATACCCCATTTCGAAAATGGTCCCACAGAGACAATAGGATGCATTGGCACAGGCGGTTTGTGTATTTTATGATAAAAAATCTGGCATGCATGACAACTTCTGACCACGAGGATGCAGTCGCAAAATATGGTAAGCCAAAAGTAATCAACGTGTAGTATCTTCTACGGGGTAGCGTATCCAGATAAATGTCCACCACATGCCCCAACATGACAATCATTTAAAACCTTTTCGACCTCCTCATGAGTGAGGCACCTTCTTAAAATTGTATCAACAACACAATGATAAAGTGTATTGTCGACGATTAGATAATATTTGGCTTAGTATCGAATACATCGCTGCTCAGAGTGAGAGGTATCAGGCCGAAAAGTTTGAGTTTGGAGATAAATGATGAAATATCCATACCAAGAATCAGATGATATGATCAGAAATGGAGACTCTTCAAGAATTGATGGTTCCAATGTAGTAGCAGTACTATCAGAGGGAAGGTCATAGAGAAGCTCAGCCAAAATTAGAGATTTCTTTGACTTGGATTTGATGAATTCCATATCAAATTCCTGCAAAATTACAATTCATTTTTAATATTTCCCCCCTAGCAATTGACGTGATAAGATATAAGTCATGGGGTTGCAATCCAAAATGAAAATGGTCTTACAGAACAAGATATAGTGGCAAAATAGTTGGAAAACTTCAACAACTATCAAGGCAATCTTTTCTATGTACAAATAATTAACGTCTATATCATTGGGATTATGACTCAAATAATAGATTAGATGTTCTATCCCATTTTATACTTGGACCAATACCATAGCAATGGTCCTATCAGTCGCGACGATATATATGAAATAATCACTCTAATAATTAGGGGGATACATTAATGATGCTCAGACAAGAGTATCCTTGATAGCATCAAAAGAATCTTGTGTAACTTGGTCCCAATGGAAGGGAACCACTTTTTTCAAGAGTCAAGTAAATCCTTTAGCCATTTCAGCATAGTTGGGTATGAACCTCTTTTGGAAGTTACCCTTGCCTTGATGTTTCTGTATTCGAAGTAAATTTGATGGCACAGGAAAATCAAGAATGACTTGAACCTTCAATGGGTTGATTTGAATTCCTTCTTTTTAGACTATGAATCCAAGAAAATGACCATAACCAACACAAAAGACACATTTATTTGGATTGAGGCGTATTTTATAGTGTCAGCGGCATAAGAAGATGGCTCTCAAATGAATTGGGTGATCAGTCTGATTTCACAAATGCACGAGTAAATCATCTAGATAGGGTTGAACAATGTTCTTTATGTCATTGAAAGCATAATCCACTACTCTATGAAATGTTTCCCTAGTGTTCTTTAAACCAAAAGGTAGTTTCCTATAAGTGAATGTGCCCCAGGGACAACTGAATGTTGTCTTATGTTGATACTCTAGGCGGATATTGATTTTATTGTAGTTGCAAAATCCATCCATAAACGAAAGGATTTCACATCCAGCATAATCATCAATGATCTGGTCAAAAAAGGGAGTAGGATAGTTGTCTTTTGGACAAGCCAGATTGACATCCCGATAATCGATGCACACTCTGATGGTTCCTTGTTTTTTGATGACGTGAACGATGCTGGAAACCCACTCAGTTAGCGGAACAGGGTAAATGAAACCAGCACACAAAAATTTCTCAACTTCTGCTTTAATGGAAGCTGCCTTCTCTAGATGAGTAGGACGAAAGATTTGAAGCACTGGTTTGACATCAGGATACATATTAATAGTGTGTTCAACGATACTAGTATCTATGCCTTGAATTTCCTCGTAATACTAAGAAAATACATCACAGAATTCACGAAAGAGAGAGCGATATGTTTTGAGTTCTAATGAAGAACAAGATATGCTGACATGAATATTTTCTACAATTCCATGTTTGGTCGAAATATCGATAGAAATAATTTCTTCAATATTTGACAAATTTCTCTCGGAAGCGATTGTATTAATAGGTAAAGAATTCGAAAAGAAATTTTTGATTGATGGGTGATATATTTCACTAAGATAATTTTCTTCATAATCAGGAAGATGGGAATGATGATGATAATCTTCCCACGGTTCTCCTTCTGACATCATGGTTTCCAAAATATTCTCATCTATTAAGAAAGTTGAGGAAAAATGATCTAATGGAGTACCAAAATTTATGGAACAATCAACCCAAACAACCGGCGACGCTGATTTTTGATTCACCGCCCAAGCTAGATAGATTAATTACTATGCCGGCTAAATAGGGTTGGGAAGCAGAAACTCATCCAATGTAACAATTTCAGAATCACCCGTACTCTTCCTTAAGCCATATGGAGTGGAAGAGATCATGTAGCAGGTCTCTATACTTGCAATTTCTGTCGACGTTGCAGGCGGTAGTAATGAAAAGGTTCCCATGAGAGTGGAATCCATTAAGAGTCCGACACCAATGTTCTGAAGTGCTAGTGGGGTACGTGAACGAATGGAACACTTCCAGTTACCTGCGAAGCATAGGAAAAGAATGATAGTTGATCGATGACTGTTATGGTACCTTTGTATGGAAAGGCGATCATTCTAAAATATCTAGAAACAATTGCAGACATAGCATATACCCATGGCCTTCCAAGTATAATATTATAGTTAAGGGGTCCATCAACAACCTCGACATCAACATTCACTGTTTTCCCCCTAGTTCAACATGCAGGTTATTGATAATACCACAAGGCTTATATGTACGTCCATCAATAGCCTTCAACGTCGAGAAGCCAAGTGACTTCCAACAGTTTAGAGACATAACGCATGTAGATGCTCCCTCATCAATAATAGTGTGATGAACAAGGTGATTGAGAACATTTACTTGTATGGAGGAATTGAACAACAATTTCTCCTTTTTAGGAAAAATGAAGATTTTAACTACAATTTCTCCTATAGGAAATGAAGAATTTAATGACAATTTATTTTTCAAAAGAAAATGGATCTAATGCAGCAATGAAAATAATTCAAAATTAATTATTCAATGATAAAGAAAAACACTTTAAATAAAAATTTAACAAACTTTTCTTTCAAAGGAGGAAGAGATAGGTAAAGTTACTGGTCTCTATGAGGCATCAGGCACTTTGAAAAAACATCAAAAAAAAATTGAAAGCAAATGCAATGAAAAATTCAATAGGAATTTGGTTGGCTCTAGGGGACAACGTAGTCTCTAAGGAGAGATAGTGCATTGCAACATACCCCTGAGTGGGAGACAATGCTATGAAAAGCACTGTCCTGTTCAATAGTGTGTTGGGCATAGCAGAGAAGAAAAACTCAGGCTCTTTAACACACTTCTAATGCAAATTTTAATTGAAAAAGCCTAATATTTTAGAGTAAATGCTACTGGGTTGATAAAGAGAGGAAAACAAACCAAGGATGAAGGGTAAACTCCCCAGTGGAGTAGCCAATTTTCATGTGGAATTATGAATTACAAATAAAACACTCTTCCCTAAATGTGGTGCTATGCATTTAGAAAAACAAGTTAAAGACTTTGCAGATACTTTTCCTAACAGTAAATAGACACACAGAATAGATCAAGAAACTTACTTAGAGTCCAAGCACTTCCAATTCTTCTTCTGTTGCTCTTGTTGTAGCTTCAAATCCAAGCTAGATCACCAAAATATTTCCTACGAGAATGAACACTAAACAAAAAAGAGATAGAAATATACAGATGTCTACTCAATTTATTCAGTTAAATCAATGAAACATGAACCATATACATCAGATAGGAATTCATAATATGAAAGACAAAAGCCTATATAGATACATATGTGGGAAATTAAACAACAATATTTATTAATGGATAGAAGGGGAGGTTACAACTAGCGATTGATTTGATGTCACAATCTCCAACATCATCCCATCCTCATCACAATGAACATCTCTCCAATAGCATATCACTCAAATCAATTACCCAATTGAAATCCCACCAGCATTTGTCTACTCAAATTCTTCCTTCTCAAGCATTAGGATCTGTGCTCAATTTATAGATGAGCTGAAGGTAGTTTTACAATCAATGACTTTCTCATAATAGGCAAGACGTGTTCCCAAGCTCAGAGGTATCAAATGGACACATGTATTTGAAGTTTGACACATATGCACTCTTATAGAAGGCACTAGCCAAGTGGAGATTTCGGAACAATGAGAATTTCTCTCCCAATTGACCAACACACCCTTGAGTGTCGAGAAGTGCTTTGAAGAGAACCTTTGAATGGAGGTAACTGCATATGCAATGCACTTAGCCCCTTGAGAGACCGCGTTGGAGATCTCATCGGTGTTATAAAATATACTTAAAATCTTGGAAACCTTGCAATGGAAGTCAGGGATGATTTGTCTTTTTTCTTTGTCTTAGGGCATGTAGCACATGAAATGATAGGGGATGATAGACCTTATGCATTGGTTCTAGGGATGATGTCCAGTTTAACCAGGTCATTGGGAATGGTGTCCAAATTGACCTATAACACACCTCAAGTTTCACCTCTAGATATTCCTGGGGCTTCAGTAAGCATGTCTCTAGGAGGAGAGTCTACAAGGCTGACAAAATATGAAAGCTTCATAAAGGCTTTTTGGGACATGTCAAGGATGGTGAATGTCCACTATGAAGATCAGAACTCACAACTGCAAGGTGAAGGCTATAGAACTTCAAGAGGAGAAGGTTCTCCAACAAATGAAGAAGCCTTTGAAAGACACAACAGAGGTAGTGGGCCCAAGCTCTTAGAAATAATGGGTAGCGAAAAGTGACTCCAAGAGCTAGAGGAGAAAACATTGGCTCTTCAAATGGAGAACATGGAGTTGAGAAGATTGTTGGAAACGACTAAAGAGGAGAATAGGCACATGTGTTTTGTAATGGAACAAGTTCTTGATGAGAAAATTGAAGAAAGATATACTCCCGTACCAGCGAAGGAAACCTATAAAGGTAAGCAAGTATGTGGTCATGGTGCAAATGGTTATGTTGCATGTGATTTTTGCAAAATTATTCAAGACACACACCACATTCCAGTGAATGAAAGAGGATTGCTTGAGTCATCTACAAGTTGGCGTTCATTATAATAATCAGAGGGTGAGAATGTGAATGGTAAGCTTAAAGAGGTTATTCATATTTCCAGTGCTACTTCTTCTATCCATGTACAAAATAAAACCTTTGGAGAATTTGAGCAACATACCAAGGGCATAGGTATGAGGTCTCTCTCCAAGATGGGCTACGAAGGTGGAGACCTTGGCATAAATGGTCAAGAGTTACCAATCCTATTTTGGTTGAGGAAAGGCCAAAATACATGGGGTTGGGTTATGGTCACCATGAGTATGGAGAGTTCCCTAAAAATCTTGAACCATATTAAGCCTCCAAGAAGGATATTTATTCACGAGGATAAGACCGTCGTAGCAAGATCACTAAAGAGAGGTATAACTCTCAAGAAGCTTATGCAAAACATGGAATTTTTTATTATTGTGTGGATATGTGTGAGTGACACATGGTAATGGATAAGAGGATAGAACAAATTTTGGGCATCAAGAATATCAACTCCCTTTCATAAGAGAAAAATTCTATGTCGGTAAACAAGAAGAAGTTTTTATGTGTTCATTTCCAAGTGCATGGGCATGATATTGAACATTGTTGGAAGCTGCATATGGAACTTCATTCGAGGAAAGGTAAAAGGATTATGTCACATGATCCAAAGGAGACAAAAGGTAGAAAAAGGGTTCTTCACCATCCTAAGGGACCTCCTCAAGACCAGATGGTGCAAAAAGAGAATCCACAAGCCTAGGAGAGGCAAGATTGAGTAGACTTCTTGTAGAGTTATTTTGAAAGTTTTGTAATACTTGCTGTCATTACCTTTCGAAGGTACTTTTGTAAAGTGAACATTATTGTCACTATGTTCAACAAGCAGATTTCGTTTTCTTTGATATAATTTTTTTGGCTTGATAGTTCATATGTTTATGGACTTTGCAAATTTACAAATTGTCGTTCAGCAATTGTATACTAGTTGTCTCATACTCACCGATACAAGTATTCATGTTGAAACTTGTGTGAATGAATCTTGTCATTAATATTGTTTAAAGATAACTATGTTTTGTAGGCAAATCCAAACATTATGAAAATTATTGCAGCAAAGTACTTATATGTACAAGCTCAGTTTGAAGACGCCAAAGCAAGTTTATTTTTTTCTGATCTCTAGGATGGGGTCAAGTTTGTGTTCAAGAGAGAATCTTCAAAATGAGTATTTTTTGGAGCCGTGTAAAGATGAGTTTTAAAATAATATTTAGATTCCACTCAACAGTGTTTGTTTTGAAACAACGATTAGAATTATGGCTCAATTATTAACAGGAAAATAGATCTTCATGAGGAAGATAAGTGAAGTGCCTTGATTGGGGCCTTAAGGGAACCAATTAAATTTTTTACATTTCAATTGAGTTTTGGGATATCTTTGAGTTCTGACTTCTTCAGTTTTATAATTGAAAGAGTTATTTTGGAGAAAAAAATATTTCAATGGGGAGGTATGATTAGGAGCTCAAATTTTAGCTAAAAAAAAAGTTCTTAGATTGTCTCGGAACCTAAACAACTGTGTAGTTCTCATCATACTGAATTCGGCGCACTTCATTTCACGACTAATGGTCTCTGCATGCTCCCAAAAATGAGTTATGTTTTCTTTGCTAAATAGTCAAAGTTTAAAAAAAATTGATAGTCAGATGCCTAGTCGGAAATCTGTACTACTGATGTGGCATGTTGACTGTGTAGGGTCATTTGTTTTTGTTGTGTAACTAGCTCCAAATATAGAATAAAATAGATATCAACGCCTTAGAAATAAGCCACTTCAAGGGGGAAACCTCCAATACATTACATAAATTAACAATTCTTGGATGATACAATTTACAAAACCTCCTTTCTATATATAGGAGTCCATGGGGCCATAATGTAATCTTAGTGGGGCCACAATGTAATCCTAGATGACCTAACAATAATAATTAAAGGGCACAATAATAACAATATGGGGGTTACAAGGGTACAATAATAAAAATAAGGGGGATAAACTAACAACAATAAGGGACTATACTAGTAATATAGGGACCAAACATGCCCCTCTCATTCAAAAAAGTGTTGTCCTCAACTCTTGAGTAGTTGTGGGTGCTTCTGTATAAAATTATCATCCTCCCATGTAGAATCTTCAGTGGGTAAGTTATTCCACTTGATGAGATACTCTGAAATTGATCAATTCCATAGCTGTCGATTTCTTGTTTCCATGACCGCTTCAGGTTCCAATATGATTTTTCCTTCCTCATCAAGTTCCGGCAGTATTGTTTGAACTGGAAGATTTTCACCTATAACCTTCTTTAACCATGAAACATGGAAAACTGGATGCACTCACGAAGAAGCAGGAAGCTCCAATTTGTATGCCATAGCACCAATCTTTTGCAACACCTTGTAAGGACCATAGTACTTTGGCGATAATTTATTATTCTTCTTAGCTTGATTGAGGGACATTTGTTTGTATGGTTGTAGCTGTAAAAATACCCAATCTCCTGCATCAAAACTTCTCTCGTTGCGATGTTTATCTGCCTATTGTTTCATTCGATTTTGTGCCAAATTCAGGTTATCCTTTAAGAGTTGGAGAACTTCTTGCTGATGCTCGACATGATCTTCCATTGCTTGAACCTTTGAATTTTCGCTTAAAGATGATGTGATGGATGGTGGATGATATCCATAAAGTGCCATAAATGGGGTCATTTTTTCTTTAGTATAGAAGGAAGTGTTATACCACCATTCAGCGAGAGGTAACCACTTAACCCATTGTGTTTGTTTATTAGATACAAAACAATGAAGATATCCTTCCAAACATTTATTTACTATCTCAGTTTGACCATCAAATTAAGGATGATAAGATGAGCTATGAGCTAATTGAGTACCCGAACAAGAAAATAACTCCGTCCAAAAATTTCCAGTAAAAATGGGATCTTTATCACTCACAATAACCCTTGGGATTCCATGTAGCTTTTGAATTGTGTCCATAAATGTAGTAGCAATTGTACTTGCTTTAAATGGATGAGATAATGCACAAAAGTGTGCATACATGGTAATTCTATCAACTACCACCATGATGACACTCTTTCCTTCGGACTTAGGTAAACCTGTGATAAAATCCATTGCAATCTCTTCCCAACGTTGACTTGGAATGGATAAAGGTTGTAGAAGTCTCGGGATCTTAATTGTCTCAACTTTATTCTACTGGAAAACCAAACATTCCGCCACAAAATTTTGAATATCAGATTTAAGGCCATCCCAAAAAAATTCTTTCTTCACCCTATGGTAAGTTTTTAAAAATCCCGAGTGTCCTCCTAAAGGAGAAGTGTGCAATTCCGAAAGAATATTTTGTTTTAGTTGGGAATTCTTACAAAGATATAAGTGATATTTGTACCATAAGGATTCATTTTTCCAACTAAATGTATAAAATGTACTAGGATTTTTCTGAAACTTTTGAATGAATGTCCATACATATTTTTCCGTCTTCCATTCATCTCTTACTTTGGTTATCCAATCTGGATGGATAATAGAAATGGCACAAAGCAATGCTTCCACCTCTTCATTCTTTCTTGAGAGTGCATCTGCAACAACATTAAGCTTTCCTTTTTTGTAGATTATTTCAAAGTCATAACCCAACATCTTTGTGACCCATTTTTGCTACTCTTCTGAAGATAGTCTTTGTTCCAAAAAGTGTTTAAGACTGTCATGATCAATTTTTATCTTGAAGTTTCTTCCCATTAGGTAAGTTCACCATTTCTTTAGTGCATGCAGTATTGCTAACATTTCCTTCTCATAAATAGGTTTCTTTAAATACTTTCCTTTGATTGGACGACTTTCAAAAGCAATGGGTCTTCCTTCCTGCATTAAAACTGCACCAATTCCATTTCCTGAGGCATCACATTCCACAATAAAGGTTTTTGTGAAGTCCGGCGTAGCTAAGACCGGTGCTAGGCACATTGCCTCTTTAAGATGTTCAAAGGCCTTAGTTGCTTCAAGAGTCCATGAAAATGCATCTTTCTTCAATAATGTTGTTAGAGGTGCTGCTATTCTCCCATAATTCTTAACAAACTTGCGATAATACCCCGTTAACCCGAGAAATCCTCGCAACTGCTTTATGGTTGTGGGGACTTTCCATTCCTTAATGGCTTTAATTTTGTTAGGGTCTACTTTAACACCCTCGTGAGATACAATATGACCCAGATATTCCACCTCTTGTACTCCAAAGAAACATTTGGATTTTTTTGCATATAATTGTTTCTCCTGCAATAGTTTGAGCACCCTGACAACATGTTCAACATGATCCTTCCAAGACCTGCTGTAGATTAGTATATCATCAAAAAATACTAGCACAAATTTTCTAAGGAAGGGTTTGAAAATGGAATTCATCAATTCTTGAAATGTAGAAGGTGCATTGGTAAGGCCAAAAGGCATGACCAAAAATTCAAAATGACCCTCATGAGTTCGAAATGCTGTTTTTGGAATATCTTCAGTCTTCATTTTAATTTAATGATATCCTGAACGAAGATCCAACTTGCTAAAATAAATTGCTCCATGTAATTCATCCAATAATTCATCAATCACAGGAATGGGAAATTTATCTTTAATGGTGAGCTTATTGTGCTCCCTATAATCTGGACACATGCACCATGATCCATCCTTCTTGTGTACCAATACTATAGGAGCAGAGAAAGAACTTTGACTAGGTTGAATTATACCCGCCTCTAACATTTCTGCAATCATACGTTCAATTTCGCTCTTTTGGACATAAGGATATCTATAAGGCCTGATGTTTGGAGGAACACTTCCCGGAATCAAATGAATAGCATGATCATGATCATGAATAGGTGGGAGTCCTTTGGGAGTTTCAAACACCTTGGAATGATTGTCCAAGACTTGTTGGAGATCTGCAGAAATAGATGATTTTGATGTCGGAACTTCTAGTGAGCATAATTGTGCAATTACACCTCGTTGTTATTTATTTAGAAGCTTTGTCATGACATTAGAGCTTATTATCCTTCCCGGCTTCCCTTCAATACCCCGTAATTCGACTTCCTTTCCTTCTGAAAAAATTTTCAAGAAAAGTTCTTGAAAATTAAAAGCTACCGTCCCCAAAGATTGTAACCATTGTACTCCTAGTACAACATCAGCACCTCCCATAGGAATGGAAAGCATTGGACTAGTCAATACATATTCCACCATGGTTAGCTTGATATTATGGCATTTTCCAGAGCAATTTATAGTTCCTCCATTTGCAACCATCACTTGACATTCTGGTGCTAGGTATAGGAAACAATTTAATTCCTTGGCTACCTTACAATGAATAAAATTATGGGTGCTACCTGAATCAATCAACACTATTACCTTTTTCTTCTAGATATGTCCTTCTATCTTGAGAGTTTGAGGAGTGGTAATTCCTACCAGTGCATTACACGAAATGTTCGGATTCATTTCTTCCTCTTCTAGGGCTGGTTCTTGGTGTATATCCTCTTCTTGTTCATTTTCTTCTTCCTCTTCACAATCTATGTAAAATAATTTCTTCTCAGCACACTTATGACCTTTAGTGTATTTGCTATCACAACTGTAGCAAAGCCCTTTGCTCTTTTTTCTTCCAATTGTTGTGGTGTCAACCTTGTAGGTTGTGGAAATCTAGGCGTAGCAACACTTCCTTCTTTATAGAATTGAGTGGTAGGCTTCCTTGTCGCCATAATTTTACATTCAACTTTTCTTGCCAACCTGAATGCCTTCTCCAATGAATCAGGTTCCAAAACGTGAAATTCATGTTGGATGTTATCCTTTAAAGTGCCTATGAAGAGATCAATCATGTGTTCCTCTGGAATATCAATTACCCTGAGTGAGGTTATCTTTTAAGTCCTACATGTGTCACCATTAAGCTATGTTAGATTTATCAATTGGCTAAAGAAGGTGTTTTCTTGTATCCTCATAATGTTCTATCATTTCCTCCGTAAAAATTGACCAAGTGACAATTTTTTTATGGGAGCAAAGCCATCGATACCATACAAATGTATTTTGTTCTAAATGTAAAGTTTCAATGCGTACCTTTTGTGTGTTTTTCACATTATGGAGATCAAAATATTGCTCCATATGTAGTATCCATGTTACAGGATCCTTTCCATCAAACTTCCTCATATCCATTTTTGGAATATGGTGGTTCTTCCCGCCAACATTAGAGTTTATGAAATCATGATTAACATTTATTTTGTTCTCGTCATGAGTTTCTTCTATTATTCTTTCACCATTAGGGAACATTTCTTGTATCAACTTTGTCAAACCTTCCATGTCTGCTTTTAGATCATTCTTCATGTTTTCCATGTTGTCTTTTATGTCATCCATCTTAGCTTCCATTCTAGCTTCCATGCCATCCATCTTAGCTTCCACGCCTTTCTTCAAACCGTCCATCTTCGCTTCCACGCTTTTCTTCAAAACTTCCATTTCATTTTTTGTTGCTCTTTGCGAGAGCGAAATTTGGTGCACTTGCTTTTGTAATTTTGATAGATCATCTTGCAATTCTTCATCTTCATGAGTCATAGTAGAGCCTTCCGAAGGCTTAATGGGTGTTGAATTATTTTTATGGGGCATATTTTAGAACCCAATACTGATATATATTCTATAATATGCCCCTGGAATCAATTCAAATTGATTCTTCAAACAAGACTTATGCAATTCGGAAAAAAAATACACACCTTTTTCTTGCTTTTGAGGAGCTTGATATTGAAATTATATTATCTCTGTGATTGCAACATGTCAATATTTGAATTTTGATACCGATGTAGCCCTCTGAATTCTGTTTTGAATGCCACAGGTCTGACCTGATTTGGATTCTCCAAGACAAAGTTGTGTCCAATCGCCCACAATGACCTAATTATGGAATGGTTCAGTAGAGCGAACTTGTAAAACTTGCCACGTGTCACTGTTTCTTCCTTCAGCCCTAAAATTGATAGCCAAGAAACTACAGTCTGTTTAATTGTGATAAATTTTTACGACACTCCCATTCGATGCTCAGAGAGAGAGTTATGAATATTTTCCCACAATCACCTTTTTGAGATGAAATTCAGGAGCCTGAAAAAGCACTACCTTCCATAGATCATATCTCCGAAAATTTTGTGAACCAAGCTCTGAAATTTTTCGACAAGTTTCCTCAGGATTTCGGCTTCGTACCCTAAAAATTTCAGATTCGGAACCTTCATAGAAAAAAAATTATAGCGAAAATGCCATGATGACCTGTTTAGAGCAGCGAAACCCTAGAATCCAAAGCTCTGATACTAAATGTTGTGTAACCAGCTCCAAAAATAGAAGAAAAGAGATATCAACGCCTTAGAAATAAGCCACTTCAAGGAGGAAACATCCAATACATTACATAAATGAAACATTCTTGGATGATACAACCTACAAAACCTCCTTTCTATATATAGGAGTCCATGGGGCCATAATGTAATCCTAATGGGGCCACAATGTAATCCTAGCTGACCTAACAATAATAATTTAAGGGCACAATAATAACAATATGGGGGTTAAAAGGGTACAATAATAACAATAACGGGGTTACACTAACAACAATAAGGGACTATACTGGTAATATAGGAACCTAATTGTTTTTCATTTTCTCTGGAAAATGGTAAGCTGCCAAGTGGAATCATGGCATTGGTTTGAATTATGGGTGATTCCTCTAAGTTTCATTGGTTCATTTTGGGGCCAACCAGGTGAGGACACATGGTGCAGCTTGGGGTCAACAAGTGAACCCCCCCCCCCCACTCCAAGTTTGAAATGTGGTGTAAAAAAATTGGTCAAGTCTGAGTGTAGGCACCGGGGTTTGACCTCGTGAGCTCCCAACACACAGTAGAACGCCTCACTAGCTCGCTTGCACATTGGTTCTTAACAATCATAGGAGTCAACTTTTATTTGAATTAGCCATTGTATAATGGCGAGGGAATGTGGGGGCCATCCCCCAAGGGCCAACCCTCGGTCCTTATGACCTTTCTAACAAGACCATCAGCGAAGCTCCAAACTAATGTGGAGGTTTAAACTATAACCATGATTATTTAACATTTAATATATTTTAAATGCGCCTAATCTCATTTTAAGTGCGGATTAATTTAAGCAGGGGTTAGCACTTAACTGCGCTTAATTAGTGTTAAGTCTCCCACTTAAATTTAATGGTGGATTAAGATAGCGTACCCCAATTTTAGTGGAATATTTCTAGTTTAACTCTTGCTAAGTGCATTTTTCTAGATTTAGTGGAGTTTTTCTAGGTGAAACTGGCATAAGTAATAACTAAGTTCGTTTTCAACCAAATCAGTCTCAGAAAGAGACTAGATTACTATTTTTGGGCATTCTGTACTCAATGGTGTAGGTTTTAGAAGTGATGGAGCACTTCTAGATGGGAATTTTCCAGCTTGAATTTTACGGATGCTTAGAGAAATCATAGGGTTAAGCCATATCTACTTGACCTGGAGACCAATTGAAGAGCAAGAAGAGGCTAGATAGCCATTCTTAGCCATTATGAGTTCATTGGAGCAGGTTTTGGAACCATTTGAGCACTTTTGGATGTTTTTCTAGCAAAGTGAAGCCTATGGGTGCTATGGACAACCAACATGTTGAACCAGTCCTTGGAGGATTTTGAGATGGAGGTGATCTTGTAGGGTCTTCCAACCTCCATAAGTAGCCTTTGAAGTAGTGCTGTAGCCATTTCTCATCTTTTCTCTTTATGTGTTTTAGAGAAAAATATCGTTTATGTACTTGCAATGTTTTAGTACATGTTGATGTGTTTTCAATTTGGAGTAATCAATCTTGATGAAATATGCCCATGAGTTGCTGATAGTTTCATGCTTGACTATAGGCCAACAAGCGCATGGTAAAAGTAACTTTGTAGGAGTTTTTTCTTCGTAGGAGAAACTTACCATTTCATTTTAACACTTTTATGTGCTCTTCATATTGAAAATTTGAGCATAATGAAGATGAATCATGCCTTCAGAGTTGATTCAAGGAGATGTAGCCCAGGAGGGGTGAAATCCTTCAACAATGGATTTTGTATTGTTTTTTGATGCATCTTTCCATTTAGTTTTTGATGATTTCATGTTTTAAATTTTTTTCATGGAATTATTGTAAGAAAGACACTTAAAGGAAACTCATGCAATAACTTGATGTTTAGTACAAATCTTATGCACATAAGAAGCAAGCATGTTTATATTCTGAAGGGGAACTTAGTAGAGAATTTAATAATACACTGCCATTTAGATCAGTGGAACTTTGTAATGAGGTACCATAGTGGGAATATAGGTACATCCGAAAGACGGAGTTCTTGGACATCAATTATCAGAGGCATAAATAAATTATACATGAAAAATCTAATTGAGGTGATTTTAAAAACATTACAAATTTTATGACATGTGAAATAATGTTGAATCATATTTATGAACTATACTAGCAAAGTATTCACCCAAGAAAGTGACCTTTGATATTTGAAATTGAGTCTAGAGGATTTTAGAACCAAAATATTTGAACTCGAACCCACCACTAAAAGTGATATTGTAAGAAAATTCCTCCATTTTATGTGCTATAATGTAATAAGATAGATGGTAAATTATATAATGATATTTTTGGATCAATTCCCAATGATGTTCTTGCAAAATAAAATTGTTTATGGTAACTTTGTATTGATTGTGGAGCTCTAAACAAAATTTAACTCAACAATTGATATTTAATCTCTAATATTGATTATGGCCTTTATTAACTCAAGAAGGGAAAGTTTTTAGCGAGATTGATTTGAAATCATATTATCACCATGTACTAATTGAAACAAATAGTGTATGGAATATCACCATCAATTGTAAATAATTCCTTTTCAAGTGGTTGACATGCATTTAGCATGACTAATGTTCTAGTATTGTTCATGAGATTTATGGATGATATTCCTTCTTGTTGAAATTTTTATTTTGTGGTTATATATTTAAATTATATCCCCATCTTCAATGAAAAATTGTTATAACATAGTCCCATGGGGGAAACTCAATTGGTGGTTGAAGTAATGTGATTCCTAAGAAAATTGAGAGATCCAAGGTTTAAATCCCCCAGTTGGGACTCAATTCTCATAGAGGAGGACTGGTCGTAGATCCCTAGAGGTTTACTAGTAGCTATATTTCAGGCATGCGGCTACATTCCTCTTACAAAAGAAATAAAAAAAATAGTTAGAACATTTATATGATATTCAGTAGGTCTTAAGAACCTTCTAACATCACAATTTATATGCCAATTCATAGAAATCCTCATTATGCATGAATATACTCCAATATTTGGTATCATTAATGGATGAAGATGGTGTGCATATGGATCTATGTATGATCCAAGTCATTCATGATTGTCTAGCCTTTATGAGTCTAATAAATATCCATAGTCTCTTGGGCCTCACTAGATTCTATTGCAATTTTGTGTTAGGGTTCCCTCATATCACTTGGTCCCTAACACAAGTGACGAAGGATGGGGTTAAATGTAACTTCATTTGAAATAATTCATAATAGAAAGATTTCAAGGATCTTAAACACCATATTTGTTTAAAAATAATACCCTCTCCACAATCCCTTTAATATCCCTTTAAGAATGATAAACATTCTTGAGATTATATTGTTGGTCTAGTTATCACTTAGCATGGACATCTAATTACTTATGATAATGAGGAATTATATAATTTGTTTTATAGGTACCCCACCTGTTACAAGAAGATGTGTTTCATAATATAAGTTTGTCACCATTGGAACCATTACATTTTTGGGAAGGATAAATCATCCACAGTGATTGCAAACTCATGTTATTCATTTTTATTAAATAAAATATATAGAATGGCCACCATAAAAAATGGTGCATGTATATATAATCGTTCTACATAACCAAAAATTATAATAAGGATACAAAAAATAATATTTTAAATTACCTTAGCTAACCTCTGGTTGCAGGATAACCATAGTCCTAAAATCTTCTGGATATAAGACCCCTCGGGTGCTTCAATTATATAACAGTTACCCCAACTTCATTATTATTTATCAAACCTTGAACTTTCATCTTTAGTATGATATTTTATGCCATATAGGCTATTTGTTTAGTATTTCAAGTGAGCATGAGAGGCTTATTTGGTATACATAATACATCACATAGAAGGGTGATTTACCATGGAGAAGAGATGGTTAGTACTACAAAATTATCCCTACTAGACAAAGCTTTTGATAGGATAGCAACAAGAATATGATATTGCGAATTGCCATCAACAATTATACCACTAATATTCTAGGGATTGTATGCTATTTTTCCAACCCCAAACATACGTAAGTTCTTTTCTCTATAAACTCTAGTTTTGACCTACATTAACCAATTATCACAATGAAGAAACTATTTTTAATCAGTGGTTAGTCCTCTAATATGACCATATTGAGACCTTGAAAAAATAGTATCACAATATAAAATACTATTAAACTCTTTTTTGAGCATTTATATGTTCATTTTAGGTTCCTGTAGAATATTATTTCAAATAGGGATAATAGGTTCCTAAGTTCTTTCTCATTCAACCTATGTTTAATGATTGAACCCAAGATGAAAAATGTTCAATAGAATGATTTTTCATATCCTAATAATAAACATCTCCAAGCATCCATACACATGGGATGAGAGCCTTCTTTATGTTCATCATAGATAAAACAAAACCCTTGATGGGTTTTTTGGTGGTATCTATTTTCAATCATACTTGGGTTTATGTACATTGTTTCTTATTAACATATATTTTCCAACTACATATTCATGCGATGAATCCTCCAATTATTAAACCAAGGTTTCTAGAGCAACCATATATGAGTAAGGAAATAGATTTATCCTCCTCAACATTGTAATTAAAACATAAACCCAAGTAAATGAAGTAATGCAACACAGTAAGGACTTGTATATTATTAACTTCATCGTGTCAATACAATCATTTACAATCAATGACCATAGTTTTACTCTAATAATTACCATCAAATACATAATTCTTAATCATGGTTTTCATGCTCCTAGGGAATTAATTTTTACAAACATGACTATTTTATAATTTTTTGTAAATATTGTTTGAATGTGGTGGTTGTGGAGACCATGAATTAAGGTTACTTATATGTAAATAAATGTTATGATAAATAAATGTTTTGTTTTGTAAATTTTATGGTAAAAGCACATGAGTAAGAGGGACTTATTATTATTCTAGAAATTGTTAAGCGATTTAGTCCACATGGTATACATTCCCAAATATTTCTCCCAAAAATCCAAGAGAAAGATTGTTGCTAAGGGAAACAACATAATTTGAGAAAGATATTGTGCTGAGTGGACGAATAAGCTTAGCTAGAGAAAAATGCTAAGTTGGATAAAAGTTAAGAAAATAAAAATATGAGAGAAATTCATGTTTATGAGGAAAAATGAAATATTTCACCCTAATTTAAAGAAAAGCTCTAGGTAGAGAGAAAAAAGTGAAAAAATTAAAAGGAAGATGTTGCTAAAGAAATATGTTGGGAAGAAAACATTAAATTCCACTGAAGATATACATGAAGGGCTTGTTATTCCAGGGTACTCATTGAGGAGAGGAGGAAATAAGTATGATATTAGGGGGAGTTTCTGGTGTGCAACTCATTACACTACAAGGAAAATACCCTCTAGCGGAGGTTATAAAGGAGGTTTTTAGTGTTATAAAATTGGCCAAATTGTCAAAAAAAACATTTTCTACAACATTCGTTTATGGTTATGGAGGTTTTGGTGGAGCTTTTAATGGAAATTCAACACAATTAAAAAAAAATGAGCGGCTAAAGGTTATTACGAATGTTTTTTCATCAGTGCGCTACTCTGGATTTATCGCACCAGTGCATACATGAAGACGATGCCCTGGGGCTGCCTCAATCGAACGAACACACTAGGACGTTTAGGTTTAAGTGGGCATAGATTTGGTCATACAACGCACGGGTCCATTACAATTGATCTTTGGATTTTTCGGTGCCCATAGGTTGTATCAATGCACTGGTGCATATACCTTTATGATCCACCGTTGTGTCGTATCATAGAAAGGCACCAAGATTTATAATTGGTGTTGGTATTCGTGCAGTGCCCATGGATTGTAAAAATCCATCGGTGCTTATAGATACATAAATGCACCAGTATGTAGTATCACACAAATGCACTGATATTTATAATTGGTATCAGTATTTGTGTGGTGCCCATAGATTGTACAATGACACCAGTGCGTATAGACACATAAACGCACCAGTCGATAGTTACTGACACGCACCGGTTTTCATTTTGTTTTTTTTAGAAACATCGACATGTGACAGTCCAATTATTGTGATTGTTTTAAATTCATTATTCATCAAAAGTTGACACATATTATAACAATATTCATATTAATTAGAATTTTATTAATGCATTTGAATGTGCTATTTGGATTAATTTGTTATATCATATCATAATTATTGTGTTTTTTTAAAATTCATTATTCATCAAAAGTCGACACATATATATCTTATAACAATATTCATATGAATTAAATTTTTATTAGTGCATTTGAGAACGAAAATGGAGAGCGCAATAGCAACAATGGAGAATGCAATAGAATAAATTAAAACATATTTTATGATTATATATATGTGTGTGTGTGTGTGTATGAATAAGACAGTCTTTATCATACAAAATAGGACAGTTATTCATATCCCTTTGTCATTCAATTGGGACACTATGTCCATTACATTAAACAAAATGATGATTTCACAGACATATTTCATAAAATAAAACGCCTTGCTTTGATATCCAAACATAGTGATCATCATTCTTCACTTCAACTGTTGTCACTACTAGAGCTACTTCCATGACTTGGGTTATTTTCAGGAATGTTTTGTTCACGACGTTGACTTTTTTCTTCTTCTTCACCTTCCATATACAAACATAAAAATAAACTGACATGAGTGTATATACATTGGTGAGAATAATGAAAATTGCAATATTAAATAATATACATCAATGTAAATCGAAAAGAAAAATGACGTACCATAGCAACAATTGACTCATAAACTATACACAGTCTTTCAAAACCATGTACCATGCCATCTTTCAAAATTTCATATGTTGTCGCAGTTCCATACTTTGTTTCCGGCAAGTTTTATACCCCATAACAAATCATATATTTAATATAAAAGATGTTTTTTTCTATTAATTGTAGACGGAGCTAAGTAAAACAAGATCGATAGATGCTTACAAATTCCACAATTAAATTATGATATGCCACATACACTCACAACCCATATTTAACCCAATTTCAATAAATTCGTCTGATGGTTCTTCTTTGTATGTTAGCACCTGTTTGAAGACTTTCAATGATGATTTTTGTAAAACAACTTAAAAAATACAAAAATGAAATCTAGTTAAGTTGTTATAGGGAAGTAATAATTACTCACAAACTTAGAGATCAACCCTTTTCTTCCTTTTCGTCCTGTTTTATGTGCTAAATGGGTTCCATTTTCTTTTCTTTTCTGCAAGAAAATTCTTGAAAATTAATATTTAATGCTAAATTGTTTATTTATTGTACCTAATGATCAAAAAATTCAATGATTACATATTACATTTGAAGCACGTTGTTGTTGAGATGACTCCTCCTGTGATGCAATTTGTTCATTTCTTTGACCATCTCCTTGTACACCTTTTTGGACATTCCTACTGGCATATTTCTGATATCAACTCATTCATCTTTTGAGATTTTCATAATCTTCCTGAAAATGTAACATGAAAATAAAATATTTAATTTTTATATTCATATATGAAAAGTAAATATAACAAAAGTGATATTTATAAATAATTCTAGACAAACATTTAAAGGAATATTACTTTTTCATTCCTTCTTTTTTGCCATTGTATGATTTTTCTATTAAAAGTCTGACATGTCTCATTGACCAATTTTCTGGAAACTCTTTTTGTAGTTTAGATAAAATTTGGTTCTTGGAATCATTGGATTTATTTTTGTATTGTAAGTGGAAAGAACATCTATACATTCATTCCACTAGATCCCTCAAACTTTTGTAAAAGTTTTTCCCCATTTTGTTAACTTCCAGCACCACTCCAGATGAGCTAAGGAGCAATTCATTTTCATTTGCATGTTCTATTTTTTTCATTTTCTTACAACAAAATTCCTTTTCTAAGTTGTTGGTCCTTGTAGAACATTAAGAAGATGTGAATTAGCAGACTGTTTGACACGTGTTATCTAATAATTTTAAGTATATTATTAATGATAATTTAAAAAAGAATCTGATATTGGATTGATAGTATTTTTTCATTCACCTAATTCATCCTTTTGCAATTTTTCCATTAAAATTTACGCTCTTCTGGTCCTAGATCACAGATAATCATATCGAGCTTCGTCATTTTGTGGCTCTGCATGATACACAATAAACAATACATATTAGTTAAACTTACATATAGTTCAAAAATAAGTTTTTTTATAAAGAATTTACAAAGAACTTGCCTTTTTCGCTTTTCTTGATGTGTTAACATTATTTTTGTTACTTGATCTCTTGTCAGTCATTTTTTAATCAATCTCAAACTTGTACCATATTATTCATTAATATATTTATCAATAAATTCTCAGCTTTTCAGGTAGAAAATAAATCTCAAGACACCGGACCTGCGCCTTTCATGAGGGATGCATCGCAGCTGGCACGTGGGGATATTAAAAACGCACCGCAAAATAGTATAATAGACCGTACGGTGCATTGGGTATTATAAACGCACTGTAAAAATAGTGTAATAGATTGTATAGTGTGTGGGGTATTATAAACGCACCGCAAAAATGGTATAATACATCGTACGGTGCTATCCTCGTTAAATGGAGCATCGGTGCCCTATTTCAGATATGGTGCACGGATTTAGAAAAAATGTTTTCAATTTTTTTACTACACATTACTTGCGTGCTGTGCTATATAATACAATGCACTGGTGCGGTAGCGTACACAGGGTGCACTGATAAAGAAAAATCCATTTTTTCCAAAAATTCACACAATGGCTGAATGGATTGGGATATAGCTATGAAAGTCGTCTTGTGGGTTGGACATCAATATAAAATGAAAAACCCTAATTCTGAAATCACAGAAACAAGGAGAAGAAAGGGGAAAAACAAAAAAATGAAGGGTTTAGGGTAAAAATGAATAAAACTGTAGAAAAAGTAAAAAAACTGCAGAAAAATTAAAAAAAAAAATCAAATTTAATCATGAGATGGTTTGAAATTATATGATGCAGGGTTTGAATCGCCAGAGGTCTGGTTTCTGATTGTTTGAATACTTCTGCTAGAACATATTTCGCTACTCCACAGTGCCCTCATGCTCTCTTGCTCTAGGTCTGTCTCATGCAAATATCTGACTGAAAATTCTAGAAAAAATAGTGAAATAATGAAAAGTGTTTAGTGTTTAAAGAATTATTTTATGAAATTTGATTTTCGAAAATATTTTGCCACCTATTTTTCAAATTGTCGCTCTTTTTCACTTAAAGAAAAAGAGTTGTGTTTTTTTTATTTGCGTTTATTTGTTACCGGTGTGGAAGAGTTGTGAAGCATCGGTGTGTCGTCATAATATGATGCACTAGTGCGTGTTATGATGATAAGCACACCAGACTGTATAAATTTCTTTTTTTTGTATGTAAGATCATAATAAATAATGATAATTCTAAAGTACATGAATTCATTTTCATTATTTTCTAAACTTTATTATGTTACAAAAATTCGTATTATTCTAGATTTTTTATTTTACAATTATTTGCAAATTTACAAATTTAAATATTTTAATAAAATCATTTTACATTAATACAATTAAAATTTTCACATTAGTAGAATTAAAATTTTACAAATATTTTACATACAATTAAAATTAAAATTAAAATTAAAATTAGAATTACAATTAGAATTACAATTACAATTACAATTACAATTACAATTTTACATTAATTTCACATACATGAATTACGATTAGAATTAGAATTACAATTTTAATTTTACATACAATTATATTTACAATTTTACATAGAATTACATTTACAATTACAATTACAATTTTACAAAAATTTTACACACAATTCAATTAAAATTAAAATTACAAATACAATTACAATTTTAGAATTTTACATACAATTACATTTACAATTTTACATAGAATTACATTTACAATTACATTTACAATTACAATTACAATTTTACAAATATTTTACATACAATTCAATTAAAATTACATTTACAAATACAATTACAATTTTAGAATTTTACATACAATTAGAATTAAAATTACAATTTTACAATTTTTCATATATACAATTACAATCATTGCACAATAAATTAAATATTACAATGACAATTAAAATTTTACATTAATAAATATTTTACATACAATTACGGTTAAAATTAAAATTAGTACAAATACAAATACAATTTATAATTTTACATACAATTAAAATTTACATTTAAATTACAATCACGACATAATATTTAATAAATATCATGGTCATTTAATATTAAATTAATTAATAAACATCATCACAATCATGACAACCATCGTACAAACATCATATTCGACTAAAAAACACATTCAAACATCAAATTAACATTATATATTAACATCATCACAACATAAACATCAAATATACATCTCATGTCAAATAACTCATGCTATCACATATACACATATATCTGCAAGCTAAAAATTAAATGAGCATATCTAACATGACCTAACAATATGTGCCACATCATGATGATCACCAACATGTAGATTAAGTACAACTGCAACATGAACATAAAATACATGGACCATATATATATATAACTGAATAATGTTCAAAATATACAATTGTAATATAAATGTCATGGATCAACTGGTGGTAGTATAGCAACATCAATAGCAGTACAAGTGGAGGCTTGCTCAGTAAAGGGTGTAGCTTCGATGGTCGATGGTCGAGCCTCCTCATGATCATGATCACTAGTACTGATGGATGGATTAGCTGGTGGTGGTACAACATCAATATAAGTAGTAGTAGTGGAGGCCTGCTCAATCCATAGTGTAGCGTCGACAGTCAATGGTTCAGCTTGCTCATGATCATGACTAGTACTAATGGATGCTGCAGGCTGCTGACTGGACGTGGCCGATGGTCCAGCCTCATCTCCACGATGACTGCTAGATGCTGCTAGTGGAGCCTTATGCTCATCAGGCACGACATGAGGTGAAAAATCATGAGATGCACGTGAGTCGCTGCTCGCAAACTGTCCATCACATGTTGCGGCTCGACTACGCCTATAGCTACGGACAGTCCTTCTCAGTCACATAAAAGTTTTCATAGCTCCTACAACATGCCGCATGAGGATGTACATGTCACGTGGCATTCCTCTCCACATCCGTAGCAACCTATCATTGGCTTGTATGTCTCTGTAATGAGCGGGCCTAATGCCCGCATCAACAATCAATGCATAGAGTTGGTTTCCAAACTCCATCTTATATCTAGTCTCAAGCTGACCGTGCCTAGCAAAAGGTGGTACCGGTGCACCATGAGCAGGAGCATGTCTCTCTGCTGCACCAGCCTCATCCTGATCATGATCATCCTCAGCATCGACCATGTCCTGATCGTCATCAGGATCCACACCTGGATCATGTGGTGGTTCTGGCATCTCCTCACCATCAAAAGAGCCAATGTCTACAAAAATATACAAGTACACAACAATATTAGACAATTTCATTACACAATTTAATAAAAACAAGTTAAAGAACATGTTAGAATAAATATAAATAAAACAGTAATATTACCTCTATCATCTAGCGGTTCATCATCTGTGAAGAGGATGTTGGGACACACTCGTCAATCTAATCCAACATAAGGACATGGGACCATAATGAAGGGATGCAACCTGTCAACACTGGCTAGTAAGTCTAGTGCATCATGTGATATCCTGGATAGAAACATAGTGTCTCCCCTCTTGGGCATCATCTGCCCCCACATATGCATCCAGGCCTCGAACATCGGCCTACAAGGTTGTCAAACAAAACTAGGTCTCGTCTCTGGAAACCTCTCAAAAAATTAACAAAACAACTTTGAATCAAAAGGGAAGTTGAACCTCCCTTGTGCATGAGCATAACATCTATCTAAGGACATACAAAATTGCTGCAAAAAAATGGCAGACCACCTGACAAGTCGTGGCTGCTGTACTAAATAATCTGTTGGGGTTCCATTGTTTTGGCCAGATTGGCAAGACCAAAAGATGAGACAACATCATAACCACTTTGGGGCCCTAGGATCTATCCCTCATGGACTCAGAGAGGGATCTCTCCAATAAGACAAATAATGGTATATCTTTGGAGCTCAAATGAGATGTTAGGCTAGTTATGAAGCACAAGGGGTTTTAAATGATTTGGTTGGTTGGTTGTTGGGTTGAGTCATGGGATCATAGAATGAGAAAATAATGGAAGGAAAGGAATGAAGAAGCAAGATGTTTTGGCAAAAGAGAATGAGTCAAAACTATGCCGTCCATTGGGCTATGGAGTCATGAAAGGGAATTACTTGCGCACAACTAGCCAAGGCTTTCAGAGGGAAAGTCATCTACACTAGAGGATATTTTAGATAGATTCTGGAATGGAACATTAAGGATTGAAAGTGAGAGAAGGAAAGCGACCCATTTTCTATCTATAGATCAGGTCAGAGGTCATTTAACTCCAGACCTACTTCGACATACTCAAAGGCAGCTTTAAAAGGAGGGACAAAGGGGTAGCTTATAGATCGAACCAGAGTTCATTTAACTCCAGGTCTGCTTTAGCATGCTCCAAGGGAAAACATAGATAAGTTGAATAGAGCTAGGGTCTATAGATCAGAGAAGGAATTTGAACCTTCAATGCTTTGACACCGACAAGAACATCCAAGCAGCAAACCTAGAATTCATACATCAGCTAGCAGCATATGGAACCACTACACTGGTTAAATTAGTTGAATTTACTCTCAGATAACACATACAGTAGAAAACATTGAAGGCAAGGAGAGCAAGGACATAGGGTACCTAACAAGGGTAAATCCTATGCCATATTTCTGATGCAAGCCTAGAAGACCAATGAACAGAATGAAAATGTAATAAAACAATAAGATAAGAAAAAAATCACCCGTATTAATAGACTAGGATCCAAAGAAATGTGCTTGATTAATTGATGCAAAACCAGTCACATACACTGAGCTCAATGGCTATTACAATCCAGACTTTCTCCTCCTAGCCTACTACACAAAAACTACTTTGCTACTCCCTCCCAAGACTGTTCTAACAGTCAGAATGAATCCCTCTAATAGTAATCGGCAACAACCGAACAAAAAAAAACCTTTACAATATGTTCTCGGGGATTCTTATAGGAGATTCAAAGTACAACAGGAGTAGATGTGAACTTAAATGCAACATTAAAACTCTGAAGTAGCAGGAGGGTCGAGGCCTCGTTCTGTTTTAAATTTCTAAGCATTGAACTTATGCACTCTTTGGATGAAAGAATGGTCTTCATCAGGCTGCAATTTACTCCAGGTATGTCTTTGGTGTACTTGCTGCAACCCTCCGAATGAAAACAAATCAATGACTTAGGTCTACGATACCGCATAAATAATGCACTGGTAGCATAGGACTGTTGTGAGGGCGGGAATTTCCTCAGGGACATGAAATAGTATGCAGACAGTAGGTGCACTTTGTCCTTTTATGGAAGAACATTCTGCTGATGTCAAAACCCTACTAATATGGTTTCCTGTGCATTGGACCTTCTGAGTGATCCACAGGATCTTCAATTCTGGTACCTTTGCCTTTAAATTATTGGATTATGGCTCAAAATCTTTGCTTATAGGCCATAAGCTCTCTGCTTTCCCACTGATACTCTTTGCCACTTCCACGATCACCTTTGACTGCGAAAACTGAGCTTTAATGGCTCTGGACGGGTTTTACAGAGTTTAACCTAGCTCTTTAATTGAAAGTCATGACGGCATACCTTCCCAGGCCTTTCTCCATAATTTCAGCACCTGAAAATGGTCCTTTTCTGTGTTTTCTGTCACTGTAATAGTGACTATGAATTATGGTAGATTTCCACCTGCCCGTAACCCTGAAAAACATGCAAATACGTTAAGAAACCATGCTGGGAGGGGATGCTGTGGGTGACTGCTGAAATGGTAGCGCGACATGGATGAAGGACAATGAATGCAGCGAAAACTAGGGAGGAAAACCATATAACAGAGGGAGATGCATGGGAAAACGACGAGATGGGAATTTTAATGTAAAACATTAAAATTTTGACCTTGGAATGAACTATATAGGAAAAGGACGAAGACACGAAGAAAACATGTGGAATGGGTGACGGCGTGAGACCGGTCAACGGCGGGACATGCAGGTAAATCTGGGCCGTCTGATCTTAGGAGGAGATCGACGGCTGGAAATGTGTCGGAGGGCGATGGATAGTGGGCCAGGGGTACGATTGCCTTGGTTAACTCTCATGCATCTACGCAGCGCGATCACCATTGGATTGATGGTCGTAGATCAGACGATGTATAGCAATATCGTGCTGGGTTTTCAACCGAAGTTTAACGCACGATGGAGGGAAGTATTCAAACAGTGTTGGTGCCACTCATCACGTGATGGGTGGAATCACTGGCCAAATGAAAATTACTGCCTACCTTTCAAAGGCGGTGTGATAGAAACCATTGGTTTTTGCACAGTACTCGGGCGCGGTTGTGGGGACCATTGGGCAGGTGAGATGCGGATAAATATGGACTGTCTGATCAGTGGGTTAATCGGATGGTTGACATGCGATTGGGCGGTGAAAGGGGTGGGGACCATGGTATAGTGCTGATCTGCGAAGACCGTCCGATCTAAACAGATCGACGGCTAATAATGCGCTCGATACCGATTTGCAATAAGTGCCTTTCGGATTAGCGTTAGGTTCTAGTGCCCAGGTCATGTGGGAAATGGTTTTAGGGGGCTGGCCAAAAGGTTCTAGGCCTGTCATAATGTGGAAAGTGGATTTTCGGGCCCCTTTAACATTTTTTGAGGCCAGGCAAGGGATTCGATAAAGGGAAAAAAGGGTTTTGAGGCTAAACAAAAGGCATTTGTGAGGTCAAAAGGGGAGATGGGTTGATTTAGAGGGGTAAGTGGGGAATTTAGGATGGGAACAAAAGAGATGAAAACAAAGGCTTAGAGGGAATAAAATAAGAGGGGACAGGAGGCCCTTTCGGCATTTCTTCACAAACAGAGAGGCTTTCTAACTGGAAATAGTAGTGGGGATTTATCAAAGGACAAGGGCACAAGGAGGCTTCAAGGATGATGTGTTTTCAGAGGAAATGAATCCCTTGAAGGCTCGAAAACATTTTAGCCCCCTGCTTGCTTGTCAAGGAATTTATAGGGGGCTAACAGTGGCTCCACATGGGGATGGCTTCTTCTTGAAGGAGTCAAGAATTCAGAAGATAAATCTTTGGTGTAGCCCAGATGCCTAGTACTTGACCCATCCCTTCTTTCTTAGATCAGCTGCCACAAATCATGAAGACATCATATCAGCAGTAAAATTCTCCCAAACAACTACCTACCCACACTATAGTCCTAACATTTTTTCTTCTAGGTGCATTTGGACTTGCAGAACCTTTACATCATCAATTTTTTACAAACAGGAAAAATAAACCTATTCTATTTCTACCCTTATTACTCCACGAGACCAGATTAAACTATTGGTCTCATAGCTTCTCTACCTAATCTAATATCTACTAGGATTAAAATGTCTAGCAGATTTCTTCTCTACATTCTAAGACAGAAATTGAAAAATAGCCAAGCCAGGATTAGACTGTCTGACTCGCTGGAATTTGTAGAAATTAAAAACAACTGACTAAATGCTCACAGGCTGAGCTTTATTAAAATTTCCTACCTACCCTACTCTACCTAGAAATATCTGATGTTCTAGGTGACACAATAATGCCAATGCAGCCAGTCAAGCAATAGCAAAAAGGGGGAGAAGAACTAACTGCTCATCAGAGACAACCATAGGATGCTCTGCATGTGGATCTTCAAGACTAAGGCCACCAACCGTGGTGACCACCTCTGATGTAATTGGCTCTTGCAAAGGATCAATGCTTGATACACTGAGCCACTCAGGGCCTCCGTGTATTCTTCCATAGGATCAATCAGAACATCATATAAACTTTCTTCTTTAAGGCCTGCCAGGGCTGGTAGGCTATCTGTATTCTGGGCAGCTTCAATCACTACATCTGTAGTGAGGCCTTTGTAATCACACTCCTCCTCTTCCTGGTTTGGAGTATTTGATAGATGAGCATCAACCCGGAATACCTATTCTTCCTCTGGATCTAGACAAAGATGTCTGTGGGAAAGAAGATCTCACTCACTTTCATTGCAGCTTGAGCTAGAGGGCTCATTATATTCAATAGTGCTATCCTCTAGTAACGCAGGCTGGTTTTGTTGAAACAGACTGAACTCTGTGAAAGAATTAACATATTCTTGAGCGGTGGTTTCTTTTATTACCTCAATCCCTTCGGGAGAAGGCTTCGGATATTCATTCCGCTTGAGATTTTCTTCATCTCTTTCCTCCTTGTCCTCTACGCTGAAGAGCTGCTGGCTTCTATCCTCTTGGAAAGTATAACTGATGTTTGGATATAAATTATAGAGAAGATTCAATGAATCTTCATCTGCTATCATGCTTTCAACACTTTCTTCATCAGTATCATAGATGGCCTGCATTGGCTCATCGTTTTCTTGAAGTTGATGGTCATGATCTTCCTCCCATGAATCTACTGATGATGCCCTGCAAGCTCAGTTTCCATTTGGAAAAATTTATCATCAGACAGATCAACATCAGAGAAATCATAATTATAATCATTGTCACCCATCAAATCTTCAGGACTCTCAACAAGTCTTTCTTCAAAATAGTTTGCAAGTTCATTTTTTGATTTAAAATATTGTTCATTATACGTTATTTTCCCGTAACTCATGTCTTGCACTGATCTGGTTTGTATTTTTTGAGGACAAGGAGCAGGTCTTTTCCAATCATCCTCTCTGGTTTCATCCTCATTTTCTTCCTCTTTTACATTTAGCAAGGAGTTAGCAGTCTCTATTAGTCTTTCCAGCTTGTTCTCTAAAGAGATCTGAGCTATTTGCTCTACCAAGTCATTCTTTGTTGCTTTTAATCTCTCCTCCCTGCACTTTATGTTGTATTCGACAGTGATTTCTATATTATGCATTTCCTCCAGGCTCGAAGGTTCTCTTACTCTTATATGTAATTCCACCTCAGGGTCAAATGAAATTGGATAGTGCACTAGGGCCCATCCCAAAGGTGGTTTTAGATCAGAAGGTATTGCATTGTATACCTTATTAAACCTAGCCGAAAAATTTTGTACTGTCTCTCTCGGCTGTCTTCTTAAATTTTGATATTCTTCTAGGATGAAGAAAACATTTCTCGGGACTGCCCATTTATCAAAGAAAACTTAAGAAAATTGATGAAAGCTGAAAATGCTTGCTTCTGGAAGGCTTTTGAACCAACTCTTAACATTTCCTTTTAAATACAAGGCAAAAATTCTAATGCGCACATCATCTTCTTCTATTTCATACAAGTCAAGTAAATCCTCAAGATTTTTCACATGTTCCTCGGTAGTGGCCCTTTTCTTTTCTCCATCAAAAAGAGGCAGCTGGTTTATAAGTCCTGAAGGAAGGGGTTGGAAGATGAGAGGTAAAACCAGAGGCTTATATCTTTCTATGACCTTTGTAGGTGTAGGTGGTGTAACAATGGGCTCATGGCTGCTTAAATCTTCTTTAGGAGTGGGAGATACAACATGGGCCTCTTGTTTCACCAGGTTCTTCACAGGAGTACAACTCTGCTCTTGGTCTGAAGACTAAGGCTTGAGATCTTTTCCATACTCATTGTGGGTCCCATATTTGTGCACTTGATTAGGCTTAAAGTAGGACAGAACATAGTGATAGACAAAAACCATGAATTCTTTAAACCAAATCCAACCCAAATGTTCTATCCTCCTACGAGGTCTGGCCATATTTTATGTTCTTCCTCCAGTGGAGTCTTTGATAGTTATGGAGTGTGGAGTCGCCAGGTGGATGTATATGAATTTTTGAAGTAGGATGTTGTCCACCATCAGCAATTGAATGCCAATCTAACCAGAGATCTGGATCTTTTGAGTGCCTAAGAATGTTTAAGGTGAAATGCACTCATCTCTAGCAGAGTCGCCATTATGTTGGGGTTCCCATGTTCTGGCCAGCTTGGCAATACCAAAAGAAGTGACAACATCATAACCACTTTGGGGCCCTAGGATCTAGCCCTCCTAGACTCGGAGAGGGATCTCTCCAATAAGACAAAGAATGGTATATCTTTGGAGCTCAAATGAGATGTTAGGCTAGTTATGAAGCACAAGGGGTTTTAAATTATTTGGTTGGTTGGTTGTTGGGTTGAGTCATGGGATCATAGACTGAGAAAATAATGGAAGGAAAGGAACAAAGCAGCAAGATGTTTTGGCAAAAGAGAATGAGTCAAAACTGTGCCATCCATTGGGCTATGGAGTCATGAAAGGGAATTACTTGCACCCAACTAGCCAAGGCTTTCAGAGGGCAAGTCATCTACACTAGAGGATATTTTAGATAGATTATAGAATGGAACATTAAGGATTGAAAGTGAGAGAAGGAAAGTGACCCATTTTCTATCTATAAATCAGGTCAGAGGTCATTTAACTCCAGGCCTACTTGGACATACTCAAAGGCAGCTTTCAAAGGAGGGACAAAGGGGCAGCTTATAGATCGGACCAGAGGTCATTTAACTCTAGGTATGCTTTAGCATGCTCCAAGGGAAAATAGAGATAAGTTGAACAGAGCCAGGGTCTATAGATCAGAGAAGGAATTTTAACCTTCAATGCTTTGACACTAGTAAGAACATCCAAGCAGCAAACCCAGAATTCATACATCAGCTAGCAGCATATGGAACCACTACACTGGTTAAATTAGTTGAATTTACTCTCAGATAACACATATAGCAGAAAACATTGAAGGCAAGGAGAGCAGAGACATAGGGTACCTAACAAGGGTAAATCCTATGCCATATTTCTGATGCGAGCCCAGAAGACCAATGAACAACATGAAAATGTAATAAAACAATAAGATAAGAAAAACATCACCCGTAGTAATAGATCAGGATTCAAAGAAATGTGCTTGATTAATTGATGCAAAACCAGTCACATACACTCAGATCAATGGCTGTTACAATCCAGACTTTATCCTCCCAGCCTACTACGCACAAACTACTTTTCTACTCCCTCCAAAGACTGTTCTAACAGTCGGAATGAATCCCTCTAACAGCAATCAGCAACAACCAAACAACAACAACCCTTTACAATATGTTCTCAGGGATTCTTATAGGAGAAAAGAATAATAGGACTAGATGTAAACTTAAATGCAGCATTAAAACTCTGAAGTAGCAGGAGGGCCGAGGCCTCGTTCTGTTTTAAATGTCTAATTGAACTTATGCACTCTTTGGATGAAAGAGTGGTCTTGATCAGGCTACAATTTACTCCAGGTATGTCTTTGGTGTACTTGCTGCAACCCTCTGAACGAAAACAAATCAATGACGTAGGTCTGCCATACCGCATAAATAACGCACTGGTAGGATAGGACTGTTGTCAGGGCGGGAATTTCCTCAGGGACACGAAATAGTATGCAGATAGTAGGGGCACTTTGTCCTTTTATGGAAGAACGTTCTGCTGATGTCAAAACCCTACTAATATGGTTTCTTGTGCATTGGACCTTCTGAGTGATCCACGGGGTCTTCAATTCTAGTACCTTTGCCTTTAAATTATTGGATTATGGCTCAAAATCTTTGCTTATAGGCCATAAGCTCTCTGCTTTCCCACTAATACTCTTTGTCGCTTCCACGATCGCCTCTAACTGCGAAATATGAGTTTTAATGGCTCTAGACGGGTTTTACAAAGTTTAACCCAGCTCTTTAAATGAAAGTCATGATGACATACCTTCCCAGGCCTTTCTCCATAATTTCAGCTCCTGAAAATGGTCCTTTTCTGTGTTTTCTATCACTGTAACAATGACTATGAATTATGGCAGATTTTCGCCTGCCCATAACCCTGCAAAACATGCAAATACGTTAAGAAACCATGCTGGGAGGGGATGCTGTGGGTGACTGCTGAAATGGTAGCATGGCATGGATGAAGGACGATGAATTCAGCAACAACTAGGGAGGAAAATTATAGAACAGAGGGAGATGCATGGGAAGATGACGAGATGGGAATTTTAATGTAAAACATTAAAATTTTGACCTTCGAATGAACTATAAAGGAAAATGACGAAGACGCGACGAAAACACGTGGAACGGGTGACGTGGCGGGACCTGTCAACGGTGGGACATGCAGTTAAATCTGGGCCGTCCGATCTCAGGAGGAGATCGACGGCTGAAAACATGTCGAAGGGCGATGGACAGTGGGCTAGGGGTACGGTTTCCTTGGTTAACTCTCGTGCATCTATGCCGCGTGATCATTGTTGGATGGATGGTCGTAGATTAGATGGTGTATTGCGATATCGCGTCGGGTTTTCAACAGAAGTTTAACGTGCGATGGAGGGAGGTATTCAAATAGTGCTGGTGCCACGTGTCACACGATGGGTGGAATCACTGGCCAAATGAAAATTACTACCTACCTTTCAAAGGCGGTATGATAGAAACCGCTGGTTTCTGCACAGTACTCGGGCGCGGTTCCAGGGACCACTGGGCGGGTGAGATGCAGATAAATATGGACCATCGGATCAGTGGATTAATCGGACGGCTGACAAGCGATTGGGCAGTGAAAGGGGTGGGGACCATGGCGTGGCGCTGATCTGCGAAGACCATCCGATCTAAACAGATCTACAACTAATAATGCGTCCGATACCGATTTGCAATAAGCGCCTTTTGGATTAGCGTTAGGTTCTAGCACCCAGGTCACGTGGGAAACGGTTTTAGGGGGCTCGCCGAAAGGGGCTAGGCCTGTCATAATGTGGAAAGTGGGTTTTTGGGCCCCTTTAACGTTTTTTGAGGCCAGGAAAGGGATTCGATGAAGGGAAAAAAGGGTTTTGAGGCTAAACAAAAGGTATTTGTGAGGTCAAAAGGGCAGATGGGTCGATTTAAAGGGGTAAGTGGGGAATTTAGGAGGGGAAAAAAAGAGATGAAAACAAAGGCTTAGAGGGAATAAAATAAGAGGGGACAACAGGCCCTTTCGACATTTCTTCACAAACAGAGAGGTTTTTTAACTAGAAACAACAGTGGGGTTTTATCAAAGGAAAAGGGCAGAAGGAGGCTTCGAGGATGATGTGTTTTCAGAGGAAATGCATTCCTTGAAGGCTCGAAAACATTTTAGCCCCCTGCTTGCTTGTCAAGGAATTTATAGGGGGCTAACAGAATCAACATAATATAAAAGCGAGAAACTAATGCGTTGCCCGTCACTGGTGTTGTGCGAAATGGTAAAAATGATAAGTGACAGGCACTACACGTCCTGTCTACCAAATGCACCTATACATAACTAACCTCCAGATACCTGAAACTCTTAAGGAGACAATACATGTGCTGGAATGTATTTCTGGGAGTAAAATAACTGACTCCTTGCTACACAACCAGCTGGCACATCTAGGAATGAGGGAAAATCCACCCCTCTCCTCGATAGTATTGTAATAAAATAAATATCCTCCTTAGTGGATGTGTACCACTGGTTAGGGCCAACCTAGAAATCCTGTCGGTGGGAATTCCACCTGTGGATAAGATATCTCAAAAACACACTTTGGGCTTTTAGGGAAGTAGCCCCCTCTTAGAACCTGAGGAGGCCTACTTACCTAAGGATCCCCTGGGTATCTGCTGTAATAGGGAAAGGGTATGCATCTCTCTCCCTCTCTCGGGTCTCCCATTGGCGAATCATGTCATGCTATTCAACCTATTGTTGCTGCTATTCTTCCTCTTCTCTCTGAATCATTGACATATTAAATCATTTTATTTTATTAAAATAGACATGTATTTAGGAATATACATATATATATTTTTTTTGAAAAAACAAAAAATAGACTAGTTGGTGCGCCACAAAAATAGTCACGCACTGGTGGTGATGCAGTTTAAGTTTGTAGCGTCCCAGTCCCGGTGCCCCTAATGAAATACAATGCATCGACCTCGGTGTAGCTGTCTATTTTTCAAGCATCGTTGACAATATCAAAGTTTAGAATAGCGGTGCGCTGACTGAAATATACATCCCAGATCGTATAGTCATGTCAGCGCACTAAATTCATGAAAATTACAAATTCAACGGTGCAGTCTTTTACCTGGCCGCACCGTTAACCCTCTCGTAATGTAGAATGTGGTGCACTGACATACACTGGGGCAGATAATTTCTTCAACACACCACACTGGGATTCCCATGGATGACGGTGCGCCTAGCTAAATGAGAACACTGCATTTTATTTTTTTAATTTAAAATTGTGCAAGGCGCCTTTCGGTACCGCCCCAGAAATGGTGCGGATACCGTTAGCACCAGTAAATTTTATAGGCAGCACCACTATCCAGTGCGAGTCGAACGGCTCAGGCACATCGCACGAAAAATATTTTTTCTTCTTTTTTAATGGTTATTTCAAATTCTAATCTAATAAAAGGCTTAATTATGGAAAAACTAGAAAAATACCTGTACATTTCACTGTCGAGAAGGCATATTGGCTGTAAAATTTTCAAAAGAAAATTTTCCCACTATTTTTCAAAATGAAAGATGGAGATTAGTGGCTAATGCAGAGCAACAGTGCATGTAATGGGTAAAATGAGAGCACCGATGTCAGGGCAGCTCAGAGAATGGGAAATGGCATTGATGCTTGAGAGCTCTGGAGCACTAAAGAAAGTGAAAAATGTGGTTTTTTGGCCATAATTTTTTTTTATTTAACCTTGTTTGAGTGCGCAGGTTTTGTAGGTGCACCGATACGCTTACTTACAACCGCACTGGGCGGTGTCAAATTTGGCGTGTTGTTTATAATGCACCAGGGCGGTTCCCTAACACTGCATCAGGGTGTTTAAGTTTTGGAGCGATATTTTGATGATGCACTGGGGAAAAATATTCATAAAGCACTGGTGCAGACAAGCTATAAAGCACTGGTTTTTTAGCCTTAATTTTTTTTTTAATTTAACGCTATTCCAATGCGTGAGTTTTATAAGCGAACCGGTGCTCTTGGATAAGAACGCACCGGCATGTTTCTGTTTTGGCATGGTGTTTTATAATGCAGCGATGCGGAAGAGTAATGAAGCACCAGCGCGTTACCATAATTGGACGCCCCGGGTGGGTGTGTACATCGCGCACATTGTCTGGTGTGCCAATGTTTAGCGCACATCAGTGCATTCTATGGTAGAGAGCGCACCAGTAATTGAGAGATCAGGAGCACTAGAAAAATGAAAAGTTTAGGTTTTTTGCCATAATTTTTTTTTTAATTTAACCCTTTACCGGTGTGCATGGTTTATAGGCGCACCGGTACTATTTCTTACAGACACACTGGTCATTTTATCTTTTGGCACATTGTTTTATGATGCACCGGTGCGGTTTCTTTCTACCGCACCGGGTGGTTTCGGTTTTGGCACAGTGTTTTATAATGCATTGGTGCAGAAGAGTTGTGATGCACCGGGCGGGTGTGTACGGAGTGCACGGTATCCGGTGTGCCAATTTTTTTGTGTGCACCAGTGCTTTTAGTATTCCAAAGCACTAGGGCGACATTTAATGATAATTGCACCGAGCAGAATACATCCGCAAAACCCTCCGCCTGCCAACCACCTCTAGTAACCTCCGCTATAAATGGATGTATGGGGTATTTTTATATGGGGTTCCTCAAAAACATCCACTAGAGGGAATTTTCCTTGTAGTGTTAGTTGGGAGAAATTTTCTCTCTCCCATAGATTTCCCATAAAATCTATTCTGATCGAATATATTTTTATTGTATCTAAGATTTCACGAAACTAGTTTAAAATGTATGATTGATTGCATCATATGTATGTTTAACAATGATTAGTGGGATTTTCTTATCCAAATTGACTTTGGAATGGGTGCAGATAGAAGAAAAAAGTATGTTTCAGATGAATTTTGTAGGAGTCATATATTTTTTATGCATGCTGATAATTGTGTATGGATAATTACTTTTATGCTTTATTGGTTACACATAGAATATATAGAGAAACGGTAATTTTTAGTACATTTAATTATTTGTTACAGATAATTGGATTATGATAAATAGAACTAGACACTAAATAGTAGTTATTTTATACCAAAAGTATAGAAGAAATTTTTATGCAACTAGCTCACAAAATAGAAGAAAAGATAGATCAATGACTTAAAAATTATCCTCTTCGAAGGGTATACCTCTTTTACATTACATAATGAAAAATTATGGGATAATACAAATGATAATACCTCCTTGGTATATATATGAGTCTAATGGGTCACAATATAATAAGAGCCTACATATCAATAATAATGTAGGGAACAACAATAACAATAGTGGGTTTCTCTTAGGCATAACAATAAAAACATGGTGGATACATGGGCAGAAAAATAAAAATAGGGGGCTACACTAACAATAACAATAAGGGGAATATACTAGTATTATATCTACCTAACATACCCCTCTCCTTCAAAAAAGTGTCATACTCAACGCTTGAGTAGTTTCGTATGCTTCTATATAAAATTCTCATCCTCCCATGTGGAATCTTCAGCTAGTAAGTTCTTCCACTTAATGAGATACTCTAAAATTAATCGATTATGTAGTTGTCAGTTTCATGTTTCTCTGACTACTTCAGGGTCAAATACGATTTTCCCTTCTTCGTCAAGTTTTGGCAACATTGTTTGAACTCAGAGCTTGTCACCGGTAACCTCTTTTAAGATTGAAACATGGAAAATTGAGTGTACTTGGGAATATTCAAGCAAATCTAATTTGTAGGCCATAGTACCAATATTTTGCAACACCTTGTAAGGACCATAATACTAAGGTGATGATTTTTTATCCTTCTTAGCTTGCTTGAGGGATACTTTTTTATATGGTTGTAGCCGTAAAAATACATAATCACATACATCAAAACTTCTTTCACTTTGATGCGGATATAGTTTTTGTTTCATTTGATTTTGCGCCATAGTGAGGTTATCCTTTAAAAGTTGTAGAACTTGTTGTTGATGCTCGATGTGATCTTCCACTGCTTGAACCTTAGAATTTTCTCTTAAATATGATATGATGGATGGTGGATGAGATCCATAAAGTTCCATAAATGAGGTCACTTTTGTTGCAGTATGTAATGAAGTGTTATACCACCATTCATCTAGATGTAACCACTTGAACCACTATGTTTGTTTATCAGATGCAATGAAACGAAGATATCCTTCCAAACATGTGTTCCTAAATAACTAATTCATATACAAATACTTATAATTATTTATCTTGCATTATTTGACAACTTGATATTTGAAGGTCTCATATGAATCCTATACAATTTTCCCATAAAATCAAGCAAGCTATTGAAGGTTGGTAAAAATGTTTGAATGAAAAAAAATTAATATCATAAAACTAAGATAGCTATTAAAGATAGGTAAAAATGTTTGAAAGAAAAAACATTATATAATATTAAAGGAACACATAACTACTTATGAAAATACATGTTGACTTATGGTCATTGAAAAGAGCTATAAATATTTATAATGGAGGGGTGATATGAAAATGAAACTATTTGTAAACGTTTTTCAAAGTATCCATTTCCATTTAATTAAGTGTGCAAAGTATTCTCCATGTCTTACAGGTTAAACAAGTGTTTTTGGTAATTGTTTCTGAGTTTATGTGTAATAATTGGTTATTTAAATTCATTGTTTAATATATTAGTTCAGAAATACATAACAAGAAAATTCACCATAGCATAACATAGCAAATTGATGAGGCATTTCACCCCTCCTGGGCTACATCTTCTGGGTCCAAGGCTCCCAATGGGCATGTCCTTACTCTATTAAGTTTCTAAAAATGGTTATAAATTGAAATATATGCCTAAACAGGGGAAAAAATGGTGAATTTGACTTTAGAAGACAAAAATAAGCTAAAAATGGCTTTTGTTTCACCTCAAACGGTGAAGTACAACCCAATATAGCTCCATCTCCCTGATGGCCCCGGTGGCTCTTTCCTCTTCCTTGAAGAAAAAATGGTTGTAGAACACCTCTGTTTTCTCTGCAACCTGTCCCAAACTCTCCAGAATTCTTAAAATAGCCAAAAATGACTAAAATTTCATCCTGTTTGGTCGAAAATGGAGAAAGTTATGACCAATTTTTTTTTTTCCCATTGGCACTAGAAAACCACCTCCAAAACTGAAGGAACTCTAGTTAACTCCAGAAAAATTGATGGAATTGCTTAAAAGGTGGAACTGTATGCTAAATTTAGGGGCAGCAATAAATTTGACTATCAGATAACTATGCGTTCACATGTAGAAAAGGCAGAGTATAGTTAGTGCTAGCGGTTAGTGTTTTATCCACGCCCGCGGTCATGGCCTGTAGGTCGTATGGAGAAAAGGGCTAGCACCCTAGGGCTTAGCCCCAACTCTCTACCAGTTTTACATGGGGCTTAGCCCTTGGTTATTTTTTGTGGTCACGGGGTCTTATCCCTTAGCCCTGAGGGATTAACTCTCAAAACTCGGCTCATTCAACCTCCGCATGACCCGACTGGTCATTTAAACTCTGCACGAGGCCCGACCCTAATGAATGTTCAAGAAATGACCCAAGGCAACCTAAATTTTCATTTACTTCCTGCATGAGGCGACACGAATGGTCGTTTAATGCCGCCCGAATCACCCTCTGCACGAGTTCTTGCCCATGGTATAACAGTCGGGTCGACCCTACCCAATGAGTCGGGTTGAGGGTTCGACCCACCTTGACCTCCAACTTTCAACATGTTTTTAACTAATGGCCTAGGGCCACGTGGCAGCCTCTGGGCAGGCCACGTGGAACCCTATGATAGGCCTATAAAAATTTTAATTAAAAAATGAAATTTTCCACAGAAATTTTTTGAATATGACAAATTTTGTTGTTCAAAAGTCCTTTTTGGAGGTTATTGGGTGATTTAAAACTTCAGTAACTTCCACATACGACATCAAATTTGAGTCTTATTCATGGCGCTAGAATAGAAGTGACGAGGCCTTTCAGGTCATTCAAATTGCAACCAATTTTAAGCAGTTCCATTTTTGAGCATTTTTTCAACTTGGACATGATCTCCTGATCACACCTCTCCATTGGGAAGCTTTTGGACCCCAAAATCCTTCAATTACCTGTTAAGAAGATGAGGGTACAGATCCCTCACCTTTTCCACCTCCATCCATTTTTCCTTAATTGGTTTGTTGCGTTTTAGACCAACCCGAACATAATCGACATTTCCCCTCCTCGAAGTGCGTGTCCTTCTATCAAGGATAGCATCCTCTTTCAGCTCATCCAAAAATTCTAGTGATAAACCATCTATGGATGGCAGCTAAATGTCACTTTCATGATCAACAATTAAAGGAGGTTCATACAAACGTAAATTTTCCACATTCACAACGGAATACATTTGTGTATATGAAGTCAAATCTAGTTGAAAAGCATTATTTCCAACTTGTCTAAGGATATTGAATGGACCATAATGAATAGGCTTCAAATTTTAACCTTTTCCTTGCATTCTTCCTTAACTAATGTGCAGCCATACCTCATCTCCTTCTTGAAACTTATGATCAATTCTATGTTTGTCATGCCTCTCCTTGTACTTGCCTTGACTTTTTTCAAGTTGTTGTTGAACCTGTTGATCATTAGGGGAATTTTGAGGTCTAAAATGGGCCTCCTAAGGAAATTATAAAATAATAATGGAAATAATAAAATAATATTTTATTACATCATCAAATATTACAGGGAAAAAAGAAAAAACTACTTTTTCAACTCGTATTTCAAACTTATCTCCCAAATTTTTTACTCAAATTTCGAGCGGGAGTACTCATTGGATGAAAATTTTAATTCCTCATCCCAGGAGTACCCATGTTGCATAATTTTGATCGATCCCACTACACGAAAAATGAGAAATACATGAAAAACGTGATTATAATCACGTTTTTCATGTATTTTTCATTTTTCGTGTAGTAGGATCCATCGAAAGTATTCAACATGGGTACTCCTCGGATGAGGAATTAAATTTTGCATCCAACGAGTACCCATGCTCGAAATTTGAGTGAAAACTTTGGGAGATAAGTTGAAAATACGAGTTGAAAAGGTAGTTTTATTATTTTATTATTTTTTAATCTTTTTACCCTTTTAATTAAAAAATGGGGAATCATCTCCCATGGTTGACATCATAATCTTGAATCCTATTGGTTCTTATCAATTTTATTTTGGTTGTACATTTTTCTTAGGAGGCCCATTTTAGACCTCAAAATTCCCCTAATGGTATGAGCTAAATTATTTCAATGAACATGTGAGATTTGTCAATGTCACTATGCCCATCAATGGAAATATCCTTCTCAAGAATGAAATCTAAAGGCGACTTAGGCAAATACCCAAAACAAGCTTCAAAAGGTGAAGTATTTGAAGAAGAGTGCTTGGCCCATTTGTAAGCATGTTGAATGTAATGCAAGTGTTCATCCCAAAGCTTGGGATGCTTGCTGAAATAACCTCTCAAGAGATGTACAATGGTTCTGTTCACTACCTCTGTTTGGCCATTTGTTTGCAGATGGAAAGCAGTACACTTCTTCAACTTGGTGTCCATCATCTTCGATAAATTGGACCAAAAATTTCCAACAAATATGGAATCCCTATCACTAACAATAGAAGTAGGCAAGCCATAATGAACCCATACATGTTGAAATTATAAATCAGTAGTTTGTTCAGTAGTTATAGATTTCTTATATGGCATAAGAATACACATCTTGCTGAATCTATCAACTACTACATAAAGATAATCATGTTGCTTTCTAGATAATGGTAGACCTCCAACAAAATCCATAGAAACACTTTCCCATGGTCTAGAAGGTACTGGAAATGGCTTATATAAACCAATCTTCCTATTTCTAGGCTTGCTCGGAGAACATAATGAACAACCTCTAATGAAACGTGAAACACTATCTACCATGCGAGGCCAATAACAATACCTATGTAAATGTGCCACTGTTTTGCTTACCCTAAAATGTCCAGCAATAAAAGAAGAATGAGATTCTCTCATGATGCTTAGTCTCTCCCCCTTTGGTATACATAACTTTCCCATATGAAACAACAAATTATTATGCAAGTGATAATCATTCTCCTCAACATGATTCCCTTCACTCAAGTTAGCATACACATCCTTAAAATCAACGTCTGATGCATACTTCTCTATGAGGCTCTCACGTACAAAAGAATCGTTCTTAAGTAAAGTAGTAACACTAATAATAGGCCTTGAAATAATATCAGCAAATTTATTGAAAATAACTTTCTTGTACCTTATTACCAAGTGAAATTGTTTTAGGAAACCCATCCATCTAAAATGTCGTGACTGATGTAATTTACTTTGTGACTGCAAGTACTGTAAAGGCTGATGGTCGGTATGAAAAATTGTTTCTTTGCCCATCAAACAGTGTTTCCAATTTTTTACGCTTTGTACCAACGTATACAACTCCTTATCATATGTAGGATAATTCACAACAGAACCATTAAATGTCTCAAAATGAAATGCGATAGGCTTACCATGCTATAAGAGAAATTCACCCATGGCGTAATCACTAGCATCAGTCTGAATCTCGAATGGCTGTCTCAAGTCCGGTAATGCAAGGACTGGAGCTAAACTCGTCTTCTCTTTCAAAGACTCAAAATATTTTTGTTGCTTGCCTCCCCATTGGAAATCACGCTTCACGCTTGTCATGGCATGCATAGGAGCTCCTATGGTAGAGAAGTTAGAAATAAAATTCCTCTAATACTAAGCTACACCCAAAAAACTTCTTACCTCTGTAATGGATTTGGGAGTAGGCCAATTCACAATGGCTTCTACCTTAGAAGGATCAATTCTCAAAGCACCTCCCCCTACTATGTGTCCCAAATAAACCAAAGAAGTCTTTCCAAATTCACACTTTGAAATTTTAAGAAATAATTGATTTTTCTTCAAAATATCAAGTACTTTCTTAACATGCATGACATTCTCTTCTCTAGTCTTGCTAAAAATTAAGATGTCATCTAAGTAGACAATAACGAAATCATCAAGAAAAGGACTTAAGACATCATCCATTACCTGCATGAAAGTTACAGGTGCATTGCATAGACCAAATGCATTAGGGGAATTTTGAGGTCTAAAATGGGCCTCCTAAGGAAATTATAAAATAATATTTGATTACATCATCAAATTTTAGAGGGAAAAAAGAAATAACTATTTTTTCAACTCGTATTTTCAACTTATCTCCCAAAGTTTTTACTCAAATTTCAAGCGGGAGTACTCGTTGGATGCAAAATTTAATTTCTCATCCAAGGAGTACCCATGTTGCATACTTTTGATGGGTCATGCTACATGAAAAATGAGACATACATGAAAAACATTATTTTAATAATGTTTTTTTATGTATTTCTCATTTTTTGTGTAACAGGATCCACCAAACGTATGTAACATGGGTACTCCTTGGATGAGGAATTAAATTTTGAATCCAACGAGGATTCCCACTCGAAATATGAGTAAAAACTTTGGGAGATAAGTTGAAAATACGAGTTGAAAAAGTAGTTTTATTATTTTATTATTTTTTAATATTTTTACCGTTTTACTTAAAAAATGGTGAATCATCCCCCATGGTTGACATCATCATCTTGAATCCTATTATTTTTTATAAAGTTTATTTTTGTTATACATTTTTCTTAGGAGGCCCATTTTAGACCTCAAAATTCCCCTAATGGCATAATAAGCCACTCAAAGAGTCCCTGTTTGGTTTTAAATGTTGTCTTCCAAATGTCACTTTCTGCAATTCTAACTTGATGATAACCATTACGTAATTCTAACTTAGTGAAATATTTAGCATCTTTCAGATGATCTAACAAATCATCTATCCTTGGGAGTGAGTAACAATTCTTTACCGTTATCTTTTTAAATGCCCTGAAGTCCACACACATGCGCCAAGTTCCATATTTCTTCCTAATCAACACTATCGGTGACCCACATGGCGAAGTTCTTGGTCTTATGAAACCTTTGTCCAAAAATTCCTTCATTTGCCTCTTTATTTCAGCATTCTCCATGATAGACATGCGGTACATGCCTGTTTTAGGAAGAGGACAATCTTGTTGTAACTGGATTTCATGTTGAATCTCCCTTTTAGGAGGCAAACCTGTTGGTTCTTGAAACATCTCATGATGTGCATAAAATACATCATATAAATCTAATTTAAGCTTGGAATCACAATTTTCAAATGACTCATGATTCACATCAACCTTGGGCTTAACCATAATAAGTACAAAACTCTTACTAGAATTCACTAGTCTTTTTACCTATCCCGCATTTACCATCGCTATATTTGACTTATTGCATTGTGCTCTAACAATAAACTCCTTGCCATCTTTGAAAAGATGATACTTATTTTCATGGTGATGGAAGATCGCTTTCGTGTCAAATAACTAAGGACTTCCCAAAACAATTCCTGATATATCAAGCGTCACTACATCAATTTTAACTGTGTCAATAAAGTGTGCAGTAATCTCAAAATGTAATATGCACTTTCTTGAGACTTGTAAGTTTACATCCTTGCATATCCATCCAAGTGGATATGGCTTGGGATGTGGAATGGTATCAAGTTTAAGCTATTTTACCAAGTCTTCTGATATGAGATTTGCTTGTGACCCACTGTCAAACAGTGTGTCAATTTTTTGTATGTTTTGAGAATACCCTCACATGGAACAATTCAATTCTTTCTTCCTCATTTGGAGCTTGTACATGATAGTTTGAAGTACCAGTGCTTGGCCTAGTTTTAGTTTCCTTTCCCTTCATAATCTTCAAGCCCATGGTTGAAATTTTAGTTTCGTCACCTAAATCATCACCTAAGTCTTGTGGTGTAGTTTTAGTAGCTGTAGTTTTATTCTTTCCTTTGATTTTGTTAAACTGAGTTCTTTTTTCAGGATGAAATTTCCAAAAGTTTTTCTCTTCATGGCCTTCTCTTGAACAATGTTTACATATCACTTTCTCACCCTCCTATTTAACAGATGCATTTTTGTTTCCTTTTCCCTTAGAGATTTTATCTTTGTTTTTCCCCTTAAAAGGCTTGTTTCTACCCTCATCAAAAGTGTTTTTCCATCTAGCCTCTAAATGCGTAGCTTGTACACAAACTTCATCTAGACTAGTAGCATTGAACATAAGGATATTATGTCTAAGGTGGTTGTGCAATACACCTATATATTTCAGCAAATTATCTTGAATTTGTAAGTCTACCCCTAATAAGAGTGCTCTTTTCCTAAACTCTTGGGTGTAGTCTTGTACATTTTTTCCCTTAAGTTGTCTGAAGTTTTTCTAGTTCATGATATCCTTTTGTAAATGAGCTAATGGATAAAATTTCTTCTTAATTGCAGTGATAAATTTAGCCCATGATAAAGTGATCTTACCATGTTTTTTAATTTCATCCTTGGTCTTGGCTTCCCACAATACCAATGTTTCTCCATCCATTCTCAAAGAGGCTAATTTCATCTTGGTGTCATCATCATGAAGGTTCTGTATCCTCAAGTAAACCTCCAGCTGCCTTATCCAATTGTCAAGTTTCTCTGCATTGAATTCACTGTTAAACATAAGAAACTCAAATTTAGCATCAATATTTAAAAATGGACTTTTACCAGTGGTTTTAGACTTGTAAGATTGATTCACCAAAGTAGAGGATGACGATGTAGAGGAAGAGGATGAAGATGGTGATGGTGGATCACCATTACCTCCATGTCCTTTCTTTGAATTATCATCACTTTTCTTTCCTCCTGAAGAACCCTCTCCTTCTTTCTGATGTTTAGAACCTTCTCCAACAAGCCCATCATTCCTTTCTTGGTTGAGTATCCTCACCATCTCAGTCATGTCTAAAAAATCTTTTCGGAATACCCGTTCTTCTTCTTTGGGATCAATGCCTTCAGGAACTTCTCCTTCTCTTGAAGATATGCTTGAGGCTTCTTCAGTAACTCTTGCGGGTGTAATAGATGGTGGAGACAATGGCTCTCTAGCCCTCCTTGGTTGAGGATTAACTTGTGCTCTAACCAATTATACTTCCCCTCTTTTGAGTTTAAGCCTAGTAAGCATCAAAACTTGCAAAAAATTGAATATATCTTTGCACAAGAACAAATGTAGAGTAAAAATATAGCTCTGATATCAACTGATCTGAAAATGAAACTATTTTTAAATGTTGTGCAAAGTATCCATTTTCATTTAATTAAGTGTGCAAAGTATTCTCCATGTCTTGCAGGTTAAACAAGTGTTTTTGGTAATTGTTTATGAGTTTATGTGTGAGAATTGGTTATTTAAATTCACTATTTAATATATCAATTCAAATAAACATAGCAAAAAAATTCACCATAGCATAACACAACAAACTGATGAGGCATTTCACCCCTCCTAGGCTACATCTGTCGGGTCCATGGCTCCCAATGGGCATGTCCTTGCTCTATTAAGTTGCTAAAAATGGTTATTCAATGAAATATATTCCTAAACAGGAAAAATAAGCTGTGAATTTGACTTCATAAGATAGAAATAAGCTAAAAATGGCTTTTGTTTCACCTCAAACAGTGAAGTACAACCCAATATAGCTCCATCTCCCTGATGGACCTAGTGGCTATTTCCTCTTCCTTGAAGCAAAAATAGATATAGAACACCTTTTTTCACTCTGAAACTTGTCTCAAACTTTCCAGAATTCTCATAATAGCCAAAAATGACTAAAATTTCATCTTGTTTGGTCGAAAATGGAGAAATTTATGACCAAAATAAATTTTTCCCAGTGGCACTAGAAAACCTCCTCCAAAACTGGAGGAACTCCAGTTAAATCTGAAAAAATTGGCAGAATTTCTTAAAAGGCGGAACTGTGTGCTAAATTTAGGGGCAAAAATAAATTTTAAAATCAGATAACTGCACATTCACATGCAAAAAAGGTGGAATACAGTTTGTGCTGGTGGTTAGTGTTTTATCCGCCCCCGCGGTTATGGCCTATAGGTCGTATGGAGAAAAGGGCTAGCACCCTAGGGCTTAACCCCAACTCTCCACCAGTTTTACATGGGGCTTAGCCCTTGGTTATTGTGTGTGGTCATGGGGTCTTATCCCTTAGCCCTGAGGGCTTAACTCTCAAAACTACGCTTGTTCAACCTCTGCACGACTCGACTGGTCGTTTAAACTCTGCACGAGGCCCGACCCAAATGAACATTCAAGAAATGACCCGAGGCGATCTGACTGGTCATTTACTTCCTGCACGAGGTGACCCGACTAGTCATTTAATTCCGTCTGACTCGCCCTCTGCACGAGTTCTTGCCCGTGGTATAACGGTCGGGTCGACCCTGCCCGATGAGTCGGGTCGAGGGTTCAACCCACGTTGACCTCCAACTTCAACATGTTTTTAACCAATTGCCTGGGGCCATGTGGTAGCCTCCAGGCAGGTCACGTGGCACCCTATGATAGAACTATAAAAAATTTAACTAAAAAATGAAATTTCGCACATAAATTTTCTGAAAATAACAAATTTTGTTGTTCAAAAGTCCTATTTTGGAGGTTATTGGTTGATTTCGAATTTCAGTAACTTCCACATACAATATCATATTTGAGTCCCATTCATGGTGCCAGAATCGCAGTGATGAGGCCTTTCCAGTCGTTTAGATTGCAACCAATTCTTAGCAGTTCCATTTTTTAGCATTTTTTCAACTTGGACATGATCTCCTGATCAAGGGGACTTTTTTTTTTCTTATCAATACATTATATTATTTTGAAACATGTTGTTAGTAAAAGAATAGTTAAGTTTTAAGAATTTTACATTTTTGTGAAAAAAACAATAGAAAAATATTTATAAGCATTAGTTGACTTTAAGTTATTAATAGATTAGGTGGGAAATAAATGAAATTTTTAGACTATAGTATGAGTTCCATTTAGAAATCAATTTATGAAGGTTGTGTTAAAGTAGAAGTGACTCAAATGCAACAATAATTTAGAGGAAGAACTTACATTTCATTTTTTAAAATATCTCTATATTGATATAGGAAGTGATAGAATATCATAAATGTGTTTGTTGGATGTTTTTGTAGTTGTTGCAATAATATTGAAGTCTTAGTAGTAAGGCTTAAAAGATATTTTGTTAAATATTTCCCATTATAATTGAGGAATATTTGATTTAAGTAGTGACATAATAATTTTAGATGTTTTTCTTTTATATATATATATATATATATATATATATATATATATATATATATATATATATATATATATATATAAAGTGATTTTACACATACACACATATATATTAAAGCACAAAAAAATCATTTAAATTATTTTCAAAAGTTACACATTAATTAAAAGTCAAACAGGAAATGATTTTTCATAAATATTGAGATTTGATGTGTGTACAATTGTGGCACTTGGTAGCTTATAGAATTTCTCACAAATTCTACTTATAACCCCATAAAATTAATCATTATATATATATATATATATATATATATATATATATATATATATATTAAAAATAAAAAACATTTTTTTATTTTCAAAATATTCAATTTAATAATTATTTTTTTCAAAAATTTAATAAAATTTATAAAACATTTTCAAAACTAAGTAAAACTAAGATGGGCTGGCACTTAATCACTAGACAGAGCCTATGGAAAGAGGTTATGGTTGCTAAATATATCTCGCCACAAAACCCACTGGATTGGGTCTGAGGCAGATATGGACTGAGGGTGGGTGCATCAATCATCTAGAGGGCCATCACTAAGGCAGCACACATTATTCAAAATATTCTTTCATGGCAAATAGGTAATGAAGCAAATGTCCGCATAGGCTCTGATTCTTGGTCAGGGAGTGGGGAATATTACAAGCTACCAGATTTCATCATCGAGCACCTTGCCCACAGAAATATATTCCATTTGGCAGAGATTGCAGATAGGATACATTCTTCCTGGCGGGGTCAAGCCTGGCTACAAGCAAGGGACCTTGAGATCCCACAGGTAGGAACTCGAGTCTGGCAACAATTCATCTGGGCTTTGAAAGCATCCAACATCCGCATCTCGGATCAGGAGGATAAATTGATTTGGGCTATATCTACTGATGGTCAATATACTCCCAAGCTTGGATACCGCGCTCTAATTAGGTCCAGGGAAGCCCCTATAAAATAATGGTGGTGGAGAAATATCTGGAAATTGAAGTCCTTGCACAAGCACAGACTCCTCTTCTGGTGCATTCTAAATCACTGTATACCTACCATGGAATTCCTCCACAGACATGCTTATCACGGGGCATCTAGATGTTGTTACTGTCTTGAAAACTGCGAGGATACTCCACATTTATTCCTACAGTGCAACAGCATCAAGGGTATCTGGTCGCAGGTCACTATTGATCTGGGTTGTAGACGCAATTGGCAGGGTGACACATTAATGGAATCTTGGACTAATTGGTGGTAGCACTATGTTCATAGCCCAAGATTTTGCAACCTCCCACTGATTGTGGCATGGGAGATATGGATCGGTCGTAATAAACAGATTTTTAATGGGATTCCTATAGACTGTGATCGGATTTGTGCTGCATCAATTGCTACATTTCGGCTTCTACCCGAGGATCGCATCCACAGCAAACCTTCCCATGAGATTCCTGAAAACATTTATCATAGACGGGCGTGGGCCTACTTCGATGGTGCGTCCAACGCACATGGGTGTGGGGGGGGTGCAACACTACATTTGAATGACCACCACAACTACAACATCAGAATGGGACTGGGTCTCGGAACCAACAACTATGTCGAACTTCAAAGCCTTAGACTTCTACTAACTTTTGCTCGAGACATACACTGCAACTCCATCCATATTTTTGGTGACTCACAGCTCGTGATCAATTGGTTCAATAATCTATCTCATTGTCACTCACACACACTGTCTGCACTACTGCAAGAGGTACACCATCTCAGAGCACTTTTTGATTCCATCTCAGTGACTCATATTTACAGGTCTCGGAACAAAGTGGCTGACCAACTGTCCAAAGAAGCTTCGAAGCTGATCTGGGGCACCTAGCATATCACAGAACACATTGATGGACAGATTTACAGATACTTTCATCAGCCTTTTATCGAGTAGGCACCTGCTATTTTCGATGTTTAGTTGTACAGCTGTTTTGGGAGGTTTTGTACTGGCTCCCTCATTTATGTAGGCGGCATGTATATTTATTTTATATTTGTATTAGGTTTCTATTTTAGCTAGTAAGTTATGCACCGAACTTACTATGTGGACACTAGTTTCATATTGAAATGTTTCATTTTTGGGACTTTGATTGCCTGTAGAAAGGCTGAGTGGAAGAATTGCAATAGTTTTTTGGGACTGATCAGTTGTTCATACTACTAGTTTATGTAACATGTAACTTATCATTAATAGAAAAGTTACGAATTTTTTCTTTGTGAAAAAAAGTAAAACCATTTAAACTATAATATAATTACAATATAACCTATCATGAACAAGTATAAAAAAATGATCGCTTTTATTTGAACAAATAATTGTTCTAGAAATAATTAGCTATTACAACTTGACTTCAATAATAAATGGTCAATGCATTCGATAAAATCAAGGGAATTTATTTACTCGTATTTCATATTTTCTAGATATACTTTTTAATAAATTTTATTGATGAAAATTTAAAATGGAAAATGATATTTATCAATTTATATTTTTAATATTTTATTAAAATAATATAATTATTAGTTTATTAAAATAATATAATTATTTAAAAAAAATTATGCTTATGTATTTATATCAATAATATTAATAATTACGCCGAAAGGCGTTCTCTTTGATGTCTTTGGGTGCGAAACATTGTTCACCCCAGCGAATGAGAAGCGTTTGTTATCGTCCTTCCAGCCAATAAAATTTTGACATGTGGCACTTCCTCCAACAAATGAAAATCCTCCATTTGGAATTGGCCCCTCCAGAGATAGTTTTCTAGACTTAGCATGTGGACAATTTCTTTACCAACTATTGCATGACACTCCTACAAAGCCCTTGACAATATTCAATTTTCCATACTGGGCCCTTGACAGTACCCTTTTTTCCATACTAGGAGACTTCAACACAGTCCGATGAAGGAGAGATTTTTCCATGCCAATAACTGTTGGGAGACTTCAATGGAGTTCTAGGAGGGAGAGTTAAAGATAATGTACTACTTCCATATAAAATTTATTTGTGGCCATGCCTTTTCATGGATCCCCTCTCTTGCTTCTATACCCTTCTCCTTCTGCCTTGGCAATATAAACCCTTCGGCCATACCCCCCATTCATTTGAATTCACCTTCTCCATAGCTCGTCACTTCATTCCCCTTCTTCTATATTCCAATCACCCTCTCCTGCCTTCCGTTTTTTTTAGAACCTGGCAATCAGACTTGTACCCTCCACGACTTCCCTACTTCTACCTTGCAACCTCAACGACTTGTCGACTTCCAGCTTAAAGGACTTACGATTACTTTGTCGAGTGAAAATAATGGGTAAGCTACGACTTGTATTCCACTACTAGCAGCTATTTTACAGTGTTGGGACTTCTCTTCCTCTTCGTCATATATCTGACTTAATTCTTCAGCTGAAGAAATGAAGTAAAAATTTTTATTGCCACACACATAAGAGTTGTTATTATGCTTCTGACAAATCCTTCCAAAATTATGTTACTGATTTTGAGTTGTGTCAATTGTGTAGAAGCATTATCCAGTTTGGTCATTCACCAAAAATTCATTGAATCAAAATAACACCTTCTTTTAACAAGATGTTAGCATCGCCATGGAGACATCATTAACTCGCAACACTCTTTCTTCGCTTTTTGCTAGTGTTTTCTATCTGCAGCCAACCATCCAAGTCGTTGCACTTGAACAGATAATTTTTTCTCAAAGTGTGATGCCTCGCTACCGCGTCTCCCTTTCCAATGGTGCTAACAAACATACCATTATGCTCCCTTCTTCACATATTGGCCTTGCACAAAACGAGGACCTGAAAATATGCTCCATTGTTCTCCTCAAAAGAAGCTCATGCACATATGCGCATAAATCCATGTTCATTCCGTACAGAACCCCCCCCCCCCCCTTCCTCTCTTTTATTATTCTCCTCTTATGTCCCTTTTTTATTTCTTCTTCTCATTCCTAAGTTTTTTCTTCCCCTCTTCGCTAATACAATGCTCCTTCTTGCAAGTCGCTTTATGTCCTAGAGCTCCAAATAGTTCAGCATGTTGCACTATTGTTTGGTGACCTATCCCCTCTTATTCTCTCTGTTGAATAGATGCTCCAAGCCACCTCGTCATCCTCTTTTACCTCTCCCTTTTCATCACCACCCTCCCTTGAAAATCAAATTTTGTCCTCCCAAGACTCCACCCCAACACCTGCAACTGCTCTCCCTTTTAAATCACTCTCCCCTACCCAAAAATCTTGGGCTATCCAGGGCAGAGTACTTTCAAAAACATACCTTCGTGAATATAAAAATGCACATGGTGCTATAAAATCGCTAGGGTTTGACCTTGTCGACCGCGACGGCGATAAAATCGATGTTTCCACCTTCAATGACTTCGCCGAATCCCTACATGCTCCAATTCAAGTTGGCCACCTCTACAATGTTTCAAATGGCACCGTGAAGGTCCCCAACCATTCCTATAACCATATTAGATTCCTGTTTGAAATCCTCCTCTTCTCTTCATCAACAGTGTCTAAAATCTTCGATGATGACCTTACAATACCTTCTGATACCTTTCACTTTGTTTCGATCAGTTCCCTCAAACTTTCTCCTCCCAACTCAATCGTTGATGTCATAGGTATTGCCTCGCCCTCTCCTACCTTTGTTGTTCGCAAATGCGATGGCTCTAAAACTCCAAAAAAATATATCTATTCGCGATATGTCTGGGAGCAACATCGATGTCACCTTGTGGGGTGAACACTGCCATGCTGAAGGCTGCAAAATCTCCAAAATTTGCATGGCTTTTGTCATTTCCATACTTGCAATCAGGGGGTAGAATCTTCAAGTTCAATGGCCAAACTATTTGCACAATCCCTGCCACTTCCCTGCTTATAAATCCAGATATCGCTGAAATGTGGCAACTCAAAAAATGGTTTGATGAAGAAGGCATAAAATCTTCATCACCCTCGCTCAGCCGAAAATACATCGACACAAGAAAGAGGCCCCTCAATACAAAAACAATTGCCAACATTCTCTCAATTCTGCCCGGTGATAAAACTCCGTGGATTTAAGTCCGTGCTATTGCAACATCAATTATCATGGATTATTTCTACTTGCTTGCATGCCCCCTTACCATTTATGGGATGAAATGCATGAAAAAGGCTTTACGACAAGATGACAACACCTAGAAATGTTTAAAATGTAAAGGGTCCTTCATTGAGTGCGACTACTGCTACATCCTTCATTTCCAGTTTCACGACCACACTGGCCACCTTGAAAACGTGGTTGCTTTCAGTGAAGCCGCAACTACACTTCTGGGCATCTCTGCAAATGACCTTGCCTCCTCTAAATTGATCCTGGAGCTGTCCTAGAAATATATAGAAAAATCAACGGAATACAATTACTCTTCACACTATCTTTGAAGATAGACACCTTCAACGATGCTGAATAGCTACACCCAATCCTTATGCATGCAGAAGAACTCCCTTACGCCGTTGCATCGACAGTCCTCCTACAAGTCCTGCAGCCTGCTCCTGACCCCCTCAACGCAGGTTCCCGCTAGCTTTAACCATGCATTTCTGCCTGTCACCTGTTTTTCCTCCTCCTCTCATTCGGTACATCCTTTCCTCCTAGTACCTTTATGTTGAAATGGCCATCCCACCTCCCCCCCCCCACACACGCATCCTCCATTGCTTCCCAATGTTTCCCTTGCACTCTTCTTGAACCTTGATTACCATTCATTATTTATTGAGAATACAAATTTTTTAATCATTAATAGCTGATATCTACTATGGGGGCACAATGTTGATGAATGAACGGTACCCCAAGGTCCCTCCGTAGTGACGTAAGAAAGTTGTCAAGTCAGCTCAGCGATAAATCATTTGCCGCGTCGCAAGCTCTATGCTTTAGTGATTCACAAGTTAAAGTTTTAAAGTTGGGATGTGATTGTGCCATCGCACATCGCAATCACAATTTTTTAAGTTTTCTCGTATTGTGCCTAGTTAAACGTTAAAATTTCTGAAACGTGATTTGCAATGAGGGCGCTGATGCAATGTGGTTTCGCAGCCGAAACCTATAAAATTTCAAGTCTAGATTTTTTTTGTCTTATGTATGCAATTTCCTATAGAAAAAGAAGAATAGAGTGGAAGGACAATTTGTTTGTTATACGTCTGTTCTTGCATTGAATTGCATTACATCTTAAAGATCCACCATTTTTATTAAAATTATGTAATTTCATATGTTTATTTGAGATGAATGAAAAGAAGAATTCAATTCCTCTCCTCTGTTCTCGCTCTCTGTCTGTCTGTAATTTTTATTTCTGAAATATTGCTTTGTCTGTGTTGTAAGGGGGAAACACATCCCTTTGTTTTTTATTTTCATTTTCCAACATCATACACATGTTTGATTTGTTGGAAATAATTCCCAACCACTGCCATGAATTTACTGGCAACAACCCACACTTTGAATTGAATTTTTTGGTGCAGGAAGGACGAGTCCAGGATCCAAATCTGAAGTTTTGTTTTCTTCTTTACGCAATTTCCAAAAATGTTCATAGTAGAGTACTCGAGCCATTCTTTGTGTTAATTTCTTCACCCACTGCATTACTTACCATTTTCCCGCAGTTACAACCCACAAGTCTCAACCCTTACCTTTTAACGCACTATTGAAATGTTATTTCCCCACCGATGCGATTTGCTGGGACCTGCAACCCATACCCAAAATCCATACAAACCTTCTACTTCCACCTTACCTTATGCATTTTCCATTTTTCACTTATCGTTGTTTACCGCACCGCAGCCCGCACATTGCACATATTAACTATTTCCCATTATGCTCCTCTCCGAACCTTGCGATGTTGCGATGTGGTATCGTATCACACATTGCAATCACAATGTTTTATGGTTTCCAGTTAATCGGCCGTAGGCTATGTTATGTAAGTCGTGATGTGATATTGCGAGTGCACATCGCAATCACAACACTTTATATTTTATGTTAAAGCCCCACAAGTTATGTTATATGCATTGAAATGCGATAATACTTGTACAGGAAACAATACATCTTATTTTGTCAACTTTAACTTGCTGTAAAGTAATGTATATAGAAAAAATCGTCATGCTTCCATGCACAATCAAGCTACTATGTTGTCACGTGTTCCTCTGCTACTTTTCAAATGGATTTTCTGCTATATTCAACAATATCATTTTTCTTGCTTCCTAATGTAAAAGAAAAAAACAAAAAATTATTCAGTACAAGTCCTTCTTCATACCCTTCCCCCTTATTTCTTTTCCAAAATCCTTTTCACTCTTTAACCTTTTCTTGAAATGTCTTCATTGAAAACAATAATATGAATCTATGTTGCATTCAAACATGTCATGGTTACATGCTATGCTATTATGAATACTTTCCCGAGGTCCATACCATTTTGTTGCATTTGTTCCACAACCTATAAATGAAAAAACACTATATTTCATTTCCACTAGATGTTATTGTGCTCTTCAACTCATCCATGTGGCAGACAGACTTACCACAAGGGCTGCTTGTTCATATCACAAAGTGATTCAGATTTTTGTATTCAATTAAGTGGACTTATGTAAGGGAATATGTTTATTAAATATTCATATTGAATTATTCAATGAAACATAAGCTAGAAAAACTTTAAACAAAGTCTAAAAATCCAAAAAAATACATTTAAAATTATCAAGATGTTGAGAATTTATAAATGAAAGGGCCTTACATCAACAAACTATTAAGTAAATCATTCTTTGTTTTGATAATAACTTCAGAAGGAATTATAATATTACTGAAACACAGTTAATATTACCTAAATATCTTGATAAAAATTAAACATATGAAGTGACAAAATGGATGAAAACTGGAAAAACTCACAGACAACACAGAGTTGTATGAAATAAGTTCAAAATACTTCTTGTATTATTGATGATCAAAAGACTTGTACAATTTTTGTTTACAAAAATTGGCTCGTCCAAGGCTGCAACCCTCAATAACTCAAACTGAGACTTATTTATACTAATTAATAGATTTTACAAAAATCTTAACTGATTTACAATAATAGGATAAGAAGAATAAAAGGAGACAAATATATGGAGTGTCTCTCTTTTTCTGGAGGTTGTTGATGATTCGGCCCTTTTTGGTTAAAATTGTTGCTGACTGGGCCCCTTTTGATGGGAGGCGTTTCTTACTGGATCCTCAAAATTATGATGTGTTGGCAAGTTGAAAACTTAATATTTTACTCGATGGTTTCACAGAATTTATCTCACGGATCTTCACTCGGGATTTCTACATTCATCATTTTCCCAAAGATTTCATCTACTTCAGTATATCTATCAAAAGTTGGTCTTTGAATGAATAGATGTTTGATTTGATGTTGAATGATCAAATCAAATTGCAAAGCTTCAAGAAATGATTCCCCTGTAATTTGACCTTTGATATCTGGAAAATTTGATTTGTCTATTGGAATGGTGTATAACTTTCTGTAGTAATCTTCTAACTTCACCAACTTATCATCTACTCCTACTAGATCTAGCAGTCGTTTATGATTTAAAGCATTAAATTTAGTATGAAACCTTTGAACAATAAAATTTAAAGCTTCACACTTGGTCTGAAACTGGTTGATCAAGTTTCCTTTTTGCAAAACCTTCTTTATCTCCAAAATGGTTGCAGTCCTGTCTGAGATATTGATTGCTTCCAACTCCTCCCTGTTCTTTGAATTGAGAACCTTGATCATGTTAGAAGCTTCATTTTGGTTGTCTTTAAGTTGATCCTTTTGCTCTTGAATTTATGTTATACATTTTTTGATGAGTTCTTGTTGCTCGAAGATGATCTCTATAGATGACCATATTTTAGAAATGGACTTGCTGATGTCTTCCCAAATGGTCTGCTTGGCTTCTCCAAGAGTTTCTACCATAAAAGATTCACTTTCCAATTATTTGATTTTCAGTCCTAGCCGATGAGTCTTTTGCATCTCTTCTACATACAATGTATCATTTTTAATCTTCTAAGGCTCAAGTACTTGAAATATTTGTTGTAATTTCTCATGTGGTTGCTTCTGTATGGCCAACTCTTGTGCCAATTTTGTTGCATCAGTTGTAGAAAAAGTTGTTGAAAGTTTTGTACCTACAGAAAAATTTTGAATTGCTAAAGTAGGATCAGTATTCACTTGGAGTGTTGCTTTTTCTTTCAACATTTCTTCAATTTGTTCTTCCATATTTCTAATATGTAGCTTTTGATCAATGATCAACTTAAGCATTTCCTCTTTGTCATGTTCATTCTCTACCATCTCTTTATTCTTTAGGTCTTCAGTTGAGGTTAGCTTGAGTTGTTTTCGCAAAGCAGCAATGTATGCAATTTTCTTCTTTATAATTTCCTCAAATAACTTGCGGTCCTTAGGATCATATCCCACTTTCAATACGATTTCTTCCAATTTATTCATCCTATTTTCTTTAGCTAATGAAGACAATTTCTCAAGCTTCAACTGGGATTACATATTTGACAGTGCTACTTTGAATTTGGAAAGAGACATAGGTGTTGTGGTCATTGTTCGAAATAGCATTTCTCCTAATTGCATGTGCATGTCCATCTAGTCAATTGGATGTATATTTTTTGTATCAAATGAGAACAAAATCTTCTTATACTCAGCATGTGTCTTTGGAAATGGCATGGTTTCTTGCAGAAAGGACATCGACATCCTTCCTTTCTCACTATGAAAGGCAGTGAGAAGTCTGTGTTGTGATGTAGATGTCTGTTTCCAGATTTGGCTGTAAACATCTGCTTTCAGTGCTTCATTATTTTGCTTGATGTCTAGATATTTAGAAAAAATATATTTCTCTTCATAAGACCTGGCATCTAAATTCTAGATGATTTCTAGTGCCTCTCTTGTAGGTGATGTTGATGGAGGAGTCTGAGGAACATTGGTGGATGTGGACACTTTAGTATCTCCCAAATCTATAATCTATGGTATTTTGTCTTCTGAAACGGTGGAAGTGAGCTTTGCCTTCTTGTGTTGTAAGATGAATCCTTTCATGATTTCCTTTGAATGTGGTGTCTCTTCTATGATCCTCTTTTGCTGCTTACTATCAGGCACTAGTGTTTCTACATTTGAAGTGGAAATGACTTGTTCCTCTGATTCATGCAGAGTACCTTCTACCCATTCATCCTGGTTCTTGTATTTCTCTATTTCTGGTCTAGAAATATGTGTGTAAGGAGGTGTCTTGAGTTCAACCCCTAGAGCAGAAATAATGCCATGGGGGTCATATGACCAGGTAAAACTTGATTGAAAACCCATCTTCTTTAATACTACATCTACATCAGCACCAGTTGCTTTGGTATTCCAGATGAATGATCCAACATTGGCCTTGATTTTAAATTGGCCTTTCCTCTTTCCTAAAACAAAATCTATTTCATCCATATTCAACATTTGTCTTATGTACTCTAAGGAGAAAATTCTCATAGGCACATATCTTGGAAGTTTGTATGGTGTTAGTTTGCAACCATACACCCTGATTTTTGTGTATTTATTATACAGATATCGATCACCTAGCTTTCCTTCTTCACTGAGGTGCATAATTCTTTTAATGTCTTCTCCAATTCTAGGCTCTGATTGAGTAGTAACGAGCTTCCTTACTAGATGAATGAATGAATATATGAATTGTGATTGATTTACTCCCTGTGCATCTTGTCTGTTCAAGTGAATAGGCAACATTTTTTCCTACTGAAACAAAATCATATGAATATCACAGTAGAGTAATTAAATGCTCCTTGTGTGGTGAAGTTCATGAAATGTTCATGTATAATATCAACCAAGAAATGGCCATAATTTTACATAAATAGTGGTGAATTGTTAAGACTAAAGATAGATAAGAAACCTAGAATGGGTTCATCAACAGTTTCATCGTTTGGATATCCTAACAGATAAGAAAGAAGGGAGATGCAGTATTTGCAAGCTATAGGAAAAATGGAAGATGCATATGGGGGATTTCTCTTTGGTGATTCTGCATCTTCAGGTAAGAAAATATCAAATATCTCAACTCTCTCAGGGAAACATAATTTATGATAAAGTTCCATGAGGGCAGGAGGAGAGAAATAGGATAAGGCATCATAAGGAGGGATGAGAAGCATGTGGTTAATAGTTTCACGGCATATGGTGATCAGAATGTTTCAATTCTCAGCGACCACTGACCTGGTGATAGGGTCATATTGCTTCTTCGTTATCCATGTCCAACATAGATTCCCAAAACCTGATAGGGCCTTTGTTATCCATGTGCTTCTGTTTTAGCCACACATGAAGTTAATAGAAATCAAATTCATAGTGGTAGTCTGTGATTTTTAAATAAGCATCGGCTAAGGGTATGAGGTCGATATTGGTTACCGGAGTTTCAGGAATGTCTTTCGCAACAGATTTGGTAGCTTCAAGAATGACCTCAACAGCTGAATGAGTGACCTCAGAGATGACCTCTATAACACTATCGAAAATTGGTATTTCTTCTGTCACTATTTTCTTGCCTTTACCTTTAGGAATTTTTTCTTTCTTCATTTTGGCCTTAGGTGCCATGCTTCACTGATATAGACTAGTACAGGACTTTGAAGCTCGGGTTAAAGTAACAATGACAAAGTTTTGTGAATATGAAGGGTGTTTTCAGAAATGGCAGTTCGATGTGAAATGAAATGAACAATGAAATGAATTTGATCGACAATGTAAAGTAAAGAACGAGAGGCTGTTGGTAATTTTATAGACTCCACTTTGGCTTTAACGATCATGGCTAACAATCTAACTAAGTTTAATTTTGTAATGGTCTAGGAGAAAATCTATTTCCCAATGGGAGGATTAACGGTATGATGGATCAATATGGACTAACATACAAGTGACGTGGAGGGAGAGGATTGATTCGTCGACAACGGATATGGCACAGGAATAAATGCTCATCAGCGGATGAAAACCAGAGGCGGATTGAGGGGGGGGGGGGGGGGTCGGGGGGGGGGGGGGGGGGGGGGGTACCTCCGCGGGCCGCGCGCAGTTTAGGCGGAGGGGGTGCGGGGGGCGTGCGTGCTTCCACGTGGTGGAAAAGGAAGAAATTAATGCGGGTTTGGACCTCCCCCTCTCGTTGTTGCACTGTGGGGGGGGGGTGTGAAGTTGATCTCTGTCGTGGATCTCAGGAGACCTCCAGATCTACCGTCAAAACAGACCATCGCTTTATCTCCAGTGATTGAAATGCTTTGTCATTTAGTGACCTTATAATAAAATCATAATAGCATATATATATATATATATATATATATATATATATATATATATATATATATATATATATATATATATATATATATATATATATATATATATATATATATATATATATATATATATATATATATATATATATATATATATATATATATATCAATTTAATAAATGAACATCAAACCCTTTTTCAATGGTTTTAACGTACATAAATTAAAACTTTACATTTTGAAAATCTAGCACATTTAAACAGGCAGTCATTTTTCATTTCAAACACTAAAGCATTAGCATTTTTTTATTTCATGTTTCCCTAACATTTTTTCTTTTGCCTCCATTATTTACAACAAAGTACTCTATCATTTTTTCTAACATGGATGTAATAAAATATTTTTTTCCTAACATTTTTTAAATTTTTTATTTTTCATCCATGTTCTAACTTACAATTTATTTTTTTATTTTTTAAACTACCATGCTAACTTATCAAAATCAAATAATTTTACAACAGGAGGCAATTCAATGGTGAGGATTGAATCACACAATTTAATTTTTTAGATTAAATGACAAATATCATATCATAAGGTCAATGATTTAGATTGCGATGCAATGGAGGGTGAGCAGTGTTGACCCTTAGATCTAGCCATAGATCAATGCTGGACGGAAAATCGCAATTTCTTACATCACAGATTTCACCGGATAACAGTAAGACTTGGTTGTGTAAATTATATTTCTTGCAATGCGATGAGGAGAAGGGCCACGTGTCGACATACTGCATTAGCACTTATCACACATCGCATGATTTATGGTTTAACCATTATCGGTATAAGAGTTAAACTTGCAGGCAAGCGAAATGCGATAAGTTATAAAATTTCCTATGTTGTGATGCGACATCGTCATCACAACTTCACAACGGTGGAATTATATGTTTGTTGTTAATGTTATTTTTTAAGTTTGCCAATATGCGATGCGCCGTGATTGGTCACTATATTGTGGGACCATAGAACCACATTTTCGCCTGTATGCATGTTGTTTGGGAGGATTTGTGCTTTGTTTAAAGTCCTGATAAAGTGATAGTTGTTGATTGCATGCTTATGTATCTTTAATAAAACTCCAAAAAACTATTCTGTTGCGAGTAAAGTGAGTTGATGTCACCCTTACATGTATCACAATGAGATTCACGACTGCTCCTTTCGACGTTCCCTTGCACCTCCCAGTGCAATTATTAGTTTTTATTAATGTGAATGTGTTAATATTTATTGGATTTGGATATTTGATGATGCGACAAATTTTTATATTCATTGACTTCTACTTTCTTTAATAAAAGATTTGGAAGGGTCACATTTTAATATAATGGATATCACATAGCCGACCTACAAAATCGCTAGGGCAGGCCCAGGAGGCCGTGTGGCTCATAATTCCCACAAGAAAATCCCCAATTTCCTTACCACCTAATCAGGTTTAAAAGGTTTAAAGAAGAAATTAATTCACAAAAAGAACACGTAAAGGCACTTTGGTTTGAATACCTCTTTGAGCAATGATTCATTTAATAGTTTATGAAGGTTCCTCTGTATACTTTGTCACAATAGTTTACTAATGATTTTTTTATTTATTCCACACACTATCCATCTTATAATATTATGAGGAACATGTCAAAAATGGATAACTACCCATGTGTTGTCAACCAATGTTGACTACTCTCTTTGGAAAATGGGTCAACAAATTTTTCCCTTCCAATGGTTACAAATTTAGATTAGGAGTTGTCTATGGAGGCAAAAGAATTGTCTCGACGGCTAAAAGTGCTTAGAATCTAGGCAAAAAAACAAAAACAAAAAACTTGCAGTAACATTGTTTGAATAATGTTTTTGATGGTGGAAATGGATTCAGCACCATCAAAAACCTCTAGAGCACCCTAAATCTTGAAGTTTGATATCTATAACCTGAATTTACAAAAATCTTTGCCAAATTTTATTAAAATCTTGCCTAAATTTATATTATTTTCAAGGCAAAAAAACAGGCTAATCAGACTATGGCTTCAGATTACAAAACACATGTTAATTTTGACCTCTTGCCACCAATACTGTAACTTGTGACAATGTTGTTCTATATTTTTTCATTACGTAAACGTTGTTCAGGGTTCTACTTAGGTTCTAATTAGGTAATTGAGAGTATGGTTTACTCTTTTCTGCACTTTTGTGACATATCATGAACCTTTTCTAATAGAGATATATAGTTTGTTCTCTTATCCATCTTTTTTTTTTAATTTAATTTCGTAAATAAGAAAAGAAGTGTAAAAATATATTAATTTAATTTATTTTCTTTTTAACTCAAATTTAATTATATATATATATAGATATAAAATTTAGAAGTCTAATTAAATAATATATATATATATATATATATATATATATATATATATATATATATATATATATATATGAACTATGAACAATTAGAAGTCTAATATGTTTAATTAGAGACCATTATCCTTATTACAAATTTGAATTTGCTCAAATGATTATTACGACCCACTATTATCAGTATTATTTTAGTGAATATGATGTGTCTAAATAGACGTACATTTCAGGCAAAATAAAAATAAAGATTCATAAAGAGATATATATATTGAAATGGTTGAACTAGTGGATTTTATGGATTTTGATGATTATTTATTTATTTTATCAACTTAAAATAGTTCTATATATTGGTAATTATTAAATTGCTTATAAATATTTATAATTATTAAATTTTGAATTCTTTTGCGGATTAAGTTGGTAAATGGTCTAAGAATTATTTTGAATAGTGTTTGTATGTAAATTTTGTTTCCCCAGAAGTTCGACATATCAACTATCTTCTTAGGGGGTGCACATTCCTTTATTTCATCAATTCATTGGCTTAGAGTTTTGGATCTCTATGGTTTTATAATCTAAGACAACATCCTTTATGTTGGATGTTTATTTTAGATTTTTATAATGTCTTCTTGTAAATAAATCATAGAAAAAACAACCCTCTTTACATAAGCTACCAACACTCTAGCTAGCATATATTGTTTTGCAATTTATAATTTTTTTAATTCCATTCATTAATAAAATTTGTATTTCAATTTATTATTGTGCTTTAGAAAATTTATATTTGTTTTCTCATTTATATTTCCTCCATTATTTCATTCTCTAAACAATCTAGATTGATATTGTTATAACAGTCTTCTGATTGTTATTTCTTTATGCATGTCCTGAAAATTTTTAGGGTATACGGAGTTGGCTCTTCAGCTAATTGAACATGGTGAATATTACTCTCATCTTGCCAAGTGGCCTCCCATGGTGGAATACAAGACCATTGATGTTTCAAGAGATCCTATCAAGTTGTTACTCATGGAAGCCCTTGTGTGATAGAAGAATAAGATAATGAATAATTTTGGATGACTACAAATAATGTTAGGGAGGCATTAAATAAGAAATAATATTAGAGTTGTGACACGTGCCTGAAGGTATATGTTAACCTTGACATTCATTTATTTTAAGTATAGAGAGACACACATGCTTTGTAGAAATGGTTAAATTTCTTAGTTGGTTATTATTCCATTAAAAAAAATGACAAAAAAAGAATCACATTCATGCTCCTTAAGTCCATTTCTTGTATTAAATATTAGTGGAATAACTATTGGGAGATGCATATTAGAGATGACTCCATAATGTTTAGGATAGAACCCACTTGGGTGGAATTTTTTTTTCCTTAAAAGAGAAATTCTACTCCATTGGAAACTATAATGACCAATAGACAAGATGGAAAACTTGAGAAGGCTATAAGATAGTTTGAAGTACACCAATACCTTCAACACCTTACTCTAAAATAGGGGCATTACATAATTTATGTGGAACTTCATACTAGGGTGCCATAATGGCCTATATAGGTACATCTTAAATATCAAGTTTTTGGACGTCAATTATGAGAGGAATAAATTTTACACACAAACCCTAATTGAGGTGATTTTCAAAACATTAGAAAGTTTATGGCATGTAGAATAATGTTGGTTCATGGATGTGAAATATACAAGAAAATTATTTACTCAAGAAAGCGACTCTTGATGCTTCAAATTGGATCTAGAAGATTTTAGACCCAAAATATTTGAACTATGACCCACCACTAAAATGGATCTTGTAATAATATTCCTCCAATTTATGCACCCAAGATGTACCAAGATAGATGATAAATTATAATGTTAATTTTCGATCAAAGTCCAATTATGTTGCTGCAAAAGAAGGATTTTTTATGGTGAATTTGCATTTATTATTTAGATCTAAACAAAATATAATTAAATAGTTGATATCTAATCCCCTAAATTGATGATGTATTTTATCAACTCAAAAAATCCAAGTTTCCACGAACACTTATTTGAAGTCATGTTATCATGATGTATTAATTGGAAAAACAATATATGGAAGATCACCATTAATTCTAAATAAGGTGTTCTAAAGTGGTTGGTCATGCCTTTTGTTGGAACGGGGTTCCCTAACCTGCGTTTTTTATATAATTTTGTAATAGTCGGTCTTGCGTAGGGGTTTTGGGGTGGGTCAAATCCCATAATCTTGTGTAGCCACATCGAATGAATGACCTTTGATTAGAGTGAGAGTAAAACGCAAAGCAGGAAGTACTACCGAACCAACCAAGAAGGGGATATATCCATCGACACTCCACTAATAGAATCGGCTACGCACACAGGAAAAAGTCCTCCAACGACACTGCCTTCAAGTCAGCATAAGGGTAAGAACTCCCCCACACCTCTGACACCACCAGAAGAAGATATGGCCACACACATGTAGCTACCCACCTTCAAGGGTGTAGAAGATGAAGATACAGACTGATTTTGGTTTGTAGAAGAATCAATATGAACTGCGCAGAATGTGGCTACCGATGTTGTAAAAAGAGCAGAGCTATCCCTCGCTTTTGAAGGAAGGGCCTTGGACTGGTATATGGGGTACGTAGGCCAGCATGCATATCTCTCTATTCGAGATATTAAGAAAGCTTTAAAACAACAATTCCGGAAGCCTAAGTCCTACTCGGAGCTAGTAACTGACCTAAAAGACTTTAGACAGGGACCCACTAAGTCTGTATGGGAAGTTGATTAGCAGTTAAAGAAGGTTATTAGAGATGGGGAATTTCAGTTTGATGATAGGTAGCACAAGGAATGGTTTATCTCTATGTTGCTACCTCACCTGCGTGGACCTATGGGTCAAAAAGAGATTGAGATGCAAGAGAAAGCCTTGGAGATTGCTATGAAACTAGAAGCTACACCAAGAGATGATGCCCAGTTTGGGGTGCAACAGATCTAGGGATAGCTGGAGGAAATGCACCTTGAAATCCAGAATCTATGAAAATAATGAGGGAAAGAAGCTAGCCTAGACGTATGATGCATACGATGCAAGGTGTCGGGCCACACCAAGGATCAGTGCCCTCTGCTCGCGAACTACATGCAGGTTGGGGGGCCCAAACCATTGCACCCTAAAGAGGCTACGAGGCCAAGTGGTCCGACATTATGGTGTGATGATTGTTGTGTTTTCGGACTACATGATACCAACCACTGACCAACCAATGTCCTCGTCTTGGTGCTTATGTTCCAGAATTGAAGCAACAATGGTGTCGATTTTGCTCCTCTATGGGACATGACAAGCATAACTGTCGGACCTATGACTTGATGATAGACCGAGGGAACCTATACAAGGTACAAGATGACCCTTATTCACCACTATCTCCCTCAGGCAGAGGAGGCTCCCCAACAGGAGGTAGGGGAGGGGGAAGGGGTGGAGGTGCAAGTCGGGGAAGGGGGAAATTGATTTGTTACAATTGTGGAGAAATAGGGCACTTCGCAAGAGACCATCTGAATTGTAGAAAATTGGATCACGTGATCGAAGATTTCCAAGTACTGATAGCAAAAATGCAGGAAAAATAGTATACACCAACGCAGAATGTGCAGAGGGTTAAGGGAGAACCATGTGATGAGGGACAAAGTATTAATGTCATAACGCGTGTCAGCATGGCTACCGGTGGATATGGCAAGAAAGTTTTGGCTGAACCCCTTATCCGGAAGGCTGCTATCAAATAGGAAAGTCGGGACCTACAGAAGGAGAAAGAAACCTTTGTCGCAACCCGCAAGGACTTTTCCAAGGATGAGGCATCTACCTCCAGGGCTCCAAGAAACCTAAGAGCAGACGATAAAGTTAAACCATTCTTACAAGCATGGATGAAGCTAATACACAACCAGAAGGTGGTAGAAAATCTTCAAAAACTGATACACAGCTACGCGGAAAGAACTGACCCTTCTACGGAGGTTAGAGATGTTCACAAGTTGTACACGCACAAGAAGCACACTGGGTGGGAGATGCAGCTAACAGCACAGATCGACAACTATGAAATGGATTAGATCATCTTGGATCTAGGATCAAATGCAAACGTATTGCCCAAGAAAACATGGCAGTGGATGGGGGAACCTAAGCTGGAATGGTCTGCTATACAGCTGCGCATGGCTAACCAAGAAAAGATCATACCATTGGGGAAGCTGTCAAAGATTATGGTAGATCTTGCAGGAGTTCAGGTATGGGAAGACTTTGAGGTAATTCATGTTATGGAAGATGCGGACCGTTATCCTACACTCCTAGGACTGGATTGGGCAATAGACATGGGAGGTATTATCAACTTAAAGAAAAGGAGCATGGCTTTTGAGAATGAGGGTACGAGAGTGATAGTCCCTCTAGACCCTATAGAAGGAGAGAAGTATACAAAAAGAGTGCACGAAGGAGACGACGTAGATAATATTTATAGACTCACCGCCTGGGACAAGGGTTGGATTAATCTCACAGCTGATGGTGTGCTTTGCTGGGAGAAAGACAGTGAATTCCTCTCTGAATTCGAGGGGGAGATAGAAAATTGGAAGAATTAGTTACATGATGTATCTGTGCTATGATGTCTCATGATTATGATAAGCTTCCGATGTATCTCCTTATAGGTAAGAGAAATGCCCTACATTGATGGTTCTGGTAGTATTAGTGATTTCTTGCAAACATTTGAAGCCGAAGTCCTGGCCACTTAACCTAGCAATGCGCACAACCCCTGCGCGGTGGTGGGAAACGCATAAGGGGACGTTCCATGATTGGGAGGAATATCGTGAGAGGATGGTCCTGTGGTTTGAACCCTTGATTCACCTATGCGTGAAGAATTTACTTGGCCCAGGAGACCCACGCAAGCACTTTTTCGCATGGATAGAGGAATGGTGTGAAAGAACTATAGATGAATGGGTCCACTTGTTCATTCATGCCTTGGGGGAAATCCCCACCACATGGTATTTAGATGCAAAACTACATCAGTGCACTCACCACAGGGAAACCCTGAAGGACGATTTTTTTGGGATGTTCGGATTGATAGGTGGAACAGAGGCACTTAATGAAGCCCTGTAGGATATAGATGCCTTAGCATTTGATGAATCACTCGTGTGGAATACAGGGCAGCATCTTGGGATACACAGATGCAGGATATTGTCAACTGCCACAATCTATCAATGGAAGAATGCGATGAAGACTCATGAAATGTCACTATCATGGAATCGAAGGGAGAACATGCAGTTGTTGGTCCCCCATTGTAGACCATTGATGTGACCAAGCCTCTTAAGCTAAGGGAAGTCAACATTGGAAAATAAGAGTAGCCTAAGCTAGCTAAAATTGGGAACTACTAGGATGATGATGTTGTTGGGAGAGTCGTAGAACTCCTCACAGAATACTAGGACCTATTTACTATGAAATTCTTGGAACTCAAAGGGATTACAAGGGACCTAGGGGTCATGCACATCACTTTAAAACCAGATGTGTGCCCTGTTAAGCAGTGTCCTTATCAATTGAACCCCAAGTATAAGCAGAAAGTTAGGGAAGAACTTGAAAAAATGATACCTACAAGTATCATCGAACCAGTTGAACAGTCTGATTGGGTAACTCCTACAATGGTCTAGGAGAAAAATATCAAGGGAGAAATAATAATCTGTGTTGACCTGAGAAAATTAAATGATGCCTGCGCTCACGAACCCTTCCCTATGCTATTTTCTGATGAAATTCTTGATAGCGTTGGAGGGTGGGAAGCATACTCATTCACTGAAGGGTTCTTGGGCTACCATCAGATCAGGATCGCACCTGAAGATTGCAGCAAAACTACAATCGCCACTAAATGGGGATCCTTCCAGTACACTGTCATGCCATTTGGGCTTAAGAATGCCCCTGCCATATTTTCGTGGGTGGTGGTCACTATATTCAAGAAATTCATGCACAAGATCTTGGAGATGTATTTTGATGATTGGACAATATTTGGTTTGGTAAATAATCACATATCAAACCTATGCATGATGTTAGACGCCTGTAGGAAGCACCATATTTCCCTGAATATTAAGAAGTCCATATTTTGCATACCTTTTAGGATATTTCTAGGCCACATAGTCTGTCGGCAGGGGCTGATGGTTGACCTTGCCAAGGTTGCAGTTATCATCAACTTAGCAGTCCCCATAACTGAGAAACAGTTGTGCTTTATCCTTGAGCATAAAGGTTACTACAGGAAGTTCATTCAAGGATATGCACTAATCACAACACCCATGAAGAAGTTTCTAAAGAAGTATGTTTCATTATTTTGGGATGCAGAGTGTCAGAAGAGCTTTAAGTTACTCAAGAAGAAGGTGGTCTCTGCACCTATCCTCTTTTTTCCTGACTAGGCGAAGGTTTTCCATGTACATGTAGATGCTTCAGGGATCACCCCAGGAGTTTTCCTTACGTAGCCTAGGGAAGGAGACATCGACCATCTAATTGAATTTGCTAGTAGAAAACTCTCTAGTGCAGAGCACAACTACTCTACTACAGAGTGCGAGGCGTTGGCCATGGTATACGCCTTGGAGAAATATCGGCATTATCTGTTAGGAAGGCGCTTGAAGATGTTTACAGATCACTCAGATTTGAAGTATCTAGTGAATAAGCCTTTTTTGGTGGGGAATATTTTCAGATGGTTGTTGCTATTTCAATAATATGACTTTGAGATCATCGTGAAGCTGAGGAAACTAAATGTCGGGCCAGGCCACTTATCCCAAATCAAAAGTGGCGAAGAGCCAATCAACCTAGAAGAAGGATTGCCCGATGCGTAGCTGTTTTATATTAAGGTAGTTGATGCACAATTCACCAACATCATTCACTTCTTAACTATGGGGATGGCGCCTAGAGAGTATTCAGTACAACAGAAGAAAGAACTGTTAACCCACGCAATGGATTTTACCATCACAGTAGGCCACTTGTATAATCTTGGAGCCAATGAGGTGCTACAAAGATACGTTTTGGAGCATGAAAGACACACCATCTTAGCAGAAGCCCAAGGGGGCATAGCAGCAGGTCAATATGCAGGGAAGGTGATAGTGCAGAAGATCATGAGAGTTGGGCTATGGTGGCCCACACTACATAGCGACTCTCACGATTATTGCAAAGCCTGCGACACATGTCAAAGGATAGGAAGACCCTCGTGCAGAGACAAATTCCCTTGCAACTGCAGATGTCCCTGCAGGCGTTTGAAAAATGGGCCATAGATTTCATTGGGACCATCAACCCGCCAGGGAAGAAGACAGGTGCACGCTACATTATCACTATGACTGATTATGTAACTGGATGGACCGAAGCACAAATTGTGAAGGATTGCATTGCAGATACCACTGCACACTTCATTTTTGAACATATTCTAACCAAGTTTGGCTGTCCAAAGATCTTGATGATTGATATAGGTATGAATTTTGTTAATGAAACAATACAAGCCTTGACTAAAGAATTTCGGATCCACCACGTGAAAAGCACCCCATATCATCCACAAGAAAATGGAGCTATAGAAGCTTTTAATAAAATCTTGGAACATGCACTAACCAAGGTCTGTAATGTTGATCACATTGACTGGGACGTGCACATCTCATCAGTCCTTTGGGCCTATCGAACCACCTACAAGAAATTGTCTGGGAAAATACCATTTCGGATGGTTTATGGAAAGGAGGCCAATATTCCCATGGAGTATATTGTTCCTAGCCTGCACATCGCAACCTTTACAAACATGGTAGAGCCTAATATCATGGAGGAGTGATAAGTGTAGCTCGTGGCCTTGGAGGAAGATCATTTCATTGCTAAATTCCATCAGTAAGTTCAGAAGGCCCAGGAAAAATCATGGCTTGATCAACATATTTGGCAAAAGATCTTCGCGGAGGGTGAATTGGTCTTGCTATATGATAACTAGTTTGCAAAGCACCCAGGGAAGTTCCGTTAGCACTGGCTAGGCCCCTATATGGTAAAGGAACTTATTGATGGAGGAGTTGTCCCGTTAGCCACACTGTGTTGTGATATGGTACTAGAATATGTCAATGGTAGCTATCTCAAACCATATTGGATCAAAGTACTATATGGCCGGAGTAGCTGTATGGGGCGGAATACACGCAGGTAGGGGGGACAAATGTAAGCTAGACCATGGTACGTGCAGGGATTGATCGCAGGTATGGAGACCTTGAGAGGTGCGCTGGGAGCACAGGAGGTGCGCTGGCAGTGCAGGGGTAATATACATCTGCGAAAAATAGTCGTTGGAACAATAAAACTGGGTAAAAAACGAATTTTACCATTGAAAGGAGCGAGCGGCCGACAATTAATGAGGAAATTTTTGAACATTTTTTTACCGTTTACTTGATGGTAAGTTTCAGATAAATTTCACCCAAGCATTGGTCACCACCCAAGGCTATAAAAGTAGGAGGGGAGCTCGGAAGAGGGTTTCGTGCATTCTGAACAACTTTTGCCTTGCAACTTCTGGTAACTATTATACTATGTTCATGTCTGGGCATGCTACCCCCTCTGACAATAGAAACCCTGAGTTCATATTCCACACAAGAATGATTTCCTCCAATCCTGCTGAATATTCGTATACTGTGGCCTCATCGAAGAAAGAATCTGATGAAATACTAGAAGTCACCCCTGAGGTTGAGGAAGTTGTGTCCACACCGAGCAAGGGAAAGGAGGTGGAGAAAAAGAAGGGGAAGGGAAAAGGCCAGGAGCAAGGGCTGGGGAGGACTACGAATTGGGATGGGGTGAAGCCACGTACCTCCCCTTGAAATTTGAAATCCTCGCAAATGGTGCCCCAGGCACATTCAGCTAACCCATCAAAGAGACCTCTATCTGCTCAGGAAGAGTCTCGAATCGCTGAACCAATAGACTGGCTGCCACCCTATGTTCAGCCTCGCAGGCCCTCAGTGCACACGTCCAAGAATCTCGATGGGAAATGTGCCTATCTGCAACTGCCTCTGATTCCAGGCGAGGTGCTCATCATTGGAGAATCCTTTGGCAAGCTCCACACGATCAAATTCGACGATCATGACTTAGCCAACCTAGAGGCCTTCCCAGAATTGGCACCAGAATTATATCTCGAAAGTGTATTGGAGGATGACGTGTTGAAGGTAGTCCCCATGCCATGGGCAAGCAGATTGACTAGTTCCACATTATTAAACCTGCTGCAGGTGCCTCAATTTGGCCACTACAATATCATAGAGAGAATTTTGCAACAGCCGCTAGCTCTGGTCCATGACGGCTGCTTGTGGATCGAAGACCACATTCCCATTGATGCAGTGCTCATTCACTGTATCACTGGTCTTCCCATCAAGGGTCTGAATCCCATGGAGTGTGTCAGTGAGAAATATGAGCAACATATCATTGATAAGGTGCGTGCTAATTACCACGTTGAATGGAACACTAGGGGGTTCATGATCAAAACTATTAGAGACCCTAGTGCGCACATGGGCACCTTGTTGTTAGCATGAAAAATGATGTGAAAATTCTAGGTTGCCACGGTCCCCACATATGTAATTCAGTTGGCCGGAAACTGCGAAAAAAGGGGTCTAATTCAACTGGTCCCAGTTCCTGTGTAATGAATTTCTGGAGAACATGCGCGAATCCCAGGATCATGGAAGGGCATTCTGCTAATCTTGGTTATTGCTCCTCATTGCGTTATTCACATGGGAAGCCTTGGAAGACTCATTCCTCCCTGAGCTCGAGCCGCATATGTGCGAAGGGGCACGGTATGAAAATCTATGGGATTCAAAGGATGAGAAGCGCATTAAAGATAATAAGGTCTTTTGGGTCCTATTTCAGAGTGGGCTCACAGCAGAAATCCACTCCCGGCCATGCTTCTCACCAAAAATCTATGACAAGTATAAGAGCAACACAATGTTCCAGGTTATGATGCACAATGTTCAGATCTGGGGCCGTAAGGATCCAACATGGGTATCATTGCCATATATGGTTGCTGATGAGGAGATTGACCGTCTTATTGCTACTTGGCCTACACACTGGAAACTAGGCTCCAAATCAAATATGTAGGACATTGCAAGTATGAGTGCCAAGAAGACCACCTCGTTGGATACCACCAAGGTGACAGAAGGACATGGCAAGGACGTTGAAAAGGGTGTGAAGTAGGATTCGCAATAGGATCTGGGCACGAAGCGTCTGGATGCATAGGGTACCGACTCCCCACATGGTATGAAATAGATTGGTGACCATATTAAAGGCTAACGAAAGAAATGACGAGCTACAAGGCCGGGTCGAGAAACTAAAGTTACTTTAACAGAGGAAAACCTGGAGCAGATGGCAGATGCAGTCACCCTCACATCAGAAGATAAATGGCTGGCTTTGGAAGAGAATCAAAAGGCCACAGTCACTACACTCCAGTTTGAGCTCCGAGCATTGCAGCTCAAAATCGACACCCTACAGACAAGCATGATTCAGACAAAGCCGCACCCAACAACCAACAATGAATTTATCATTACAAGAGAAAGTTGCCTCTGCCCCCTACCAGGTGCAACATTCATCTCGAGCCCACTTGCCTTAGGAGTGCAAGTCCAGGCCTACGCAGAGGTACAATTGGATTTAGCCTGACTACCGCATGAACCATTACAGGTGCTCCATGCATCCCTTTTTGAGGAGATTCAATAGAGATACTACCGGGTGCACCAGTAGCTTAGTACAACTGAGGAGACGATTGTGGAGAAAATCAGTGAGGTGTCCCATGCACAGGTTGCATGCACCCTCACTGCCATGTAGCAGATCGAGTTGAAATGCCTAATCAGTAGGCTCTACACAGATGTAACTAAGGATATCCCAGCTTCTACTACGCCCCATGCCAAGATTGAGGGGCTTATTGAAGCACTAAGGGCTTCGAGGACTAAAACTCTGACTATCAAGACAAAGATGGAACAACAGGTTGCTGCCTTACAGGCCAAATTACAGCCAAAAACTCCACCTGAGGTAAGAGCCTAGTGAGCCACACTCGTTGCAGAGGCCACCAATATTATTAACGCTCATATTTCCCAGGGCGTAGATTTTTTGGATACTTCTATGCAGTTATGGTCTAAGGTGCAGCGCAACCCTCTCCTCGTGATTTTACTCAAGAGTTTGAACATCTCGAAGCTACTATGTCCACTTTGATTCCAGCTCAACGCCTGGTATGATTGTGTACCTGCCACACACTTAGAGATGACATTGAAGAGCTCCGCCACAAAAATAAGGTTCTCAGCGATCACCTCAAGCCTTAGGCCGATGAAGCCCTCAAGCTCTCTCAGGAAGTAGCTATCGCAGTTAAGCAACTGACCCAAACCTTGGAAAGCATCACTACTACTACAAAAGTTCCAACGTCAAAGAAATTCATGGATATTTCTCAGAACGCTGCTACGCAGAGCAAAGGAGTGATGCCCCTATTGGTTGATGTGATCAAGTTGCTTCAGGAAAAGATGCAAACCCCATGGTTGTAGTGAATCGGGATGAGTCACAAGATTGTGTTGAGGGCTTTTTGTAACAGGGTTCCCTAACCTACGTTTTTTATATAATTTTGTAATAGTCAGTCTTGCATAGGGGTTTTGGGGTGGTTCAAAGCCCCTAATGTTTTGTAATGGGTTAAAGGGTAGCTCTCTGGTCCACAAACCATGGTTTGCAGGCCATCAGATAGCAAAGGCTACGATGCTATAAATGGATAGATAGTTGGGTCTAGTAAATAAAAAAGATGTAAGATTCATGCTACGTGCGAATTTTTAAGATTTTTTTGCATTTTTTTGGGTAAGGACTCCTGATCACTGTGTGCGTGAAGATCCTCAATCCTGTTGTGTGCGGACCCCGCTAGGCTATGTGCGCAGGTTGTTTTTGGGTTGTAAGTGGATCCTTGATGCTAATTAACGCATAATATATTTGAAATATGTAATATTCCCAATTAGCCCAAGCTAATGGAAATATACAATTTTGTCTCATTTTCTTATTAGAAGAATAAATGTGTAAAGGAGGACAATAAAAACTCCTAAAAATAGTGAATAAATCAATGCCCAATGAGAACAAGGTTAAATCTGGGTTGCCTAAATAAAATACCCCTATGTGTGAAAGGGATGAAGACATTTGACTGGGTTAACATGACCAAATCAACAAAATTGTCTAGATACAATGTACCTACTAGATGCACAATGCAGTTTTTGTTGGAGGCTACATATGTGAATGTAGCTAAATCATTGAGATGGTTTAGGGTTTGGCAAGGATTCCATCTTATTTAAGGAAGAGGAGAACAACATGAGAAGGTTGTTGAATACCATATGATTTCTGAAGAATTTGTCTGTTTAGACATTTCTCATTCTCTTGTTGTTTAGCTGAGAATAGTGTTGTTTAGCACTTAGGTGTTCCTGATCGGGAATCCCACCTCTTCCATTGAGTAGCTCAAGGAGGAGTCTTGCATTTCTTAACCACTATCGGGCATTTGGCCAAGCTCTTCTTCAAACTACAATGGAGATCCTGTTGAGGGTTTGGTTGTCTTTGTAAGATGCAGCAAGTGGAGGCTAGATATGTTTAGATCTAGGCCATTCTAGTGTCTCTTTTCAATGGGGAAGCCTTCTATCCTCTTGGCAAGAGAGTATTGGATGAGGAGAGCCCATTTTTAGATCTTGGCTTGATGCCAAATCATTTTCTAGTTCCAACAGTGATCTTCCAGATCTGCGTTATTTGCAAGGAGAAAGTTGCAAGGTCTTTTTGCACTCCAAAGAGGATATATCTCTAGTGTTGGGAATCTTCCCTTCACTGTGGTGATTCGTGGATTACAAATCTAATCCATGTTCCCTTCAAATCAGATCTGAATACTGATGTATTTTCTTCATAAATTCTAAATCATTCTGCAGATCAGCTACCTTAGATCTTATATCTACTCCATGTACATCATTTTTTGTTGAAAACCCCATGGGCACCTTGTTGTTAGCATGCAAAATGATTTGAAAATTCCAAGTTGCCACGGTCCCTGCATATGTAATTGAGTTGGCTGGAAACTGCAAAAAAGGGGTCTGATTCAACTAGTCCCGGTTCCTGTGTAATGAATTTCTAGAGAACGTGCGCAAATCCCAGGATCATGGAAGGGCATTCTGCTACTCCTGGTTACTGCTCCTCATCGTGTTAGTCTCATGGGAAGCCATGGAAGACTCATTCCTCCCTAAGCTCGAGCTGGATATGTGTGAAGGGGCGCGGTATGTGAATCTATGGGATTCAAAGGATGAGAAGTGCATTAAAGATAATAAGGTCTTTTGGGTCCTATTTCAGAGTGGGCTCGGAGCAGCTATCCACTCTCATCCATGCTTCTCACCAGCAATCTATGACAAGTATAAGAGCATCACAGTGTTCCAGGTTACGATGCATAATGTGCAAATCTGGGGCCATAAGGATCCAACATGGGTATCATTGCCATATATGGTTGCTGACGAGGAGATTGACCGTCTTATTGCTACTTGGTCTACACACTGGAAACTAGGCTTCAAATTAGGTACATAGGAAATTGCAGGTATGAGTGCCAAGAAGCCCACCCCGTTGGATACCACCAAGGAGACAGAAGGACATGGCAAGGATGTTGAAAAGGGTGTGAAGTAGGAGTCGCAGTACGATTTGGGCACGAAGGGTCTGGATGCACAGGGTACTGACTCCCTGTGTGGTACGAAACAGATTGGTGACCCTATTAAAGGCTAACGAAAGAAATGATGAGCTACAAGGCCGGGTCGAGAAAATAAAGTTACTTTGACAGAGGAAGACCTAGAGTAGATGGCAGATGCAATCACCCTCACATCATAAGATAAATGGGTGGCTTTGGAAGAGCATCAAAAGGCCATGGTCACTACACTCTAGTTTGAGCTCCGAGCTTTGCAGCTCAAAACCGACACCCTACAGACAAGCATGATTCGGACAAAGCTACACCCAGCAACCAGCAGTGAATTTATCATGACAACGGAAAGCTGCCTCTACCCCCTGCTAGGTGCAAAATTTGTCTTGAGCCCATTTGCCTTAGGAGTGCAAGTCCAGGCCTGCGCAGAGGTACAATTGGATTAACCTAACTGCCGCATGAACCACTGTAGGTCCTCCATGCATCCCTTTTCAAGGAGATTCAACATAGATGCCGCCGAGTGCACCAATAGCTCAGTACAGCTGAGTAGATGATTGTGGAGAAAATCACTGAGGTGTCCCATGCGCGGGTTACATGCACCCTCACCGCCCTACAACAGACTGAGTTGGAATGCCTAATTAGTAGGTTTTGTGCAGATGTAACTAAGGATATCCCAGCTTCTACTAACCCCCATGCCAAGATTGAGGGGCTTGTTGCAGAACTAAGGGCTTTGAGGACTGAAATTCTGACTGTCAAGACAAAGATGGAATAGCAGGTTGCTGCCTTACAGGCCAAATTGCAGCTAGAAACTCCACCTAAGGTAAGAGCCTAGCGAGCCGTGCTGGTTACAAAGGCCACCAATATTATTACTGCTCAGATTGCCCAGGGGGCAGATTTGTTGGATACTTCTATGCAGCTATGGTCTAAATTGCAGCGTGACCCTCTCCTCCGTGATTTTACTCAAGATTTGCGCCAGAAGGAGGAAGTGTTTGAACATCTCAAAGCTACTATGTCCACTTTGATTCCAACTCAATGTCTGGCATGACTGTGTACCAGCCACACACTTAGAGATGGCATTGAAGAGCTCTGCCATAGAAATAAGGTTCTCAGCGACCACCTCAAGCCTTGGGTCGATGAAGCCCTCAAGCTCTCTCAGGAAGTAGCTATCATAGTTAAGCAACTGAACCAGACCTTGGAAAGCGTCACTACTATTACAGAAGTTCCAACTTCACATAAGTTCATGGATATTTCTCAGAATGCTACTACGTAGAGTGAAGGAGTGATGCCCCTGTTGGTTAATGTGATCAAGCTACTTCAGGCAAATATGCAAACCCCATGGCTGTAGTGACTCAGGAGGAGTCACAAGATTGCGTTGGGGGCCTATTGTAACAGGGTTCCCTAACCTACATTTTTTATATAATTTTGTAATATTCAGTCTTGCATAGGGGTTTTGGGGTGGATCAAAGCCCCTAATGTTTTGTAATGGGTTAAAGGGTAACTCTAGTGTCCACAAACCACGGTTTGCGGGCCATCGGATAACAAAGGCTACGATGCTATAAATGGATAGATAGTTGAGTCTAGTAAATAAGAAATATGTGAGATTCATGCTATGTGTGAATTTTTAAGATTTGTTTGCATTGTTTTGGGTAAGGACTCCTGCTCGCGGTGTGCGCAAAGATCCTCAATCCTATTGTGTGCGGTCCCCGCTAGGCTGTGTGCGCATGCTATTTTTGGGTTGTAAGTGGATCCTTAATGCTAATGAATGCAGAATATATTTGAACTATGTAATATTCCCAATTAGTGCAAGCTAATGTGAATATACAATTTTGTCTCATTTTCTTATTACAAGAATAAATGTGTAAAGGAGGACAATAAAAACTCCTAAAAACAGTGAATAAACCAATACCCAATGAGAACAAGGTTAAATCTGGGTTGCCTTAATAAAATACCCCTATGTGTGAAAGGGATGAAGACATTTTATTGGGTTAACAGGACCAAATCAACAACGTTGTCTAGATACAATGTACCTACTAGATGCACAACACAGTTTTAGTTGGAGGCTACATGTGTGAATGAAGCTAAATCATTGAGATGGTTTAGGGTTTGGCAAGGATTCCATCTTATTTAAGGAAGAGGATAACAACATGAGAAGGTTGCTGAATACCATATGATTTATGAAGAATTGTCTATTTATACATTTCTCATTCTCTTGTTGTTTAGCTGAGAATAGTGTTGTTTAGCACGTGGGTATTCCTGATTCGGAATCCCACCTCTTCCATTGAGTAGCTCAAGGAGGAGTCTTGCATTTCTTGACCACTATTAGGCATTTGGCCAAGCTCTTCTTCAAACTACAACACAAATCCTGTTGAGGGTTTGGTTTTCTTTGTAAGATGCAGCAAGTGGAGGCTATATCTATTCATATCTAGGCCATTCTAGTGCCTCTTTTCAGTGGGGAAGCCTTCTATCCCCCTGGAAAGAGAGTATTGGATGAGGAGAGCCCATTTTAAAATCATGGCTTGAGGCCACATAATTTTCTAGAGCCAACAACATATTCCATCTTCCAGATTTGCGTTATTTGCAAGGAGAATGTTGCAAGGTCTTTTTGCACTCCAAGGAGGACAAATCTCTAGTGTTCGGAATCTGCCCTTCACAGTGGTGATTCATGGATTACAGATCTAATCCATGTTCCATTCAGATCTGATTTGAATATTGATGTATTTTCTTCATAAATTCTGAATCATTCTGCAAATCAGCTACCTTAGATCTTATATGTACTCCACGTACATCATTTTTTGTTGAAAACCCGAAGGGGAATTTGAAGAGGACACTCTATAGTGTACAAATATGATATAGATATATATTTTTGTACAAAAATCTTCTCTATATCTGAAGTGTAATCTATATCTCTTTTTAGTCAATAAAATAACATTTTCAAGCTTGTATAGTCACATCATATGTTTGCAGCCACTTATTTTGAGCATTTCTTCATGTAATGTCTTCTTCTTTCTGTTCTATAATGAAAGGGATTATGTATGACTATAATTTACTGATATAAATGATAAGTTTGAGCCTCCATGTTGGCCTCCTTCTACTATTTTTCTAAACTATGTTATTTTCTGAGAAGTATAGTAATTTATTACTACAGCCCATTCTTAGGCCTTTTTCAGCTGTACTAGGTATGGGAGACCTATTTAACCCACCTAGAAAGATTTGTTTTTGATATCCTCTTGGATTTAGGACTTAGATTATTAGGTCTAAGGGATCCAAAGGCTGGTTTGCAAGCATGTAGCATACATTCCTAAAAAATATGTTTTTTAGGCATGCCTTGCTAACAGTCCCTATTCGGGAATATTACAGTGGTATCAAAGCAACTATCTTGGCACAACCTGTGATTTTCTCAAAGAGACAAGATGTCTATAGGAGAAGATGAGCCTCTTACTAACAAATAAAAGAGGTATCTGAATAGAATATAGAAGAAATTTTATTACACCAATGAGGATCAAGACAAGGGTAAAGCCCTGAAACTGGATGTGATAAAGAAGGAGAGGAGTTTGCAAGAACTCTTTTGACAACCATGCAAGATCTTGCTAGATAGATCAAATAAATTAGACTGGAAAGAATCAAATAATCTCCTAAGATATTTCATCTTGGATAGAACTTTGGCATATCTCACCACTGGAATGATCAAGCAGTGAATCAGCCACAAGTTTCCCAACACTCCACTATGCCTACCTTTTTGCCTATGGGAAATGAAGGGCTACAAGAACAAGCATCGCTTGAAGACTAATTTGAAGAATATGAGTCTTAGAATCAGAGATTTAAATATCAACTGATTTTTCAAGAGTTCTGTCATATGAAGGACAAAAGAAGACCAAGGTATCATCATAGAGATGGTGGATTCACTCATAATCATGATCGACATCACTCTATGGGCAGATTCTCCCTACCCAATTTTGATGGGTCATCCAAACATTCTACCAAAGCATGGGTAGAAAATCTTGACATCTACTTCCAGTTGAAAAAGGTCCCTGAAATGGAATTTATCAAGATTGCAACACTGCACTTTGAAGGTGAAGCACATGACTGGTGGTTCCATGGCTTGTCTACATTGGGTCATGCCAATGTGTCTGCTTATTCTAAGGTGACTAGAAGAGTGGTGGAAGGATTTGACAGAAGAGATCCAAAGGCACCTTTCATGAGCCTTGAAAAGTAGAAGCAATCAGGTAACACAGAGTCTTACATTTCTGAATTCTTGAGGTTATCTGTTATGGTTCCTGATTTGTGTGTAGCAAGGAGGGTGTAAATGTTCATCGATGGTTTGGATGAACCTCTTCATGGGTTGGTAAAATCTACTAAGTCCAATACCTTGCATGATGCCATTGAGAGGGCTAGAGACCTTCAAGATGCCTTTCCAAAAGCAAATGTAAACTTTCAGAAAAAACTGTCTTACCTTTCTAAAGGGAAGGAAGAGAAAGCTGCTCCTTCTAAGGAGAGATCATTCAAGAATCCTCTTGATATTGAAGTCTAGAGGGAGCTAAGGAAGAAGAGGCTATGCTTCACTTGCCAAGAATCATGGGCACCTGAACATAGATGTGCTACTGGAAAAGCACATTACATAAATATCTTCTTATATTTTGAGGAGGAAGATGAAGATGATGAACCAGGAAGGGGTCATAGCGCTGACAATGTTGAGGGAGATCCAACACCATCAGGAGATGGGAATGGAGCATTTTATCCTATTGGAGGAACTCTTGAATCTTTGAGGGGAGTACCTAAGTACTTGACCTTAAGAGTTCGTGGTTCAATCATGAATCAGAGGGTATCTGTTCTTATTGACAGTGGGGCCACCCATAACTTTATTGATGCTCATCTTGTGCAAAGGAGCACTATACCCACTGATACCTTTGAGGGATTCTCTATTTTTGTCCCAGAAGATAGAACAATGCAATGAATGTAATATGTCCCATCACTTTTAGTCACCATGGGAACCTACACTTTGGTGGATCACTTCTTTGTAGTTCATGACATACCAGACACCAATGTTATTTTGGGAGTTCAATGGTTGTTTACATTGGGGAAAGTCACCACTGATTGGGAGGCTTTGCAAATGGAATGGGTGGACAAGAAGAGTGGTGCACCTCAAATGATCAAAGGCATGCATACTTACCCCTCAAATAAAACCTCCACAGAGAACACAGAGATGGATTTGCACAGTGGAAGCAAGGACCTTACAGTCCCATCTATTATGCTCATGAAATTACTGCATGGGACACTCTTATCTAGTGGAAAACCACTTGGGAGACCACCTGATTCATCTTGTGTGGGAAAGATCTCACAACTTGCTGCTCCAAACTTAGATCCGGGAGGGATTGGAGCTCCTGAAGACAAAGCTACAACGCTGGGAGGCTTGGGTAAGCTCAAAGAGGAGGGGAATATTATTCCCTTATCATCATCACCCTCTCTCATTTCTGGATCTACGCTATGGGAGAGAAGAATTGAAGGATCAGCCTTGCAACATACAGCTTTGGCATAGGAGATGTCAAGGAAGAGATCAACAACATGAAAGACATTTCTGTTGACATACCATTAGCGCTGTGATTGTTGAGAAGTGTAGACCTGTATTGGAAATCTCAACTACTAGTGGATTATTCCAAATATCTTCACACATGTATGATACTTGATGACTTGCTTCATGAAGAGGGCTACATAGTCCAAGGAGGAGTCATCTATCATCATGGTATAATATTTTTTTCTAAAGCTTCTAAGATCAAGCAAAATATCCTACAAGGGGCATACAAGGAGTTCTGTTTTAGCCATATGCATTCCATGAAGATCTACAGCATCATCATGAGGAGCTTTGATTGGGAAGGCTTGAGAGAGGAACTAAATTAGCATTTTCAAGAATGCATGAGCTATGTGGAGTTGTGGCAGACAAGGGACTCTATGCAAGAGCCATTTCAGCCATCTCTTCCTTCTTTTGAAAGAGGAGAAAGATCCATGCACAACTCCATGTGTAGGAGAGAATTTGTTGGTAGAATAACTGATCATGTAAACCAAGTTTTATTTTCTAATTGTACATGTTATTTTACCATTTTTATGCAGGCCATGACTTCTAAGAGGAGTAATGTATCATGTAAATCTCATGGCAATTTTTGGGCCACTAAAAATTCTGAACTTGGCTACTCCCTTGATGTGCAAAGGGAGAATTTATTTCATGATGGGTGCTTCCCAAAGGCACCAAACATATATCACATTTTCAGCCATAGTGAGATGACATGTGCAGCAAGTAAGTGGTGGGGAAACCACTTTCCACACCTTGATTTTATGCATATGGGAAATTCACTGCGCTGGTACCATATGTGGGACTATGACCCACCTCCTCATGCTCCAATTTATGTTTGTGTATATGTAGTTTTACTTCCATACATTGATGATATACTTGTATTATTTTTGGGGTTGTATGGAGGGAGGATGGGGAGCATGTATGTACCTCATGGGATGGAGACTCTCCACATACCTTATGCTACATGTTTTAGGGAGTGTGTTGGGAGTATTGGTTCATCCATGTTTGTTTCATATGAGTTCTTGACTCCTTGTGGGAGGGACTATGTACATCTCATAATGAATTTGGAGGAACAATTCATGGAGGGTTGGATTGGTGAACACTTAGCTTGTGAAGGAAGCTTGATCCTTGATGGTGTCACCAATGGAGGAGGAGAAGTGTTTCAGCACTCACCTTATTAGTTGCTTGAGGAAAAGCAACATTTTGGAGGGGAGGACTGTAATTTTCCCAATTAGCCCAAGCTAATCAGAATATACAATTTTGTCTCATTTTATTATTGCAAGAATAAATGTGTAAAGGAGGACGATAAAAACTCCTAAAAACAGTGAATAAATCAATGCCTAATGAGAACAAGTCTAAATCTAGGCTGCCTTAATAAAATACCCCTATGTGTGAAAGGGATGAAGACATTTGACTAGGTCAACAAGACCAAATCAACAATGTTGTCTTCATACAATGTACCTACTAGATGCACAGTGTGGTTTTAGTTGGAGGCTACATGTGTGAATGCAGCTAAATCATTGAGATGGTTCAGGGTTTGGCAAGGATTCCATCTTATTTAAGGAAGAGGAGAACAACATGAGAAGGTTGTTGAATACCATATGATTTTTGAAGAATTTATCTATTTAGACATTTCTCATTCTCTTGTTGTTTAGATGAGAATAGTGTTTTTTAGCACTTGGGTGTTCCTGATCGAGAATCCCACCTCTTCCATTAAGTAGCTCAAGGAGGAGTCTTGCATTTCTTGACCACTATCAGGAATTTGGCAAAGATCTTCTTCCAACTACAACATAGATCCTATTGAGGGTTTCGTTTTCTTTGTAAGCTGCAGCAAGTGGAGGCTAGATCTATTTATATCTAGGCCATTATAGTGCCTCCTTTCAGTGGGGAAGCCTTTTACCCCCCTGGAAAGAGAGTATTGGATGAGGAGAGCCCATTTTCAGATCTTGGCTTGAGGCCACATCATGTTCTAGAGCTAACAGTGCAGTCCATCTTCCAGATCTACGTTATTTGCAAGGAGAAAGTTGCAGGGTCTTTTGGCACTCCAAGGAGGACAATTATCTAGTGTTGGGAATCTGCCCTTCACTGTGGTGATCTATGGATTACAGATCTAATCCATGTTCCAGTCAGATCTGATCTAAATAGTGATGTATTTTCTTCAAAAATTCTAAATCATTATGCAGACCAGCTGCATTAGACCTCAGATCTACTCCATGTACATCATTTTCAACTGAAAACCCCAAGGGGCATTTGAAGAGGAGACTCTATAGTGTACAGATCTGATATAGATCTATCTTTTTGTACACATATATGCTCTAGATCTGAAGTGTAATATACATCTCTTTTTATTCAATAAAATAACACTGTCAAGCTTGTACAACCACATCATATGTTTGCAGCCTCTTATTTTGAGCATTTCTTCATGTAATGTTTTCTTCTTTCAGTTATATAATGAAAGGGATTATGTATAACTCTAATTTGCTGATATAAATGATAATTTTGAACCTCCATGTTGGCCTCCTTCTTCTATTTTGTTGAACTGTGTTATTTTCTGAGCAGTATAGTCATTTATTACTGCAGCCCATTTTTAGGCCTTTTTAAGCTGTACTAGGTGTGGGAGACCTGTTTAACTCACATAGGAATATTTTTTTCTGATATCCTCTCAGATTTAGGACTTATATTATCATATATAAGGGATCCAAGGGATGGTTTGCAAGCCTGTAGCATACATTCCCGAAAAGGTGTTTTTTCAGGCATGCCTTGCTAACAGTCCCTATTCGGGAATATTACAAACTATCTTTTTGTTATCTGGATTGCTTTTTTTACTGCTAAAGTGCATATGTGATATTTATTTAAGCTATGAATGTATCTGTGATCTAGAATTAGCTGTGATTATAATGTTCTATGATGGTATTTGCTGATGCGCACGTGTATGCAAATGTATTAGTTAGATCTGTTAGAGATAGTAGCTTTGTTATGGTTATGTACTGATTATAATGTTAAGGGATTGTGAATAGACGGTTGAAAATGCAACAAGATGATGGAGCTTAGTGAAATGAAGTCGCCTTCACTAAGTGGGCCCGCAGGCTATTTTTGGCGCAAAGTCTATTTTTAGACATATGGATCATGGTCTATGAGTTGCAGGATGCTTTTAATGGATGATTGGTCGAGTTGGTAAAAATAGATGGACCTCTATTTTTAGACATTGGGTGGTTTCTATTTTTAGACTGTCGGGCTAAAAATAGAACAATCAAATATTATTAACCCTTAATAATATTTAGACTATAAACATTATCTTATCCTCTTCAAGCACTTCAGTTTGATGCTTGGATGTGGCACATGCAGCTGACAGAAGGAATTACGCTATTCCTAGGGGTTAGTTGAGCTGTTGCATGGTTGACTTCAGTTAGAACTCATGTGGCAGAGTTTGGTGCAGTTGTGTTCTGTTTAACTTAGTTGAACTAGTTGTATTTATTCTAACTGACAAATACACTAGTGATGAGTGGTGTGAATTAATTATTAATTAATTCACTAATTATTAACTCATAAATAAACTAAAGAACACATAAGTTAACTGCAATGCATGGACAGTTCAGTGGAGACCAGTGTTAGAGGTGGGTGAAAGGGTGTGATTGACTATCAGTTGTGACCATGATTGTGCATGAGATTTGCACACACATTGATGGATATTGCCAATGAGGATTGCGCAGTTGGAGCTAGTGGGATTCAAACTTGGATCTCATTCATTACTCACTTGGATTGCGCAGTAGAGGTAGGTAGATTTGTGGAGGAGATTTGAACCCCTGACTTGTTCAAATCTCATATAGTTTGTGTGTAACTTTTAGAGATAGTACTGAGTACTTGTGAGGAGTATTGTGCTATGTATTGTTACATGTTCTCCATCATTATAATATATAGATAGTTGGGGGTTTTCAGCTATTGCTTTCCCCATTAAATCATGTGTTGATATGTGTGCTTGATTGTGTTTTAATGAGTGCATGTGACTTCTTTCTATTTCCACATATTGATGATCAATTGTAGAAGAGGTTATGTATTATGCATGAAGCTTAAATAGTGTGTAATCAGGATAATATCAGTGAATAACTCAGCAAATTATTCAAATTTCTACATAGACTCATTCTATGTGAACCTGATAAGTTACAATGCAGACCTACCTCAAATTACCTACTCTCTCCCAAGTTGCAGAAGCCTGGTTCCAACACCCTCCTATACTACTTACGGTGAGACCTTGGCCTACAAAAGTAGGTCATTGCCGAAAGGGCCAGTAGTATAGGGGTTTTTTGGCATAGGCCCATAGAATATTATTTCAAATAGGTATAATATATTCCTAAGTATCTTTTGGTTCAACCTATGGTCAATGATTGAAGCCAAGATGAGAAATGTTCAGTAAGATGATTTTTCATATCCTAAGAATGCACATGAGATGAGAGCCTTGTTTATATTCATCATAGATAAAACAAGACCCTTTATGGTTCTTGTGGTGATATCCATTTTCAAGTGTACCTGGATTTATATCCATTGGATCAAATTAACATATATTTTCCTATTACATATTCAAAAGAAGAATCCTCCTATGCTTAGACCAAGGTTTATAAAGAAACCGAATATAATTAAGGAAATAGATCTCTCCTCAAGTTTGTAGTTGAAAAAAGAAACCCAAGTAATTGAAGTAATGCAACATAGTAAGGAATTGTAAAATATTAACTTCACCCTATCGACAACATCATTTACAGTCAATGAGACTAATTTTATTCTAAGGATTACCACTAGATCCCTATGGCTTAATCATGGTGTATTTCTTTTTCTAGCACATATATGAAGGCTAGGGATCTTAAAAACCTAGTTCATAAGAAATTTTTGAAGTAATTGTGTAGTTGAACATAATACACCTTTTCTCCATTCATAAAGAACCTGTTAATGATGCTAGATTCTGCCAAAAATCAAGGGGTATCCCTGATATAAAGTCCTGACTAGTCCTCACACCATTTGGAGTAGTAGCCTCATTAGGGAAATAGACCTCGATACCATATTCTTAGTGATTTTCATTGGCTGCAATAAATGAATCAAGAGAATTCGCATATAAATTCAAGATAAAAAAGTAATTTATCCTTGTGATGTATTAAATTGCAAAGTGTATTATAGTTCTTTCATGGAATGGGGACGAAAGTGACTATTTAAGAGAAAGGTAATAGTATTGTCATAATAAATACACACACATATATCTGATAGAGTCCTTAATTATGATCATGAAAAAAAAGACAAAGCATTTAAAAATACATACTAAAGCCAACGAAATAGTTTTTTTTTTTTTTTTCTCAGTATGTAGAAACATAAACATACACTATAAACAATTAAAAGTAGTCTTACAATCACACACTTTTATATGACCAACCACATAGAAATGAAACACTAAACAATAAAAATAAACATGCATGCATTGAAATGACAACAAAACAAGACTTACCTCCAAGTGTGAAACTTAAGATATACCTTTCATCAAAAGTGTCAAATGAAACAAGAAAATGTGCAATACCTTGAGAATGATTCTAATACATGTCCCTATTATAGATTGAACTAATTAAGGTAGGAGAAAGCACCATAGCTTCATGTTAAAGATGTGGCATAATTGTCTTTCACAAATAGAGACACTTCCCTTAAAAAAAGACAACACTTGGAGTTCCTTTGAAAAGTGACTTAGAAAATTAAGAAGAAAGCATGGGATGATTGTAACAACGAGAAAAAAATATTCACATGATCAAAGGAAGGCTCTAAATTCTGAATATAGGCAAAAATTTGAAGGGTGTTGTAGTAGCAGCAATAGAACCCTTCCACAAGGGACTCCTAAAATACTATGGCTAACTTTGTATTTATAAAAAAATTAGGTTTCACATTTTATAAAGGGATTAAACATCAAGGTGCTATATGACTTAGTCACCAAAAATTCTAGGGAGTATTTTTCCTATTATCCTCAATGTCGCTTTGATATTTTAAGAAACATCCATTATGTAAGGGTCTTTCGAGATTATTATGGCTAACTTTATCTCTATTTGAACAATGAACCTTACAATTAGGAAGGATTATAGCAGTAAAATTAATTATAGAGAACACCCACATTCTCACACATCCATTAGTATTTGGAGAGGCATACACCCAAAATAACATATCCAACTTATATTGTCCAAATCATTGTAGAGAAAGAAGTATTTAAGTATCATTAGGTGTTAGACAGGTATTCATGGTATACAAGATATTGTATCAAGCAACATATACTATGCACAAGACAAAAATTCACTTTCTAAGGATTGTGTAGTCTTTCATAGCTTTATTCCCTAGTCACATGTTCTAAAAAAATCATTTATTGCATAAGGCTCGAGCTTAGTGTTTTGAACATGCTCAAGTTCTCGATGCCTATTATTTATGTTCAAAATTTGTAAAGGAGCCCATATCCTACCAATAGGTCAATAATTCATGTGTTGTAATAAAAGGTCTATGAATTATCTATAATCCATAAAGAAACATATTTTTGCATCTATGACCTTTATTTCTATTGTCAAATCACGACAAAATACTTAAGAACCACCTTTAGTGTGTAAAACATCATAATGATTCCCATATTACGCATATATGTAAAAGTGTTTACGTATTGTGATTGTGTGATCATTTGGAGCTATATACATGGTGATAAGAATTATTTGCCAACCTAATTTTAACACATATATTTTCATGAGTACTTTCATTTATAATAATAATTTTAGTATCCGTAGCTCTCTTTTCCCGTCATGTGACCTTAGTCATGTCTCATTGAGCCAAGTCAAACCATAAAATGACCAAAAATTTTGTAGCGATAAAAAATTGATGAACAAATAATCCATCATGGTGTAGAAAACCCACCCAAAAAATATGTATAAAGTGTTAAAAATCCACTAAAAGATACACCCTGGAACCAAAAATATGTTATGATATTTTTACAGCTCATTATTTTTTTTTTCAACCGAAAAAATATTGTAGTGGCTGAGAATGGACCTTATCATGTCAGTATTTCCCAATATAAGGTTTTATATAGTATTTATTAGTTTTATTACTGCAAATCAATGGAGTAAGATTATTTCCCAAACCAAGAAATTTATTTTCATTTCAACTCTCCCACAGTGAAAGAAGGAGATTATGGCCACAAACTTCAAATAGGGCTCCCTTGCAAGACAACAAGAGATGGACAAAGTCATGGAGATGTACAAGGACATTTTATCCTCACCCACAAAGGTTCCTCTTGTTCGGTGTGGAGCCTGATTATCTTGTTTACTTTGTATCACAACATTGGACCCCTCTACCTTAAAAGGGGCCGCAACGCCGCCTGTAATTAATTGCTGCCATGGGGGGTCCATGGGGGGGGGCGGCAGCGCTTTTCGGAGGCCCCCCTTGGCTGTGGCTTTCAGGGGCAGCGCCCCCGAAGCTAAAAACAGATGTAAAATTTCCTTGTAAAAGTATAGTAATTTCTAGTCAATCTGGGCCGTTCATTAGGCAAATGATCTGACGATAGAAGTTATGTTTAGATTAGGGTTTTTGTCCCTAGAAGGCAACCCCTCACTTTTATGAGGGCATTGTATTATGGTTGTGTATTGTGTGTGTATTCTCGGAGCGAGAAATAGAGAGGGAGACTGTGAGAGAGAACATAGGATATTACAGTAGATATGCTGTAGGTTTTGTCTCTTCATTTTTGCTGGATAATAGAAAGGAAGGACTGGCTGTTCGGGGTGGACGTAGCCCAAAATGGGTGAACCACGTATATCTGTGTCTCTCTGGTTTTATGTGTTTTGTGTGCTTATATTTTTCCACATATTTTATGTGTTACATTTCTCCATGATATATAATTTTCTAACACCTCTACACTATCAAGTCAAGCACTCCATTGATATAACCCCAGATGCTTCACTCCCTGATGTTTCCATACCTCATGTGACCACAGAGAAAAAATCCACACATTTACTGTCTAAGGCTTATAAAGCAACCAGAATTATTGAACTAATCCAGCACGTCCACCAGCAAGTCCATGACATGTTGGAGAAATCCAATGCCAAGTACAAGAAACAACATGATCAACATCGGGTACCACAGAAGTTCTAGGTGGGTGACATAGTTTGGTTTCATTTACAGAAAGAACGCCTTACTGGATCCCATTAGAAGCTCAGGCCACTTCGATATGGGCATTACACAATCACCAAGGTTTTGGGATACAATGCTTTTGAGCTCAACATTCCCCCATTCCCTGTCCTACACCTACTGTTCAATGTGGACCTCCTTCAACCATACTTTCCACCATTACTGGACATATCTGACATGGCATAACAACCCACACCAACATATTTAAACCTAGACTACATGGAAAAAGCCACAACTGATCAGATCATGGACACACATATCAAGAACACCTGCAAGTAGAGGATCCAACTATATCGAGTTGTTAAAGAAGGACATCTCCTTCACCAAGGAAAGTGGCTCACTAGGGACCAAGTTCAACAGAAGTTTCCTCATCTCATGGAGGAACTCAATGCAATGGGAACCATTATTTCCTAAGGGGGAATGAATGATCTAGGTGTTGGAAATATTTTCATTGATGGAAAAGGAGTATAAAGGAGCAGCACCGGAATTATCATTGAGAACAAATGAGAAGATCAAGATCAGTTGGAGTATAAAGGAGAAATAAGGGAAATAAGGAAAACGTTAAGTGGAGAAGCATAAAAGAGAGGTAGAGGAGCAATAAAGAGTAAAATAAATACAGAGGAGCGGCATTAAAATCTTTATCAAGGAGCAAAGGTAGCAAAGGAGCAAAGGCAGAAAATGAGCAAAGGCAGCAAAAGAGAAAAGGAAGTTAAGGCATCAAATTCAGCGAAGGTAGCAAGGTGGGTCAAGTCCTGAATGTGGGTAGAGTTGTGAACGAGTGGGTCGAGTCATGCTATTCAGAAAAGCTCAAGAGTCGAACTTGTTTTGCATTCAGAACAATGTACGAGGGCGCGTGCAGTTCAACTGATGTAGGCGGCAATGGAGAAAATCGTGAACGCACTGGTCAAGTTAGCAAACCAGACTGAAGCATAAATGGAGGGTTGAAATGACAACAAGAGAATGGATGCACCGAATTATGTCGCATTGGCCATAACACAATTGGCGCACATTGTAATTGGTAACTTTTATATTTACATGTTAAGACATTGTAAGTTATTTAAGTTGCGATGAAAATCATATTGCTTATCGCATAAGATAAGGAGAACCATTATGGTAAATTTTAAATGGTGCGATGTGCGATAAGGTTTTTGCTGCAGGTTGCGAAATCGCGAAATCGAAAAAATTACGAAATGTGAAGTGTAGGAGATGACATGGCAAAATATGCGGCAAGTGACATGGTAGCTTACATGGAAAATCACGTAGACCTGACCCCACAAATCACAATACATCTTCATGCAGTGGCAGGTGACATGGAAAAATACATGGCAAGTGACGTGGCAAATGATGTGGCAGGTGACGTGGCAGACGATGTGCCACTGATGTGGCACCATGGTAGGACCCGAACCTTTAATTGAAAATCACATATCGTAAGAGGTTATAGCCAAAGATCAGAGCAAAACTGTGATAAGAATCTCCGATGAGGAAACTGTGATGGGAAACTGAGATGAAAATTGTGATAAGGCAGATGGGACCCCTTCGCATATCACAGATGAAGAGTTTGGAAGGACTAGATCACAATGAATAACAATGAAAAGTGTCAAACTGCGATGTGATACCAGACATGATACCTTCTAAAGGTAAATGATAATACATTTAAAAGTTTGGCTGTATGTGTATTGAGCTATGAAATCGCATCGAGAGAAAGAAATATGTATATAACATATAACATAGAGGAATGCCAAATTGTGATAAGAACCCAGCGAAGATAGGTCGGAGTTGAATTTTAATATATTTGAAATACGGGGTATATGCATTTTTATAAGAAATTTCTTAAGAAAAATGGGGGATCTATATATAAAAATAACACAAGAAACTCCGATATGCGATATGAGGTCGAATATGATTCATTCTAGAGTTCCTTTTTTAATATATTTCGGGTCCAGGATTCTATGTGATTACACTAGTTTATAAAGAAAAGTTTGAACACGCGAGTAGACTCAGGTAACAAAGGAAAGGGCTGAACGTAGGAAGAAAAGACTCTGGTAAGTAAAAATCCGTGCATAATAGTGACCCGACTATAGAGTAACGATGTATTGTGGTTGGCTAATAACAAAATGTTGAACAGGCAGAAGGCGACTCGGGTAGATGACCCGACACAGAGAAAAGGAGAAGAAGGCTAAATGTTGTGGGCAAGAGAGGGAAGGAAGATAGGTCGAGTTGGGCAAAAGTAAGTTATGCAAAACAGTTAGAAATATAACAATAGGCAGAAAATACAAAGGGATAGTAGGCTAAGAAGACAAAATGAACAGAAAAACAATAAGATGAAAGGGTTGAACTGAAATATTATTGTAACTTTAAATGTAAATTCATTAATTATTTTATATTGATTGTGATGAAAAGGAATGTCTCCAAGGAAAAGAAAAAATCCATTTGATACTCTTATCACTCTATAATTTATAATATTGGCAAGAAAAAACGACAGAGGACAACATCAAACCACTTTGGAGTCAAGGACCTAGCCTTCCTAGACTTAGAGAGGGCTCTCTCTGTTTTTATGATTTAGCATTGATAATTATAAGTGTTGATATTAGGCTAGTTATAGAAAATTATGAGGGTTGTTTGTTTTGATTGATTGTGTGGTTGGACAGATAAAGCTGTGAAACTAATCCATTAGGCTATGGAGTCATAAAAGGATGAATTGTACATCATTTTTTCAAGAGCATTCACAGGGCAAGATAACTATGCATATTGGATCTCACTAGCAGTGTAAATATGAGATGGGAGAAAGTAGTGGGTTTAGAAATAGCTAAAGAGAAGTTAAGAATTATTTAACTAAATTTCAGAGGAAAACATTTAGATAACAAACACAGATAGAATTAAGGTTCTCTCTCAACAAATCTTAATCTAAATTTTTTGTTTTACAATTAGAGAAATTGATGCACAGTATGAAAAGATAGAGGAAAAACATTACCACAGAGGAAAAAAATCACCATTAACATAGCTCAAGAATCCTATGAACTATCTAGTATTATTATGCCCAGCTCAAACAGTTACAGTGCTCCAATACTTCTTACAATGCAAGTTTTAGCAGGGTCCATTTTTCCAACCCTTAATACTGCTAAGGCATGCAGTATTTATTTAAAGACTAAGTGATTTTCCCTACCTTACTCGCCAACCTTTCATTGATTACAATTTATTAGAAAATGGACAAGTGTGACCATGCAAGGCATGAACAGAAATCTCTGAGAAAAGCACTGCTTGTAGAATTAATTTTGGGCAGCTCTTCATGGATCCAAAAGCTTTGATGGATCTTTGTAAGATCAAACAATAACCTTAGAGGTGGTTGTGATGGTCACGAAGAGGTAACCAATGGTGGCTTTGAAATTTGGCCCTACTTTTCAAAAAAATGGCATTTGGTAATTAAATCTAGTGCAACGCTAGTTACTTTTCATTATTTGGGTGATTTTGCTAATGTGTTCTATATGAGTGCCCTTTGCCCGAATTGACTTCCTTTTCTTGCACACGTTGTCGGGGCTTATTCTATTACCATTCCTTCTACCATTTTTTGGTCTATTTCTTCATAAAATGGCGCACAGACCTCATAAGCCCGGATGTGAAGGGATAACAGTGGATGTGGTGCAACAATAGTGGTAATGCTCAAATGAATGTGGTGGCAGTTTGGAGGCCAGAGAAAATGACTTTTTAGAGGGGGTCTCAGGTGGTAAGTGGTAATAGAGATGGGGGTGCAAAATTTTGAGGGTGCGACACGTGGAGGAGTGGGCGGTAATGGATACTGCCCATTTCAGACCCCTGCTATCGTGCTTAGCCCCTTTTCTTCACCAAAAAACGTACAAAATTCATATTCTTGAAATTGAAATCCTTTATATTTCATCTTGGAACCACATCGCATGAACGCAAATATCGCACTTTGCATTTCGATATCTTTAACTTTTTCTTTAACACTTATCTTTTGAAACTTGTGATGCGCACACTGTGATATGTGATTGGGTCCCACCCAAGTCACATTTCGTGCTTCAGCAATTCTAAAGCTTACCTCCCACATTTATCCTTTAAACTTTGCAATTTGTGATCGGGCCTCACAGCATCCACATCGAACTTCAGAAGTTTTAATATTGAACCCTTCACAACTTATCTTTTAAGATTTTTAATTTGCAATTTTGATCAGGTCTCCCCTGGCATTGCACATCGCCCTTCATGTTCCATAGATTTTACATTGTAATCTCATTTTCTTCCTCCGATGGGATTTAACACAGAAAATGCTCTGTATACGGATTTGAAATCCTTTGGATTTTCCTTTGAAACTACATCGCATCTAGGCCTCTTTATCGCACTTCGCAACCTTTAACATTTAACAATAACTTATCCTATTTGACCTGCGATGTGCAGTATGCGGGCTAGGTCCACATAATCATGCCACGTCACTACCACATAATTTCCATGTCATTTCCACATCACTACCACATCATCATAAACTAATTGCGGTCCATGGGGTCTAGGCCACGTCAGCTTGCTGCGTCACTCCCACATCATCGCCTGCACTTCGCATTTCACATTTGCTGTGACTTATTGTTGAAAATGGCAACAAGAAACAGTGAAGGAGGCCTTCTGAAACATCTTTCCTGATCCTAGTTGGAAAGTGATCACCTAAACTAAGTGGGGACCACACATGTGATTTTTGTCGAAAAATCTATTTTTTAGACTATGTCTATTTTTAGACATATGGATCATGGACCGGGAGCTGCAGTATGCTATTCTTGGATGATTGGTCATGTTGGTAAAAATAGATGGACCTCTATTTTTAGACATTCAGGTGGTTTCTATTTTTAGGCTGCCGGGCTAAAAATAGAACAATCAAATATTATTTACCCTTAATAATATTTGGACTATAAACTTCATTTTATCCTATTGGAGCACTTCAGTTTGACCCCCGGAGGTGGGGCATGCAGCTGACATAAGGAAATTCGAATTTCCTATGGGTTAGTTGAGCTATTGCATGGTTGACTTCAGTTAGACTCATGTGGCAGAGTTTTGGTAGAGTTGATTGAGGAGTTAATGGAGATTGTGTTCCGGTTAACTAGTTTAACTAGTTATGATCAGTTTAACTTGTGATTATGCTAGAGATGAGTTGGGTGAATTAATTATTAATTAATTCACTAATATTAACTCATTATTACACTAAAATAACACATCATTTAACTCAGTGCATGGACAGTTCAGTGAAAGACCAGTGGAAGAGGTAGATGAAAGGGTGAGACTGACAGCAGTTGTACATTAGCTGTGCATTAGATTTGCACAATCAGTGGGATGATGATGCCAATTATGATTGCGCTGTACCAACTAAGTGAATTTGAATTCCATTCAGCTATATTCACTTTTTGGATTGCGCAGTAGAGGCAGGCAGAGCAGCGGGAAGATTTGAACCTGTGACTAGTTTAAGATCTAGCTAGTTTTGTGTTCAGCATATGAGATAGTACTAAGTACATGTGAGGAGTATTGTATTATGTATTGCTGAATGTTTATCATCCATTATATGATACATATAGCTGGGGGTTTTCAGCTATAGGCTTTCCCCATACATGTTGCGTTCTATGTGTGTGATTTGATGTTCTGTCGCTTTGTTTTTTATTCCGCATGTGACGATTAATGGTAGAAGCGATTATGTGTTATGCATGCAATTCGAATTGATGTATGATCAGGTTAATCACAGCGAATAAACTTCATTATTCAGCAAATTTCTACATGGTATCGGAGCGAAATTAATCGTCGAGATCTATTACGGTGATTGTTTATTATTTCCTTGGACAGAGCCTGCATGCGGGCCAGGTAGCCTCCGGAATATTCATCCTTCTTTGTAAGGTGAAAGATCTGGTGAATGCCCATGCAGTCAATCTCTGATTTGGAAATAATTAGCTCTCAAGTGTAGATCAGAAGCGATCAAGTTTATCAGCTCTTGGTGAAATTCGAATTTGCAGATTTGTGTTCTTGGTGCCGAGGCGAAAATGTCTTTCAACGGTTTGCGACTCGAATATGCTCTTGATGGCAGTTCAAATTATGTTGCATGGAAGGACCGCATGGAGGCTGTATTGGATGATAATGGGCTGTTGGAATTCGTGGAGAAAGAGATTCCAAAGCCTACTTCTACTAATGCTGCTGTTGTGGAAGCTTGGCGAAAGAAACAAGCAAAATGTCCAAGGATCCTGTTGGAGGGTGTAAAGGATCACATTGTATCTAGTTTGCACGGGAAGGCTTCTCCATATTTGATGTGGAAAGCCTTGATGGATCTGTACCAAAGCAAGAGCGATCAGAGGAAGCTGGTGCTCAAAGATAGACTTAGGAACATCAAGTGTGAGAAGGGGGAAAGTATGCTGAAGTACCTCACGAGGTTCACCCAATGTCGGGATGAGCTGGGAAGTGTTGGTGTGACGGTGGAGGATGAGGATCTGGTGAGTTTGGCTCTTCTTGGTTTGCCGAAGAGTTGGCATGCATATCAAGATAGTGTCAATGGTTGGGAAAATTTGCTGGGATGGGAAAGACTGTGGTCTGATCTCGTGCAAGAGGAGATCCGACGAAATACCAGAGATGGTTCTTCGTCAAAGGGAGCTGATGAAGAAGACTACGCTTTGGCTGCCAAAGCAAGGAAGGGGAAGGGCAAGGAGAAGGCTTCTCAATCCGGTGCGGATGGTAAAGAGCGTGACATGTCCAAAGTGAAGTGTTTTCACTGTCACGATCATGGAAATTACGCCACGACTTGCCCCAAGAAGAAGAAGAACAAGCAGGCTGCTGGATCTGCAGCTGGTGAGGCTCTTGCCTCACAATTTGAGATGGACTTCTCATTGATCGCATGCATGTTGTCTAGTGCATTGGGATCAGGGTGGTATATTGATAGTGGCGCTTCCTTTCACATGACGGGAGATGTGAATCTTTTCAGTGACTTGGTGGAGAAATGTCTCCAGATGCATGTTGAGTTGGGTGACGGTGGACAATACAATGCGACCGGCATTGGTACCATAACCTTTCAGAGGGTTGAGTAAACTCATTCTTTTTACAATTAACCATACAGGTATGAAAAGAATTTGATCTCGGTCGCAATGTTAGAGAATAAAGGGTATGAAGTTGTCTTCAGAGAAGGAAAAGTTTTCCTTCGGCACAAGGCAACGGGACAAGTCAAGAAGGTTGGGATTCGGGCAAAGAATCTCTACAGACTTGAAGTAGATGGGATGTCTACGGAGCTTCCTACTGTTGGGAAGCGGGAGGAAGACATGCAATTGAAGCTTGAGAGGGAGTGGGTTTTGCATGTAGGTGAAAGTGAACCTCGGGATATGGAGCAGCCACAAGAGGATCATGGAGTGGAAGATACCACTCATGCAGAGAAATTTCGTGCCAGACGGGTAGAGGGAGTGCATGCAGCTATACCACCAGGTGAGAGGTGGGGCGACATGCATGATTGATCCCAAGAGAAGATTTTTGGGCAGGATTCATGAGATGGTGTGGATCTCATGAATTGAACCTGGCTACGAGGTGCCCACAGCGCAGCAGTAGCAAGATCAGTTGGAGTGATGCAGGCAGATCAAAGTGACAGTGTCGGATATTGGAGCGCGGATCAGAGTTGACAGCAAGTGCAAGAGTGCATGGGTGCAAGAGTTCAACAACGCAGTGGTTCCTGATGACATGTGCAGTTGGCCAAGCAGAAGTCGAAGACTTTGGTGATAGATGCTAGATGCATCAAGACTGATTGAGTTGTTTGGAGCCTATTCAGTTTCAGAGGAGTTGCAGAGCAGATGCATGGAGTTGCATGGCGCTTGCAAAGGGTGCATGGCACATGCATGGAGTTGCATGGTGCATGCATGAGTTTGCATGGTGCATGCAAAGGGTGCATGGTGAATGCATGGAGTTGCATGTCGCATGCATGGAGTTGCATGGCACTTGTGAAGGTTGCAGGGCGAATGCATGGAGTTGCATGTCGCATGCAATGACAGTCCTTTCTTGTTGAGAGGGAGTGTTGAAAATGGCAACAAGAAATAGTCAAGGAGGCCTCCTGAAACATCTTTCCTGATCCTAGTTGGAAAGTGATCACCTAAACTAAGTGGGGACCACACATGTGATTTTTGTCGAAAAATCTATTTTTAGACTATGTCTATTTTTAGACATATGGATCATGGACCGGGAGCTGCAGTATGCTATTATTGGATGATTGGTCATGTTGGTAAAAATATATGGACCTCTATTTTTAGACATTCAGGTGGTTTCTATTTTTAGACTGCCAGGCTAAAAATAGAACAGTCAAATATTATTTACCCTTAATAATATTTGGACTATAAACTTCAGTTTATCCTCTTGGAGCACTTCAGTTTGACCCCCGGAGGTGGGGCATGCTGCTGACATAAGGAAATTCGAATTTCCTATGGGTTAGTTGAGCTATTTCATGGTTGACTTCAGTTAGACTCATGTGGCAGAGTTTTGGTGGAGTTGATTGAGGAGTTAATGGAGATTGTGTTCCGGTTAACTAGTTTAACTAGTTATGATCAGTTTAACTTGTGATTATGCTAGAGATGAGTTGGGTGAACTAATTATTAATTAATTCACTGATATTAACTCATTATTAAACTAAAATAACACATCAGTTAACTCAGTGCATGGACAGTTCAGTGAAAGACCAGTGGAAGAGGTAGATGAAAGGGTGAGACTGACAGCAGTTGTACATTAGTTGTGCATGAGATTTGCACAATCAGTGGGATGATGATGCCAATGATGATTGCGCTGTACCAACTAAGTGAATTCAAATTCCATTTAGCTATATTCACTTTTTGGATTGTGCAGTAGATGCAGGCAGAGCAGCAGAAGGATTTGAACCTGTGACTAGTTTCAGATCTAGCTAGTTTTGTGTTCAGCATATGAGATAGTACTGAGTACTTGTGAGGAGTATTGTATTATGTATTGCTGAATGTTTCTCATCCATTATATGATACATATATCTTGGGGTTTTCAGCTATAAGCTTTCCCCGTACATGCTGCGTTCTATGTGTGTGATTTGATGTTCTGTCGCTTTGTTTTTTATTCCGCATGTGACGATTAATGGTAGAAGCGATTATGTGTTATGCATGCAATTCGAATTGATGTATGATCAGGTTAATCACAGCGAATAAACTTCATTATTCAGCAAATTTCTACACTTATCACATCGTGACTTAAACAGTTTAACTTGCGATTTTTTAAATTTAAAACGTGCGAATATGTGATATGCGATTTAATCTCCGTTGTTGATCAATGCTCAGATCCAACGGTCGTCATTGCTCCTTTGTTGTGGTTTGCTGACTTTGTTTCTTTGGTTGTGCCCATTTTTTTCTTAGTTATTCATAGAATACTTGACTCGTTCACTACTTTTCCCACATTCACAACTTTCCCTACGTTCACGACTTGACCTGGTTAGCATTCACGACTCGACCAAAACGTGAATGAATTGACCCAATCATGTTCACGACTCTGCCCATCACATTCACGATTTTTCCTTTCCTATTTTTCTGCCTTAACTTCTTCTCTGCTACCTTTTTCTTCGCTACTAGTCTAATGTTTCCCCTTGCCTCTTTGTTGCTTCTTTGCCTCACTTTTATGCTTTCTTACTGCATTATTTCCTGATCTTCTCCTTTGCCTTAATGATGCTTATGGTGCTGCTATTTTTTGTTCCTTTGCCATCAATGAAAATATTTCGAACACATGGTTTTGATTGTTAATAATATTCCAGATACTAGGGCAATATACAACATAAGTAGTAGGTCTAGGTGGTGGGGCACTAGTTGGTTAATGAAATGGAATGAGGATAGAAATTAAGTTTGATCACCATCACACCTTATCAGCAACATTTTCCCCTTCTACTAGACTAAAAGGAAAATAGATTCTTTAAAGCTCTTGATTGTCAGGATTTCCCATTTTTCCTGAAAATAAATGATAGCGATGGAATATTATTTTCAGCATGAAAGACCTGAGAAAGTAAGCAGTCACTTAGTGATACCATGAAATATAGGAGTCTAACAGTAGCTCCAGCTGGGGATTTCAGCTCCTTCAAGATATGTTAAGAACATCGTAGACTATTAGCCTAATCCATTAGGTTGATCCCACACCTTGTATCTTGATCTTTCAGGCAACTTAGTGGCTGGAAACTAGTTGATTATCCATCCTGACTTTGAATGATAAAAATAGACCACATGCTTGGCCAGCCAGCTTATTAGCACACTAGAATCTGACTGAAACTACAATTGAACTTATCCACTGCAAATCATCGAGTTGAACATATTGTTGCACCTTCAAAACTTGAATGGTGAGACCAGAACTGTGCTGAAACTAAAGTCTGAAACACACTGATCTGAAAATGAAAATAAATCTAAACTAAAATTTGAAAGATGCTCAGATTGGTGAGCTTATTTTCACACCTACCTACCCTACCCTACTGAAATTACTACTACTCTAAATGATACAATCATGCCAATACAACCAATCAAGCAAGTGCTCCAACAACTTTTTCCTTTCAATGTTTTTCACCAAATTCAGAAACAAGCATGTTAATGTCATTTGATAAAGACTTTCAGCCTAATTTTCTTTACAGGAAGCTTGGTAAACCTGAAAAACAACCAAAATTCTGGAAATGTATGTTGGCTTTGTGATAAACAACTTCTCCATATAGACAACCACTGGATCAAGATACTCTTGACATATTTCAGGGTATTCTAACTCAGCCAACTCAGCTTCATATCTTGGTAATGCAGATGTGCTCTCCAGGTCTTTAGTCAAATCAGAACATGTTTGCATGCTACCTGATGAATTTTGTGTCAATACTTCTACTAGATCAAATAATAAGGGAGATTGTCTGATCATATCCATATCATAGCAGTTTTGAGAGCATTATGAACACAAGAAGATTGAATTTGAAAGCATAAAACATCTAACGCATCTTTTATTGGGTCATGTGGGCTTTAGGTGGTAGTGTTGGTTCTTCTGAGACCTAATGTGTCTTCTTATGATTATTAGCTAGAATGTGATCCCAATTCCATTTCATAATCTGAAATGCATTAAAGCATAAATGCATAGAATCAAACTTGATCAATTCATCATATGTTTCAAACTCTATGATTTCATCTGCTACTTGACATTCAAAAGGACTCAAGGGCTAAACCCCTGGATCTAAAACATATTTTTATCAACCATGATTTCCTCATATGATTGGTAGGAGAGTACTTTTCTCCTGTGATTATCAACTAGAATGTGATCCATATTCCCTTTCACAATCTAAAATTCCTTAAAGCATAAGGGAAAAGAATTAGTATTTGTTAACTCCTACTCTACTTCAAATTTTGTAATTTCAAGATGACTGAGGAGGAGAACTTCCAGATCTAAAACAGGGTTTGTATCATCCATCTCTTCCTTGACTGATTCATTAGATCATTCCTTCTCCTTTCCATTTGCAACTTGCCTATAATTCTCTTTTAAGAGTGAGGCAAACGATAGAGGAAGCCATTTTGTACTTACTTGACAACTTCCAGCATTTTCCTCTTTGCAACATTGCTAAGCATGTAGAGTTTGATTTCCACCTTTGCATTGTGATAACTGAGTTTATTCTTTGCAAGAAAATAGTGTTGGCTACTTCGAATAATCAGCCTCAACCTCAACCTTATAATATTCCTCTTGATAGTCATATTCGAGATGGCTACCTCTATATGCAAGGTCATCTATCATATACATTGTTGTTGAGGATTTTCCTACCTCCTTCTAATTTTGGACTTCATCTTTGGATGTGTTTTGGATAGAGTACATGAAACAATCATTTTCCATTTTTATTCTTGTCTTTTCTAGAGCCAATGTAACATGAGGTGTTCAAACATAAAGCTCCTCTTTCCTGATAATCATATGCATCATTTCGTTGACTGTTTTTTTCAACATATCTAGCTTTATCTCTGAAGATATCAATCACTCTCTTTATATTTTATCCTTATCCACAGCCTTTAGCTTTGCATTTTTATTTATCAGGTTCTCTTCCACATCAACGGCCATATTTTTCATTTCTTCAAGGGTTGTAGGGTCCCTTTCTCTTCACTGGAATTCCATCTCTTGGTCGAATGCATCTAGGTAGTGCTAGAGAGCTAATCCTGGGGGTGGCTTTATCTTAGCAGGAATTGAATAGTATACGTTAATGAACCTGGTTGAAAAATGTTGTATTGTGTCCCCAGGATATCTTTTTAAATGGTTATACTCTTCTACAATGAGAAAAAAATTTCCCACAACCACCCATCTATCTAGGAAAACTTGAGTGAATTGATGAAAATTGATAATGCTTGCAACTGGAAGATATTTAAACCAATTTTTAACTTTACCTTGCAATGACAAGGAAAACATCTTTATACATACATCATCCTCTTCCACCTCATACCGATCAAGAAAATCCTCAATATTTTGAATGTGTTTTTTAGTAGTGATCTTTGCATTTTCTCCATCAAATCTAGGTAGATTATTGATAAAATTTGCAGGGAGGTCATTGAGGATAGGAGGAAAAACTAGAGGCTTGTATCTGTCTGGGAGTTTTACAGGTATAGGCCGTAAAGTAGGAGGCTTATAACCATGTGGGAATTTAGTAGGAGTAGGGGATAAAGCCTGAGGCTCATGTTTCACTGGGCCTTCCACATTTGCATCTGGGATGTGCACAGGTGTATAAGTATGTACATGGTCTAAAATTTGGGGCTTATCTTCTTCAGGCTCATTAATCTACCAATGATCAATGTAAACCTCAGTAGTGTACTCTTGATCAGGATTAAGGTAGGATAGAACATGGTTACAGATAAAAACACTAATTTCTTGAATCCAATTTGAGCTTGAATACTTTCTCTTTCTAGGCTGATTGGTCATGTTTCAGGTCCTTCGTCTAGTGGAGTCTTTGAAATAAACTGGCCTGAATTTGAGTTGCCAAGTGGAAGATTTCAAATTTCTTGTGTCTGGCTTGTTTTCCACCATCAACAACCAGATACCAATCTTGGAAAATACTTGAATCATCTAATTTTGACTGTGGTTTCTGAGGTCTTAAGAAACACTAAGATATTTCAATAAGTGTTTCCCCAATGGAGTTTCCATTATGTTATCATTCTATAATTTATAAGGTTGGCAAGAGCAAATGACAGAGGACAATATCGAACCACTTTGGATTCAAGGACCTAGCCTTCCCAGACTCAGATAGGGCTCTCTCTGTTTTTATGATTTAGCATTGATAATTATAAGTGTTGATATTAGGCTATTTCTAGAAAATTATGAGGGTTTTTTGTTTTGATTGATTATGTGGTTGGAAAGATAGAGCTGTGAAACTAATCCATTGGGATATGGGGTCATAAAAGGTTGAATTGTACATCAACTTTTCAAGGGAATTCACAGGGCAAGCTAACTATGCAAACCAGATCTTACTAGCAATGTGAATATGAGATGTGAGAAAGTATTGGGCTCAGAAATAGGTAAAGAGAAGTTAAGAATTATTTAACTAAACTTCAGAGGAAAACATTAAGATAACAAGCATAGACAAAATTAAGGTGTTATCTCAGCAAATCTTAATCTAAATTTTATGTTTTGCAATTAGAGAAATTGATTCACAACATGAAAAGTAAGAGGAAAAACATTACCACAAAGAAAAACATCACCATTAACAAAGCTCAAGAATCCTATGAATGGTCCCTTATTATTGATGCCCAACTCAAACAGTTACATTGATCCAATACTTCTTACAATGCAAGTTTCAGCAACGTCCATTTTTCCAACCCTTGATACTACTAAGGCATGTAGTGTTTATCTAAAGACAAAGTTGGTTGCCCTACCTTACTCACCAACCTTTCATTGATTACGATTTATTAGAAAATGGACAAGTGTGGCTATGCAAGGCCTAAACAAAAATATCTGACAAGAGCACCGCTTGTAGAGTTGATTTTGGGTAGCTCTTCATGGATCCAAAAGCTTCGATGACTCTTCATAATATCAAACAATAATCTTAGAGGTGGTTGTGATGGTCATGGAGAGATAACAAATGGTGGCTCTGACATATCACCCTGATTTTCAGAAAACTGGCATTTAGTAATTAAATCTGGTGTAGTGCTAATTACTTTTCATTATTTGGGTGATTATGTTGATGTGTTATATATGAGCTCCCTTTGCCCAACTCAACCTCCTTTTCTTGCACACCTTGTTGGGGCTTATTCTATTACCAATCCTTCTGATGTGTTTTGGCCTATTTCTTCATAAAATGGTGCAAAAACCTCATAATCCCAGACGTGGAGGGATGACGGTGGACGTGGCGTAGCAACAGTGATAATGGTCAAATGAATGTGGTGGCGGTTTGGAGGCCAGTGGAAATAACTTTTCGGAGGGTGTCTCAGGTGGTAAGTAGTAATAGAGAGTGGGGTGCAAAATTTTGAGGGTGAGACATGTGGAGGAGTGGGAAGTAATGGATACCGCCCATTTTGGACCTCTGCTATCATGCTTAGCCCCTTTTCTTCACAAAACAGTGTACAAACTTCATATGCCGAGACATGAAATCCTTTAGATTTCATCTTGGAACCACATCGCATCTGTGCCAACATCGCACTTCATATTTTGTTGTCTTTAACTTTTTATTTACCACTTATCTTTTAAAACTTGTGATGCGCACACTGGGATATGAAATTGGGTCCCACCCACATTGCATATCATGCTTCGGCGATTATAAAAATTAACTCTCGTGGTTATCCTTTAAACTTTGTGATTTGTGATTGGGCCCCACCACATCACACATTACACTTTAGTGTTTTTAACATTGAACCCTTCACAACTTATCTTTTAATATTTGTGATTTACGATTCTGATCGGGTCCCACCTGGCATCACACATCGCCCTTCATGTTCCATATATTTTATGTTGTAATAGCCTTTTCTTCCTCCGATGCGATTTAACACAGAAAACGCCCTGCATATGGATTTGAAATCCTTTGGATTTTTCCTTTGAAACTACATTGCATCCGAGCCTCTTTATTTCACTTTGCAACCTTTAACGTTTAACAATAACTTATCCTATGTGATATGCGATGTGCAGTATGTCGGCCAGATCCACGTCACCTTGCCACGTCGCTACCACATCATTTCTATGTCACTGCCATGTCATCTGCCACATCATCTTTCTACGTCACTACCACGTCACTTGCAACATCATCACTTGCACTTTGCATTTCACGTTTTCTGTGACTTATCACATCGCAACTTAAACAGTTTAACTTGCAATTTCTTAACATATCTAAATGTAAAACTTGCCAATATGAAATATGCGATTTAATCTCTGTCGTTGATCAATGCTCAGATCCAACGGTTGTCATTTCTCCTTTGTAGTGGTTTTTTGAGTTTGTTTCTTTGGTTGTGCTCGTTTGTTTCTTTGTTGTTCATAGTATACTTGACTCGTTCACTACTTTACCCACGTTCATGACTTGCCCCGTGTTCATGACTTGACCTGCTTAGCGTTCACGACTCGACCCAAACATGCACAACTTGACCCAATCACATTCACGACTCTACCTTTGTTGTTTTTCTAACTTAAATTCTTATCTACTTCCTTTGTCTTCACTATGTTGGAATCATGATTGTCGTTAGACCAAAATCCGTAGGCGTTAGTCTCCGCTACGATCGCCAGAGTTAGGATCCATGAGAGGTGGTTAGTCCATGTCGCGAAACACATGGGGAGAATTGAACCCAATGTCCAACAATCTCCCCCCCAATGCAATCCAGGTGAGTTTCGAACTTGAGACCTATCGCTCTGATACCAAATGTTGGAGTCACGATTGCCGTTAGACCAAAACTTGCAGGCGTTAGTCTCCGCTACAATCACCAGAGTTAGGATCCATGAGAGGCATTTTATCCATGTCGTGAAACACATGGGGAGCGTTGAACCCAATTTCCAACACGCTACTGGTCTAATGCTTCTCCTTACCTCTGTTTCTTCTCTGCCACTCTTTTATGTTTTTCTTACTACATTATTGCCTGATCTTCTCCTTTTCCTTAATGATAGTTTTGGTGTTGCTGCTTTGTGTTCCTTTTCTGTCAGTGACAATATTTCCAACACATGGTTGTGAGTGTTAATAAGATTCTAGATACTGAGGAAATATACAACATAAGTAGCAAGTATAGTTGGTGGGGCACTAGTTGGTGAATGAAATGGAATGAGGATAGAAATGAAGTTTGATCACCATCACACCTTATCAGCAACATTTTACCCTTCTATGAACTTAAAGGTGCATAGATTCTTTTGAAGCTCTTGACAGTCACAATTTCCCATTTTTACTAAAAATAAATGATATCCATGGAATATTATTTTTAGTATGAAAGACCTAAGAAAATAATCAGTCACCTAGTGATACTATGAAATACAGAAGTCTAACAGATACTAAAATGAGTATATATATTGTTGTAACATCCTTAATATGCTGAGTGAGGAAATGAGTGGGTGGAAGGCAAAGAGTCATACATGTTCACTTCATATTCCCATACAAAATGAAAACAACCATGAATTTATCTCTATAGATGATGTTATTGTAATTTTCATAGAGAGGTTAGAGAGTGGAAGAACGAGAGTGAGCAGATAGAGATGTTGTGCACAACGATAGCTGATATGAAGCAGATATGAAGGCTGAAAAGGCAACACTGAAGGAGTAAAATAGATCTTATATCCAGGTAAATTAGCATATGATTTTATTGTATATGAGGGAGTTGGAGCTTACATATAAAATTTTAGCTTGATATATGTCCAGTTGTAGCTGGTTGATTTAGCAACCTCCTATAGGTTGTAGCCTGCAGAAAATAGATGAGATTTGGAGCTTCCTTACAAGTTGTAGCTTATAGAATTTGAGGTAGTAGCCTCATGTAGGTTGGAGCCTACAAAAAATCAGTGGTGAGAGGGAGTTGGGGCTTGCCTTTGCATCAAAACAATAATAATTGTGGTTTTCTCCCTTATGGGTTTCCACTTATATCTGTTGTCTATCTGCATGATGATTATGTGTTGATGTATTGTAAATAATATGCTTAACACTTGTTGCTCACATATCAATTTTGTTGATTCATTATCTATTAATTTTCTTATGAAATGGAGGTGTAAATAAGTTTGAAGAAAAGTTTTAAAATTCCATGAATGTACTAAATTGATTCACCTCCCCTCTTCGTTTAACTAAGGGTTCATCAATTGGTATCAGAGCTAGGTTCCTTCAGTAACAGTTTAACAATTTGAAGGAGGTCCTAGGTCCCCAAAATGGCTAGCCTAGAAGGATGCTCAACAAATAAAGCCCCAATGTTTACTCGCACAAAATATGTGTTCTGAAAAATCAGGATGAAGACATACTTAATGTTTCTGGGAATATAAGTTTGGGTTGTTGTGGAAGAAAACTACGCACCAAAGGATACAGACACTGAGGAAGAAGCCAAACAAAATTTCAGAGCTAATGCAAAAGCAATGAATACACCCTTGAGCGGTCTAAGTGAGTCAGAATTTATCAAAGTAATGCACGGTAAGAATTCCAAATATATTTCGGATAATTTAGTAAACATTCATGTGGGAGATACAAAGGTGAGGATGGCCAAACTAGAAGCACATAGAACTGAGTTTGAAAACTCGAAAATGAATGAAGATGAAGATATAACTGCATTTTTCTTAAGAGTTGTAGAAGTTGTGAATATCATGATAGGACTAGGAGAATAAATTAAAGAAAGTGTTGTAGTACAAAAAATATTGAGATCTCTACCACCCAGGATTTTTCCTAAGGTTTTTTCCATAGAAGAAACAAAAAAATGGGAAACCTTAACTAGAAATCAATTACTTGGGAACCTAACAACATATGAGATGATAATTCCTAAAGGGAATTCAAACATGAGGGAGGTTTCCTTTAAGGCAGACAAGTGCATAGAAGAAAAGGAAGGTACATGCTCATGATCTGATGAAGAAGAAGCCAAATATTTCATAATATTGGATAGAGGTAGAGGTAAGTATAAAGGTAAAAATCCATTTAAGTGCTTTAATTCTAGAAGAGTGGGGCACTATTCTTAAAAATGTCCTGATAAGAAAATACATAATTAGTCAAAGGGGAAAGAGAAAATCAATTTCAGGAAGAAGAAAAACGAGAACATATTTAATAGAAGAACATTTTATGCTCAACAAGACAATAGTGCATCTGAGAGCTCAGATGAATCCACCACTGAAGAAGGAGAATTAGAATTCATTTTTATGGCCAAGGAAGATCTTGAGAAAGATCTCCTAGAATTTGAAGAAGAAGGTGAGGTATATCTTAAGGGGGAGTTGGTGAGTGCCCTAAAGGAAATAGATAGACTCAAGCTCAAGACTAGAAAACAGAAGGTAATCCTTTTGAAACTTGTAAAGGAAGAACCAAAATCTGAAGATTTTATCAAATTGAAAATTGAACTAGAAGAAGCAAGGAAAGTAGAAGAAATTCTGATGCAGCAAATAAGAGAGAAAAGTGAGGAATGTGGAAGATTGGAAGAAGAGGTGATGAGTTTGAGGAAGAAATTGGAAAATTATCAAACTAATTTAACAATGAACATTCAGCAATTAAAAGGTGTTGAAAAATTGGATCGGATATTAAATGCACAAATATTTCCTCATGTAAAGACATGGATAGGATATGAAGGAGAATCCAGCAAGTCGAAGGCATAGGATAAGAAAGCTATTACATTTGTGAAAGCAATCCTAAAAGAAAATGTTGACTCCCATCAATCTGAGAACAAAATTGTGGGAAACCCTTCAAATCCTTATGAGATGCAGCAAAAATCCACAACAAGGAAAGCCCTAGAAACAAAAGGAGTAAACAACCAAGAAACATTCTAGCACATATCAAATGGCTTCCAAAGACATAATTTTCATATGAATAGATGGAAATATCCCCAAACAACCTTCTCTTCCAGATACAGATACTACTTCCATGGGTATTTATTTTTCTGTAAAATCTTTGGTCATAAAGCCATGGAGTGTAGAGCGCATATAAAGAGATTGGAGTATGGAAACTCAAAGGGAATTAAGAACAATGGTGGATTCACTCGTATACACAATCCATTCTGAAATAAAATCAAATGTTTTTTCTGCCATAAAAATGGGCAGATGTCCTCTCAAAGACTATGGTCCATCTCCTGAGAAAATTTATATAAAAAAGGCCCACATGCAATGGAAAAGTAAGCTAAATAAATGTGATTTGGTTCTAATTTCTCAAGATTAGAACAATCAATGGTATGTGGACAGTGGGTGCTCAAAACATATGAATGGAGATAGAAGCAATTTTGTAACTTTTGAAGAAAACAAATTTGGGAATGTAACATTTGGTAATGATAGAGCAGGGAAAATCAAGGGAAAAGGCATAGTCAGCCTGAATAATGGAAGAGGAGAGGCTCAGGATATACTGTTTGTAGACGGTCTAAAAGCCAATCTACAAAGTGTTAGGCAAATGTGTGATAAAGGTTGTGAGGTCCTTTTCAGAGCCCAAGATTGTGAAGTAAGGTCAATCACCATAGGAAAGACCTTGGTCAAACGTGTTTGAATTGAGAGTAATATTTATATAGTGGAAGATGAGAATGAAGCATGCCACATCAACAAACTTGACAAATATTGGCTATGGTATAGAAGATTGGGACATCTAAATTTTGACCACATCATCAAACTGAGGAAAAAGAAAGTTGTCAAAGACTTTCCTGCAATAAAGAAGCCACCAAATACCATATGTAATTCCTGCCAACTGGGCAAACAAACTCGCACATCGTTCAAAGCTAAAGACAAACTATCTACAAGTAAGCCTCTTTAGCTTCTACACATGGACCTATGTGGTCCTTCAAGAACAAATTCACCAGGTGGAGAATCGTATTTCATGTTAATAATCAATGATTTTTCCATATTAACATGGGAAAAATTTCTCAGATGCAAATCTGAAGAATTTGATAAATTTAATATATTCGGGGCACTGAAATGAAATCAAACTAGATGTAAACTAAAATGCATCAGATCAGACAGAGGAGGTGAATTCACAGGTGATGAGTTTGCAAACCTATGCAATGAGTGCTGGATAAATCAACAGTTTACAGTTGCAGATACACCTCAATAGAATGGAGTGGTAGAGAGGCAAAACAAGTTTGTACAACGTATTTCTAGATCCATGATGAAAGAAGGAAACATTCCCCAAACGTACTGGGCAGAAGCAGTACACACAACTATTCATATTCTCAACAAAGCTCATCTCAGACCAAATTGTGACAAGACTCCATATGAATTGTGGCATGCAAAATTGGCATCAATTAAGCACTTTAGAGTCTTTGGAAGCAAATATTTCATAAAGGATAATGATGAAAAATTGGGGAAGTATGATGCAAGAGTTTATGAAGGAATATTTTTGGGATATGCATCAAAGAGTAAAGGTTACAGATGCTACAATAAAAGACTGCATAAAATTATGGAAAGAAATGATGTTAGATTCGATGAATAACTACCAGACATAACCAAAAGTACAAATTGTGTCTATCCTCCAAATGATCATGAAGATGAAAAGAAAGAAAAGAAAGAAAATAATAAGACAATAGAAGATACATAAATAAAATGAAAAGGACCCTCAAGACACACTTAGAATAACCATCCAGAAGATTAAATCATTGGAGATAAGAGTGCAGGAGTCCAAACTAGAAGACAGCTAGCTGAATAGACGGAGGAAGTGTACCTAGCCATGCTATCATAGATAGAACTGAAGAATTTTGATGAAACCAGCAAAGACAAAAATTGGATAAATGATATGAACGAATAATTAGATCAGATTGAGAAGAAAAAACTTGGAATTTAATACCAATACCTATTGGGAAAAATGTCATTGGCATAAAGTGGATATTCAAGAATAATATGAATGAACAAGGTCAGATAATAAAAAATAAAGCTAGAATTGTATGTAAGGGATACTCTCAAATCGAAGGACTTGATTATCATTGATGAAACTTTTTCCCTTGTAGCAAGAATAGAAGAAATTAAAATGTTTCTGGATTTTGAATGCTATCATGATTTCAAGGTATATAAAATGGATGTGAAGTCTGCCTTCTTAAATGGAGATCTAGAGGAATAAGTCTACATGGAACAACCTGAAGTTTTTTCGTTAGCAAATAAGAACAACTATATTTGCAGATTAAAGAAAGCCTTATATGGTCTCAAACAAGCACCACATGCATGGTATTCTAGGTTGGACTAGTACTTTCAAAAATAAGGATTCAAGAAGGGAGGAGTAGACAAGAATCTATATACAAAGGTTGATGAAAATGAGCTTTTAATTGTAGTGGTATATGTAGATGACATCATGTTTGGAAGAAACAAGGATGAGTTAGTAAAAGGATTTGCATAAGATATGAATTAAACATTTCAAATGTCTATAATTGGAGAGCTTAACTTCTACCTAGGACTTCAAATTATACAGAAGAACAAAGGCATATTCATTTCTCAAGAAAAATATTTGAGAGACATGTAAAAAATATTCCAAATGGAAGACTGCAAACCTATGTCAACTCCCATGATCATTGTATGCAAGTTATGTGATGATGATGGATCTGTAGATGTAGATCAAAGACTTTACAGATCTATGATAGGAAGTTTGTTATACCTAACAACCTCTAGACTAGACATTATGTTGGCAGTTGGACTTGTGGAAAGATTTCAAGTAGCACCAAAACAAAATCACTTGCTAGAAATGAAGAGGATATTTAGATACCTACAAGGAACTGCACATTATGGCCTATGGTATCCGAAAGGAAAAGATTTCACATTGACAACATATACAAATTCAGATTGGGCTAGCTATGTGGATGACAGGAAAAGCACACAAGTGGAGGTGCATTATATTTTGAAGAAATTCGGGTGGCATGGTTAAGCAAGAAGCAAACATTTGTCTCTCTATCTACAGCATAAGTGGAATACATAGCAGCAGCAACTTGCTTCACAAAAGTGATGTGGATGAAACAAACACTTTAAGACATGAAGGTAAGCATCACTAAACCTATTTCTATGCAAATGTGACAATACAAGTGCAATAAGCATCTCAAAAAATCTAGTGCTTCATTTGAAAACCAAGCACATCCCAATAAAGTACCACTTCCTCAGAGAACAAGTAGCAGAGAAAATAGTAAAGATGGAATACGTACCAACAAAGGAACAGACAGTAGACATGTTCACAAAACCTCTTGCTAGAGAACCATTCGAATATCTAAGAGACAAACAGGGGGCAGTATCTGCAGATGATACTCTCTGATATGATCAGAAAAAATAAATAAATAAATAAATATAATAAAATTAAAAAATTAAAAATAAATTAAAAAATGATGAAAATAAATGCACCAACAAAGGCTGCAATATCAGGAACAGAAACAGTGTAGTCGACCAGTCAGTAGAAGCATCATTCCAGGGGGAGGATAACCATCATCCATGAACATATAAATAAAGGGGAACCTCGAATGCTGCTGAACATAACTACTGATGAAGAAATTCTCCTAATTTTAGCCAAAAATTTCAGTAGTATAACACATTTCAACACTATGAAATGACTCCCAAAGTATTCTCCCAATGTTACACACCAAAATGGAGCAATAGTGTGAGCCAGGTATGTGGACAAAATGAAAAATTCTTATGTAGAACTCTAGTAATGAAATGATGGAAAAGACATTAGAAAAAGGTGTAATCCTTTTTCATTGATGTCAAAAGGGGGGGGGGGGGGGGGGGGGGGAAGCAAGCAGAAGAAGAAATACACTTATAAAAAGCAAGCAGAGGAAGAAAGGCACTTCTCAGAATGAAAGTGTTAGAGGAAGTGTTGGAGGAAGTGTTTCCATTAATGCCAAAGGAGGAGACTGTTGGAAATATTTTCATTGATGGAAAAGGAGTAGAAAGGAGTAGCACCAGAATTATCATTGAGAAAAAAGGACTAGATCAGGATCAACTAGAGTATAAAGGAGAAATAAGGAAAAGAAGGAAAAATTTAAGTGGAGAAGCATAAAAGAGAAACAAAGGAGCAGTAAAGAGTAAAAGAAAGACAAAGGAGTAGCATTAGAATATTTATAAAGGAGAAAAGGCAGCAAAGGAGGAAAGGAAACAAAAGAGAAAAGGAAATTAAGGCAGCAAAGGCAGCAAGGTGGGTCAAGTCGTGAACGTGGGAAGATTCGTGAATGAGCGGGTCGAGTCGTGCTATTCAAAAAATGTCAAGAGTCAGACTTCTTTTTAATTTAGAACAGTGCATGAGGGTGCATGTAGTTCCACTAATCAAGTTGGAAAATGGAGAAAATCATGAACGCATAGGTCAAGTCATCAAACTAGAGTGAAACAAAAATGCACGTCCATGATCAAGTCACAGAAATGACAACGAGAGAATGGACACACCGAATTATGTCGCATTGGCTAGAAGACGATTGGTGCACATCACAATCGTTAACTTTTATATTTACATGTTAAGACATCGTAAGTTATTTAAGTTGCGATGCGAAGCATATCGCACATTGCATAAGATAAGGAGAATTGTTATGGTAAATTTTAAATAGTGTGACGTGCAATAAGGTTTTCACCACGGGTTACGAAATCGCGAAATCACAAAAAATGTGAAATGCGAAGTGCGGGAGATGACGTGGCAGTTGAAATGGAAAGTGACATGGCTGCTAATGTGGCAGACGATGTAGACCTGACCCCACAAATCACAAATACATCTTGATGATGTGCCAGGTGACGTGGTAAATGATGTGGCAGATGATGTGGCAGTGACGTGGCACCCCAGTGGGACCCGAACCTTTTATCGCAAATCGCATGTCGCAAGAGGTTATAACCAAAGATCGGAGAGAAACTACGATTAAAATATGCAATGAGGAAACTGTAATGGGAAACTGTGATGAAAATTGTGATAAGATAGGTGGGACCCCTTCACATATCGCAGATCGCTAGTTTGGAAGGACTAGAGCACAATGGATAACAATGAAAAGTGTCGAACTACGATGAGAGACCGAATGCAATACCTTCCAAAGGTAAATGATAATACATTTAAAAGTATAGTTGTATGTGTATTGAGCTAGGAAATCACATCAGGAGAAAGAAAGACATATCTAACATATAACATAGAGGAACACCGAATTGCGATAAGAAACCAGACGTGAAGATAGGTCGGAGTTGAATTTTAATATACTTCAAATCTGGGGTATATGATTTTTTATAATAAATTTCATAAGAAAAGGAGGGGACCTATATATAAATATTACACAAGAAACTCTGATATGCGATATGAGGTCTGATGTGATTCATTCTAGATTTCTTTTTTTAATATATTTCAAGTCCAAGATTCTATGTGGTTACACTGGTTTATAAAGAAAAGTATGAATGTAGGAGTAGGCTCAGGTAACAAAGGAAAAGGCTGAACGTGGGAAGAAAAGAATGAGGTAAGTAAAAAGTCATGCAAAACAGTGACCCGATTATAGAGTAACAGTGTATTGCGGTCGGTTAATAAAAAAAGGTTGAACGTGGGCAGAAGTAGACTCCAGTAGATGACCTGACATAGAGAAAAGGACCAGAAGGTTGAACGCTGTGATCAAGGCAAGGAAGGCAGATAGGTCTAGTCGGGCAAAAGTTAGTTATGCAGAACAATTAGAAATATAACAACATTCAGAGAAGACAAAGGGATAGTAGGCAGAGAATACAAAATGAACAGAAAAACAAGAACTTGAAAGGGATGAATTGAAATATTGTTGTAACTATAAATATAAATTTATTAATTATTTTATATTTTTTACGATGCAAAGGCAAGTCTCCAAGGCAAAGAAAAAATCCATTTGATACTGAAATGAGTGTATAAATTTTTGTAACATCCTGAATCTGTTGAGTAAGGAAATGAGTGGGTGGAAGGCAAAAAGTCATGCATGTTCACTTCATATTCCCATATAGAATGAAAAAAACCATGAATTTATCTCTATAAATGATGTTATTGTAATGTGCATAGAGAGGTTAGAGAGTGGAAGAATGAGAGTGAGTAGATAGAGATGTTGTGCGCATCCAGAGCTGATATGAAGCAGATATGAAGGCTGAAAAGGAAACAGTGAAGAAGGAGTAAGATAGAATTGATATCCAGGTAAATCAACAGATGATTTTATTGTAGTATGATGGAGTTGGAGATTCCATATTAATTTGTAGCTTGATAGATGTCCAATTGTAGCTGGTTGAGGTAGGAGCCTCCTGTGGGTTGTAGCTTGCAGAAAATAGATGGGAGTTGGAGCATCCTTGGAAGTTGTAGGTTACATAATTTGAGGTAGTATCCTCCTGTAGGTTGGAGCCTACAGAAAATTAGTGGTGAGGGAGTTGGAGCTTTATTTTCCATCACAACAATAATAAGATGTGGTTTTCTCCCTTATGGGTTTCCATTTATATATGTTTTCTATGTGCATGATGATTATCTGTTGATGTATTGTATTTAATCTACTAACACTTGCTGCTCACATATTAAGTTTCTTGATTCATTATATATTAATTTTCTTACGGAATGGAGGTGTAAATAAGTTTGAAGAAAAGTTTTAAAAGTCCATGAATGTACTAAACTAATTCATCCCCCCCTCTCATTTTAACTAAGGGTTCATCACCAGGTGGATATTGGTGGTGACCCACCTATTCCACTTGGACCCCCACCATTGTTTCTTTCAGATTTTTATTTTCCTTAATTGTAGCACAATTTACTATTTTTAACATTTTTTCGGGTCCTGGACTTCCAGAGCCATTTTGAGGCCCTAAACGACACTTTTTGGGAAATTCAAGAGAAACATGGGCCTTTATTCAAAGTTTCTCACTCAAAATTTGTAGTCCTCAAATAGATATTCCTAACGAGGTATTATGAGCATCAAACAGAGATTGTATACCAAAGTTACATCCCTGAGAAGTTGATGTACCAATTTACCCAAATGGGCCCCATAGTTTTGGTGCTTCATCTCTTAGGGTTAGGTTTTTGGAATTTTAGCATTATCCATTGTTTCTCAATAATAAATAGGTCTTCGAGCCTCATTGTCACAGTCTAGAGGCTTGTAGCCACCACATCTCTTCTCAGACATAAGCTACCAACACCCTAGCTAGTTTATTACCATTATTTCTGTACGTATATTTTTGATATTTGATATTAATGAAATGGCGTTATTTCCACTGCATCTTTTTATTTATGGTTATATTCATATTATGTTGTGTTCCTGCATAAATCCATATCAGTGGTATCAAAGTAGTCTTCTATTTATCTGTTTTCTTTGCATGTCCCCAACGAAGACATGGTATAAGGAGTTAGGGTTCGATCTCGTTGAACCCTTGCAAGATTAGCCTCGCAAAACCCAACGACTTCCCATGGTGGAAGAAAATAAAGATGAGGGAGTAGGAGATCCTATAAAATTGTTTCTCGAGGAGGCCCTTGAGAAACAAAAAAATGTGATGATGGAGAACTCTACCCAAATCCTTCAATGGTTTCCCACCGACGGCACATCTACATCCAATAGCCACTCTAGAGGCACTACTCCTTTCAAGGTACAGGTCAACTTCAACATTATTGTATTTGAAGGCTAGATAGCTGCAGAAATTATAGATAGATGGTTGAATTTTCTGGAAGGGTATTTCTCAATCCATGGTTTCTCCGACTGAGAAAATATTACTTTTGCACTCCTCAAAGCTACCCTCCATGTCAAGGATTGGTGGGAAACCTACTATGAACAATAGGATGAAAGGGAACCCTCTCTATTTTTTATAGCACCCACTTGGAATTCTTTCTGAGATGCCATCAAGGAACAATATTATCCCATGGGGAGCTATGAGGACAAGTACATACAATGGACTACACTTTGGTAGCAAAGGGATCAAGATGTGCACGAGTTGACGAATTCGTTCCATACCCTGTTCACAAAGTTGGGTATTAAATATTTAGAGAAACATTTGGTGCTCAAGTACTGCATCTATTTAAAAAAATACATTTAGGAGGAAATGGAGTTCCTCAACATTACTTCGCTTGGCATGACATATCGATATGCTACCAAAATTGAGCAAAAATTGAAGCAGAAGAAGCAAGACTTTGGATCCGCGAATCCGAAGCCAAGGAAAGGCGCCCCCAAACTACAAAAAAAGGGGAAAATCCAAATCGGGGTGACTTAGAACAACACCACAAAGAAAAATAAGGCCACAGGGAAGTGGTGTGAATTTCATAATAGCTCCACTCACAACGTAAGCGATTTTTGAGCCAAACAGTCGCTAGTGGCCAAAAAGAAGGCATCTGAATGACATGCATGTTCTGATCTGAGTCAGAACTGGACAAGGGTAAGGAAAAATGGAAGAAAATCATTGATGTTGAACCTAGTGCCATCGTTTCCACCACCAAACTCCAGAGGGAGGATCCCGAGGATCTAGAGGAGGGGGAGAAAATCTTCCATTCACAGATGTGGGTGAAGGGTTCTCCGATACAATTCCTTGTCGATAGTGGAAGCCAAAATAACCTTATTTCAACAGAGTCTATGAAGAGGATTGTCCTACTGACCACACACACTCGCAATCATATACCAATCGGTTTCTTCACCAAGGAAGATATCTTCGCATCAGCTAATAGTGCCGCCTTCCGTACAACATCAAGCCCTGCACGAATGAGGTACTGTGTGATGTTTCTCCTCTTGAAATGTCTGATGTATTATTGGTAGAAACATAATTGTGGAAGCGACATGATGTATATGAGTCTAGGCCTTGTTCTATTATTATTAATTTGGGAAATAAGTTGTACAGGATATCGGAGGTATTATTACCTCTCGCCATCTCTTTGATTACTCCAAAGCAACACAATAAGATTATTTCCCAAACCATGGGTCTTTGATAGATGTTTGGGAAATTTAGGAGAGACATGGGTCTATGATAGATGTTTTTCACTCAAAAGTTGTATCCCTCAGATAGATATTTCTAACGAGGTATTTTGCATGTGAAGCAAAGGTCGTATGCCAAAGTTATGACCCCGAGAAGTTGATGTACTAATTTACCCAAACAGACCCCATAATTTTGCTGATTCATCTCCTAGTGTTAGGTTTTTGGATGTTTACGTTTTTCCATTTTTTCTTAATAATAAATAGGCCTTCGAGCCTTATTGTAACACAATTCAAAGGCCTATAGTTGCCACATCTCTTCTCAGAGATAAGCTAACAGTGCCATAGCTAGTTTATTTCCATCATGTCTATAAGAATATTTCTGTTATTTTATATTAATGAAATGAAGTGTAATTTTTGTTGCATCTTTGTATTTATGGTTATATGTGTATTCTGTTATGTTCCTGCATAAATCTAGATCATAGATCACCTTCATCAGCATTGGAGAATAAGACTCCACATGAGGTATGGACTGCTAAGAAACCCTCTCTTTAACATCTAAGGTTATTTGGTTGTGATTCATATGTACATGTTCCAAAGGATAAAATAAACAATTTGGATAGTAAATATGAAAGGTTCATCTTTATTGGGTATAAGGATGGTTTAAAAGGTTATAAGTTTTGGAACCCACAAACAAGGAAGGTTGTGTACAACCAAGATGTGTTGTTTAGAGAGGTGAAAAATGCTAATAAACATGAGTTCCTACCAAAGGAACCTGAGAATATAGACTTTTAGCTAAAGGAGGAAGAATCATACTCTACAACAAAACAAGAATCCAAAGAGGAAGAGCCACTAACTCTAGCCTTGAGAAGATCATTTCAAGAGAGAAGGCAGCTAGAAAGATATAGTCCAGTTGCTTTCTATTCAAATTTTGCTTTATCTATTACAGATGATGATCCCCAAATTGTTAGGGAGGCACTAGATTCAGAGTCTGGAAAACTGTGTAAGGAGCCCATGATCGATGAAATGGCATCTTTGGACAAAAATGAGGCTTGGGCTTTGGTGAATTTTTCAGCTGGAAGGAAACCCATTGGAAGAAAATAGGCGTTTAAGAAGAATACAAATGCGAAAGGAAAGGTGGAGAAATACAAAGCTAGGTTGGTAGAAAAAGGTTATTTCGAGGTGTCGGGAATTGATTTTGGTGATTTATCCAGATCTTAGGGGGAGTCCCCCAAGATCTAAAAAATTGAAATGGACCTTGGGTGCGGGGAGGGGAGGGGGTGGGGGAGGGGGAGATCTTAAAAATTGAAATTCTAGAAGAAAAGAGGAGAACACATAGTAAATAAAGCCATAATTAAACTTTTGGTGAAATAGAGAATAACTGTAAAAGCTACATTGTGGTGGACAATCTTTCCTTTTACAAAATGTGACTTTTTACTTATAGTTTGTTTAGTTACAATACCACAAGTAAATTCCATGGGTGGGTAAATACCATGGGTGAATAAATACCATGGGTGAATGAGTACCATGGGTATATGTCACTTACAATACCATGGGTGGATGAATACCATGGGTGGATAAATACCATGAGTGATGAATACCATGGGTAGATTCCACTTACAATACCATGGGTAAATTCCATGTGTGGATGAATACCATGGGTGGATGCACACCATGGGTGAATAAATATCATGGATAGATGCTAGTTACAATACCATGGGTGTAGGCTACTTTCCATTCAGAACATTCCTCCCTCCTTAAGAATCAGTGTTCCCCATTACGTGAAGCTCTCTCCTAAGAAGCCTTTGTTGAATATGAAGAGCCACTGAAGGGTTTTGTGTGGCTAACCCATAACCTTGATGAACGAAGACTCGAGGATGGATATACCCTGTAATTCTTATGACCAACTTTGATATTGAGAGTGTGTGGCCTAGAAAATGGACTTTGATGAGTGTGAGTTTGTGGATGACCCATAACCATGAAAAATGCAGATCCAGGGATAGAGATACCCTATAATGCTTCTAACCAACTATGATGCTATCAATGTGCATCCTAGAAAATGGAATTTGACAAAGTGTGGGTTTTTTGATGACCCAAAACCATGAAAAATGAATATCTGAGGATAGAGATACCTTGTAATGTTGGTGACTAACTGTAATACTAAAGGTGTGTGGCCTAGAAAATGGACTTCGATGACAAGAATTTTGTGTGGTTGACCCATAACCGTGATGTATACTATTGATTAAGTAGCATGTGACTACATAGCCTAGGGTGGGAGGGAACGTCTCTAAAGAACCCAATTTGGATTCTTTTTTCTGAAACTGATGAATGTGAAGGTTGTTCCTCCTAAATCAGGGTGGGAGGGCATGGATCCAAAGGGAACTCAATCTGAATGTTGCTCCAGATATAAAATATATTTTAAAATGGGGAAAATAAGTCAATATAACTCAGAATATTTATTATAACATGTTTTGGGAAAAAGATATCTGATTTTAAATCATCGATATCTTCCTCATCTGAACTTTTATTTGACCAATGTTTTTTTAAATTGGGTGATTTTCCAAGAGGAGATCAGATATGAAATATTTTTTCTAAAATTCAGCATAAAAAATGAAAATTTATAGGATATGAAATCATTTTTTCACAAGGAATAAAAATATATTATTTTTGTTTATAAAGTTTGCACCAAAATGTTTAGATCTTATCTAAGAAATCATCACCCAATAAAAAAATCCTGAAAAAAATGAAAAATAAAGTAAAAATTCCTCCTCTTGGGCCAAGAAAGTACTATGTGAAGGTTGTTGCACTTTCATGAGTTTGCTACAAAGTTTTGAAACTAAAATTTGCTGCAAATTTTTTAAACTAAAATTTGTTGCAAACCCTCATTCCCATAGAGTCATAACCTGGCTCTGAAACCATTGATTTGAATCTTAGGGGGATTCCCCCAAGATTAAAAAAATTGAAATGGATCTTGGGGGGAAGGGGGATGAAAGATCTGAAAATTTGAAATGCCAGAAGAAAAGAGGAGAACACAAAGTAAACAAAAGATATGAAAAATTGAAATGCCAAAAGAAAAGAGAACACAGAGTAAACAAAACCATAAATAACTTTTTTATCGAAATAGAGAAAAAATATAAAAGCTAAATTATGGTGGACAATCTGTCCTTTTACAAAATGTGACTTGTTACTTATAGTTTTTTTAATTACAATACTAGAGGTAAATTCCATGGGTGGGTAAATACCATGGGTTGATAAATACCACCATGGGTGGATGCCACTTACAATACCATGGGTAAATTCCATGTGTGGATGAATACCATGGGTGGATACATACCAGAGATATATGTCAATTACAATACCATGAGAAGATAAATACCATGGGTAGATGAATACCATGGGTGTAGGCCACTTTCAATTCATATCAGTGATATTTTTTTCTCTTATTGCCAAGTAAAATTCTATTATATTACTTTTATCTGTTTTTGTTGTTTTTTATTTTGAGGTAGAACAAATGGATGTGAAGAAAAAATTTCTTCACGGGGATCTCGAAGAAGAGATATACATGAAGAAACCTGAAGGTTTTATTATGGAGGGTAAGAAGAAATTGGTATGAAGGCTAAAATATTATCTGTATGGTTTAAAATAGTCACCAAGGATGTTGTATGAAAAAATTGATACATATATATGGGGATTTGGATTCACTAGAAGTAAAGCATATCACTATGTGCATTTTAAATTAATTGGTGACCATGTTATTTAGTTAGTCTTGTATGTGTATGATATGTTGCTCATTGGAATTGACAAAGAAATTATTTGGGATTTGAAGACCTAATTTTCCTCCAAATTCGACTTAAAGGATCTTGGTGCTGCAAACCATATTTTGGGCATGGAAATTAACTGAGATCATGAAAAGAGGAAACTCATGTTAAACCAAAGTAAGTATGTAGATACAATATTGCAAAGGTTTAATTTGTAGAATAGTAAACCAATGAAAGTTCCTATTCCTATAGGTCTAAATTTATCTATTGAATAATGTCCCAAGACACAAGAAGAGGAAGAGGGAATTTTTGTGTTCCATGTGCAAGTGCAGTTAATAGCCTGATGGACACAATGATATCTACTAGAATAGAAATTGAACATGCAGTGGGAGTATTGAGCAGGTTTATGTGAAAACCGAGAAATGAGCATTAGGCAACAATGAAGCAGGTTCTCAGGTATTTCTGTGGAACTAGTGATTATGGTTTTTGCTACCAAGGAAGACCAAGATTGGACAAATTTTTGGACATATATGGCTTTTTTGATGTAGATTATGATGGAGATATATATCGGAGAAGATCTATAAGTGGGTATTTGGTTAATCTATTTAGAGGTGTAGTTAGTTGGATGAGAAAAAGACAGTATGTATTGTCTCTTTCAACTACATAGGCAAAATACATGGAAGCCAGTCATGCAAGAAAGGAAGCGGTTTTGTTGCAGATATTTTGTTTAGGTATGGGGTTGGTGCAACAAGCTAAAAGGATAGAATGTGATAGCCAAAGTGCAATTTTATTGGCTAATAACTCTACTTATCATTCAAAGACAAAACACATTAATGTTTAGTATCACTTTGTGAGAGATATGGTTGAGCACAAAAAGGTGTCGTTGTTAAAGGTGGATACTTTTAAGAATGTTGCAGATGCATTGAAAAATTCTATGAGCACTGAGAAGTTCTCTTGGTGTAGAGAAAAAATAGGCATTGAAGGGCTAGATCAATGACTAAGCTCTCCTATGGCCACATGTGGAAAGAGAAAAGCAAGTGGGAGAATGTTGGGTGTGCCTTATATTCTTTCCACGACTAACCCCACGTATGGCCTCCCCCCCTTTGTTGCACTGAGCGTAATAGGGGGTTCACAGGGGGGGCATATCCCCCCCATTAGGGTGTTTGCATGGTGGCATTGGACCTTATATTAGGTGGGCGAACCTACCTATGGTTTTGCGCATGGGTTTTTCACATGGTTTTGGGCATGGCGGTTTTTTTTCCACGTTATTTTGTATATATGGTCAAGGGAACTAAAGTTATGTTCTAATCCAAGGTTAATGGATTGGGGTTTATGAATGCTTCAACATGTATATATATGTATTGTAACATTGAAAGGAATATAATGAAAAATCAATATGGTAGTCTCGATTTTGGGATCTAGGGGAGAATCTTTGTGTATATTTATTTTATGTTTTATGCTCTCACCATTGTTTATTTTATTTTTCCAATTTTTTTTTGCAAATCATTTATGTATAGGGTAAAAACCAATGTTCGATAATGCTAAATTTGGTACCAAAGGTTTTATTGAGAATCTTAGTTTTTTCAAAATAAATATCCCTCAATTATTTGATTTTATATTGAAGGCATGGTAAGCTATTTAATTTATCCATGAATGAGTAGTTTAGTGGACTTTGGATAGGTTCCTACATAAGTGATTCTTATAAGAGGGAGGGGACTAGAGATCAATAATTTTTTGGGCATTAGTAACTTCCCCCACAACCTTTATAACTAATCTCTTTTGTCCCTTCAATTACTTTATTGGTGAATCCCATCTCCCATCAAGTTTAATATTTGAAAGAAACTTGTTAATATATTTACTCATTAATCACAATAAAATTCATTATAATTTATTGATAAATGTTTGTAAGAATATTTATTTTATTCTTACATTTTTTTAGTAAAACCCTTAGGCTAGTGATCTTTTTTGACTTTATGTTTTTCGGTGAATTTTATTTATTTGAATAATTAATTAATTGGAACACATTGCATCAACATTTCACATCATTCATATTTAGTAATTTGTTGAATTATTTAACTTACCTTTTTCCCTTCATTTCCCTTACGATATATTACTTTGTTGATAAAACTTGATGAATTAGTCAATACAACACCTATAGTCTCACATAGAAATTATTGTATGCTCAGGGGACTTTCTGATTTTTTTGATATCCCTATATGTGTTATTTGTTTTATGAAATCAATGACAGTAAAACATAATCATCCTCCATCCCTTACTAGTTCAACTTTAAGTTTGTATAATTCGAGTTCCTTCAATATAATTTTGTCCTTATCCGATTTCATTTTGTCTATCCCCATCAGTGCTTTTAGCTTTCATAGATAAAAATAATGCAAATATGAAAACTAACATGAATTTCACACCTAAAATTCCATTTCTTGATAATATCAATATCCCAAATTTGATTAATATCGCCCATGATCCCATCTAATATGACCTTACTTCACTTGTCATGCACACCGAACCTCCATTACATAACCCAAAAATTGAATCATTGGATAGAGAAGATCCATATAAACACATAATAACCTTCCACTTAGGTTGTTCCTTAAACAATATCATTTATAATTCTATATTTTTAAACTTGTTTCAATGCACCCTTAATATGGTTGATGTGAAATTTTATATTGCACAACTCATAGGGTCACATCCTAATTGTGCATCACTAGCAACCATCATAAAACATTCTAAAATTTTATATTCGATACGATAAGGGATTTAAAAACATTCTTTCATGTAATAAAAAATATGACCACTCATTTTGTGAATTATATCCATAAATGACATTGAAGAAAGATCGTGTGAGCACTAAATTATGACAGATATTCCATTGTAACTATTTATCACAAGAGATCTTAGAATATTCTAAATTATCTTATAATGTAATGGTTTGCCTTAGATTTATATTTTATTTTATGAGTTTAGTGCATAAAATATGGAAATAAGCTAAAATCAAAATAAAAGAAGCTAAGAAAATAACATGTCATTAAGGTAAAAAAACTGCAAATTATACATTAGAAAGACTAAATAAGAAGGCAGGGCCTATACTCTCTCTTCTTATAGATTATAATATACAAGTACAAATAAAGTGCACTCAATATGGATTTTCCTTGCACATTGGGGTATAAATGGTTATTATATGATTTTCTATTTTTTCTTTTTTCTTTTGTGCCATATTCTATATTCTAGATTATAATATAGAAGTATAAATAAAGTGCACTCAATATGGATTTTCCTTGTACATTGGGGTATAAATGGTTATTATATGATCTTCTATTTCCTCTCTTCTTCTTTTGTGTCATATTCTTAGATGCTCTAATCTATTATGGACTAATAAACAATTTCATAGGAATGAATAATTTTCCTTTCATAGCAACCCAATATTTTACTAGTCATGGTTAGGTTTAGGATTTTTGCATGAAGCTAATTAACACTAGGTTTATGGCCCTTTAAAATATTACTAAAAGTACATAAATGACTATCTACACATATCATAGTAGTCGTATAATAGGTAAACTTGCAAGAGGTGTAGTCGTTGCATCTGAAATATTAGGAATAATTGATTGTACCATTAACTTGATTTTAATTACCATAAATTTTTTATTTTTTGGGGGAGTTTCAAATTGAGAGTGAAATTTTCGAGTGATCAAGTCCAACTTTAAAATCAAATTATATTATTGTTTTGATTAGTGTTAATAAGACGATTGACATTTGCAAACCAAAAATACTTTTTTGTTTTGACTCATGATAAGAAGAAAATTAATATTGTAAAGATAAAACTAATTCTCATGAGTTTAGTGAAATTGGGCATTAGAAAATTCTCAAATCACCATGGGATGAAACAGTCTATCAAATATATGATCCTAAGAGATTTGAAAATAAAAATCACTTTTTCTTCGATTTCTCATCTTAAACTCATATTCGAACTAATTTTTAAAATATTTGTCATACTACCAACCTTATTGACCTTTCAAGTTGGTAAACTATGATGATCTAGATATCATTCTCTAACTTCTCTTTTATCATAGAAATAAAACGTTAAACAATTCTCTTACCTTCTTCATAGACCGTATAGATCTTAGTGAATCTTAAACATCACCACCATCAGTTTTAAATCAATTTCTCCAAAAATAAAGTATAAAAGATTTGTTGTACATGTTATTTGATTTATTTATTAGGCATAATATAATCATTGCAAGAAATTTTCAATTAACTTAATTGGTTTACGCTTTCAAAATCATTATTTAAATAAAAAAATTACTATTTCATTAAAATAAATTATATTATCGAATTCTAATAAAAAACAGAAATCAATATTACTTCATTTATATATTTATGACCAATAAAATTGTTTTTTTATGAAATTATTAAGATAAAATATTAAAAAAAAAGAAAATTGTTATTTACAATTTTTATTTATTTATTAAAATGGAAATTTTGTTTTTAAATAATGAAAAATGCGATTGAAAAATTAAGATTTATAAATCTATATTTATTAATTAAATTGTGTACAATATTACTAAATTTAGATATTTAATGGCAACTGAGATGTTACTCTATACATTGGGCTTAACTTACTTTGAAAAAAATATTTTTCAACTTACTTTGAAAACAATCTCTCAACTAAATATTTACGTATACAGGAGTGGTATATATTAGAAATGGGTTTGGGGAATTTCAAAACTTTAAATTATGAACTGTGTAGATTTAATAATCTCATAATATTTGGTATCTAATACATAATCCAACAACAAACAATATAGAATATACACAATTTTTTTTTTCAGTTTCTTAGATCTTAACTTTAATTTATTAAAAAATATTTATGAAATGTGGCTCTAAAATAGCTAAGGGTTACGCTCATTGGTTACAAGAAATATTTTCCCTCGCATGAGTTTTACAGCTAATGTAAAGGTGGGAAAATACCACAAGTCAACATGCTTATGGTGAAAGACGAAAACCACATATTTCATCTCCTGAATTCAAATTTTGAGAATGTGCCCTTCATTCTGAAACACATTTAAAAATTTTTGTTCCTTCTCTATCACAAAAGATATGAATTTTCAATGTTTTGTGGTCCTTCAATTTATTTAAGCACTATGTTACTATGTTAAGTCTTATATGGTTTGCAAGTTTTAATGGAGGTTGTGACGAAGAAAGGAAGCAGGATCCAAGGAAGAAAGACAATATTTTCAAGAGGAGCATGAACTTCACCACTATAGCACCTTTCAAAATGTGGTAATTGCATGTCTTTGTAAGTGTACTTGTTACCATTAAAAAAACCATTCACTTATTTTTAAAACCATTGTCAGATCTAAACTCGTAAGATGTATAATTTTACTTGGAATAATGGAGAAATGTATAATTCCATAGATTATTATTTTATTAGAGATTTGTTGTGATCTGTTGGGATCAACTAGATTGGATCCTATTTTTAAGGAATATGTTCAATTCCTCAACATATTTCCAATTTTATTTAGGTATAAATGATTTGGATAATGATATAGTGTCTTGTGCAAGCACTCTTTAGTTTGAGCTTGGCTCACCTGAGAGATGCCCATTTCCTCTATTTAATGTCTCTCCTAAATTTTAGTTGGTACAAGAGCATCACATGAAATTTAGGTGAATGATTTTGAGCAGAGGGTCATGATATAAGATTGGAGGTGTTCCTATTTTAATATCTAATGAATATTCCACTTGTTTATACCATTGTGTGACATGGAACTCAATAAGCAAGTATGTGGAAGTGTTTTTCAAAATCTGAAGGTGAATTAATCAGTTCATCCTGTGTAGTTGGGATTAAGTCATGGATCCATTGAAGTTTTATGTTTTGTGAATGTGAAAATTGATGTCTGGTAGCATTGCTAAAATCTATGGATTGATCATAGGGTCATTGTTTTCTTTGTAGGTTCAGAAGACAGAGGCTGGTGTGGTGTGGAGTTTCACAGTCGAAGAGTGAATTGTAGAGATGATCGTTGGCAATTAAGCCAAAGAGCAGTGATCTTCATATCAAAGCTAACTGTGAGAAACATAGCATTTTTTGATAGTTTTATTCTTCGTGGAGTGATTTGATTATTTTTTCATGGAAGAGAGAGATGGGTATGTGAAAGGCCGAGATCTAGTTTTGTATCGAGGATGTCGAGAGTGAGTTGCATTAGCAGTCAAAGAGCAAGGAATCTAGTGGTATGCTTGTAGATTAGTTGTTGGTTGAGGTGGATACCATCGTGTATGCATGAACTCACACGTGTGTTTCCTCATTTGAAAAAATTCAAGATGATAAGCGAGTTCTCTGATTAAAAAAGAAGACATACAATGGAAAAAGAGAATTCCATTGAAACACCCTCCTCCCACATCTACCCAAGTAACCGACCAACTTGGGTAAACATATGACGAGAGGCTACTATAATGAGATTCAATGTTATAGGTGATCTTAAGGAAGTGGAATCGATAGAAACACAATATACATACCTTGTACAACAACAAAAACACCCTCACGAGGTAACCCAACCATTCAGGCCTCTTACCACTGGGTCACACTGAAATTTTGACCTCTTTGAGCCATAGACGCAGGAACAGGCATGAATGCCAACATCCAGGAGGCTATAGACGCAAGCATAACACAACATGTCAGTGTCCAGGTCCCCAACTCCTTAGTTATATGCTAGTGTCCTCGGGATTTGAGCCACCTTTTCAGGCCCATAACCCAGTACTCTACCCATAAATTCATTAAAATTTTAGAGATGATAAATAAGAAAAAGACAATGATACTGAAGTAATCACAGAAATAAGAACTCATATGGACCCTTCCTAGCCATGACAAGCATTTTTTCAAACATGTAACAAACATTGAACCTACAAGTGTAAACAACATAATAGATCATAGGGGTCTCACACTTATCTAAGAATCACTATGAAGAATTGATCCCTTACATAATTAACTGCAATACAATATATATGACCATAGATACATGGTGCATTCATTTACAAGTAGAAACATGGAGATATCCATACATCATCACTGATAAAATACATGCTTACAACCAGCATAATAATAATAGAAATACAATGGATACAACAACAATAGAATCCAAATATAAACTAGTGAATTTATACATAAAATACCAAAGGAATGAGCTCTTCATTAATGAATGTAGAAACCAACCAGAGATGGGAATTTTACACTCCACCCGACCATAGATTGGCTGAGCCAAATCTCTCTTCAGCCAATCACCCCCATGTTATGTTCCAAGCATGAATGTGGGACCCATAACCAACCAAAATTACAAAAAAAGAATGAATGTGGGACTCATAACCAACCAAAATAACCAAACAATAATGAATGTTATTGGTGTTATCTGCCTACACCATGAGAAATTTGAGTGCCTCATAGTCTCCCGAACTTTACCATAATCCATAGTATGATCCAGGGATCACTAGGCCCTACACCGAGACCCATTCTTTAGGCTTTACGATACATCCCATCCCAGGATTACTAGGCCCAATGGAGAGAAACCCACATCTTTGATTCACTTGCAAGGTTCCCTAGGCCCACCGAAGCACACGATATGACTTTATCGCAACCCACAGTCTAGTTCAAGGGTTACTAGGTGAGTGGCTTTACCATGATCCACATTTTGGTTCGGGGACTACTAGGCCATGTGTTTTTCATTTCAAAGGTCCACCCCACTCGGCTTCGAATCAATCCAGCAATTTAGCTCCACGGAAGTATGAGAAACCCATCTCATCAAAGCTATATGGAAATGGAAAGGCTAGGTTGAAAAACACTCTCACACTTGGAAAAACCCATTCCATGAAAGAAAATATCCGCATGCAATACCATGCATGCCAAATCTAGTAGGTAAATCACACATGCAAATAAATACCTGTAAAGAATCATGTTGTAGCTACTTGATTCTCGCTCCTCCTTTCTTGCTTCCTCCTTCCTTCTTTGTTTCCTTTCTTGGTCCAATGCCGAAATTCTCCATGAAATGCCAAGTGTCCAAGTGTGTGTGTGAAAGAGAAATAATAATGAGATAGCTCCAAAAATGAACTGAAAAAAGGTAACAAAATCATGCCCATTGATCCTCATAAGCCTTTTTATAGATGAGGCCTCTATTTTCTTCATTTTCCATTATCTTCCTTCATTTTCCTCCTCACATGAAACCTGTGACCTTTCATATCCCTTTTCTCCTAATTTCCATTATTTTCATAAATAAATGTGCTAGAAATACCTTTTTCCTCTTCCAAATCCTTAACCTTTGTATTTTCCAATTTCCTTAGCCATATTAATCGAAATGAAAACCCACTAGGATTTTTTTTCCCAACGTTAAGCTTGGAATAAGTGTCCCATCAACTGTGATTATTATTTTTTATTTTTTATTAAATTTTATATGGAATTTTCATTAGGTTTGTTACATGAACATCCCCCTTGTGGGAACACCATCCTTGGTTTTAAATGACACCTACAAACTAGAAAACCACTAAAAATAAAACATACTGCATATGGAGCTTTATGACATAGATCCTTCCAGTATTTAAAATGAATAACTTGCTCAAAATAAAAAATCATCATGACAATCATACCATGTACTGGAGCTTTATAACATAACTCATTATAGTATTTATAATACTATACACAAATGCACATTTTATCAACCAACAAATAAAATATCCAATTTCTGCATCCGCAACAATGGAATCTAGAGCCTCATGCACCTCCACCCTTAAATTAATACCAGGATTCACCTCCTCCATAGAAAGTCCAAAATCCACTGCCAAAGCCAAATCTGCATTCAATTTCCATCGCTATAATCCTATGCCACTTGTCCTCTCAGTGAATAGTTACTGCCTCATTGTTCCAAGGGACACACCCAATGTGCATTTGACTCCATCTAGAAATTCTAATGACCAAAACAAATACATCCTCGACCTTCCCTTCTCTATTACAATGTCCCTCTCACAATTCGGCCATCCCCTTTCGTGCAATCACTCACCTTCCAAGTTCCCTGACATCCCTTGTCTCGGGCGATCCATCCCTTGGAAAGGCTTCCTCACATCGAAATATACAAAAACCAAGGAATATACTGTCCTCAAAATCATCATACCGGTCATAGCATGCTCATGGAAATAAATGGAAACTATTGGGTACCAGTGTCCCACAATGGCCCTACTCCTGAAGTGCTTTACCAGCATATTGTTGCATGTTTGAATTCCTTTTCTTGTTACAGAGCATTTCCTTACTTCTTGTACCAAGCACATAACTTCCATTAGATTAAAATTAAATCGAAATAAATTCACATCACACCTCATTTGTAGCTCGTAAATAAGGTAGACTTGCAATTTTTTTCACTTCCTATCACAACAAGTCAAACCAGTTGTTTGATCAACTCATCATATATAAATATCACATCTGGTTAGCTAAAAACAAAACCATCATTGGTCAAAATCATGAATCACATGAAATCATCATAAGCCATAATCATAAATCACATGTAACCATCATAAGTAAAAATTGTAGATCACATGCATAATAGAACTAAAATAAAATATCAATTATTATCTTTCATCGATCCTTACTTCTGACTTCGTTCTTTTGTACACACACCAAATCCGTTGCCACACTCAGAAAGTACCCAGTGCCCTTTTATCTCTTCAATTACATACACATACACACAATGTGCATCATAATACATACACCCACATTCGACGTACAACACCACAAAATATGTACACCTATATCAACATATAACACATAAACCTACACCCGTTGTAGCATACAACACAATAAATACACTTACATCCAATGTACAACACATACACCTACACCCGGTGTGCATACAAAAAAAATACATGCACCTACATCTGGTGTACAAAAAAATACAATACATATACAGAGTACAACACAACGAATACACGTTGCGATACCACGACTACACTATGCCCATACAAAATATTGCATGCCTGTAACACAACATGTACGACATGCACACAATACCACATGTATACTAGTGCCATATAGACAACATGTACACAGTACCACTAACGTACACAACACTACTTGCACACCGTGTGACCAACATCACATGTACATGATAGAACTTGCACAACGTATACACAATGCCAAATGTACACTGCACCACATGTACAATGTGTACACCATACCACATGCACATAACACCACATGCACGACATGTACACAACACCACATGTACACAACGCCATATGAACGATATATACATGACACCACCTGCACGCAGCACCACATGTACAACATATACACAACACCAGATACACACAACACAATATGTAGATAGCACCATATATACAAAATGCACACAACACCATATGTACATAGTGTTGCATAATAAAAATGTAAATAGCACCATATGTACACAACACCGCATATCTAACATGTGCACAACACAATATTCACACAACACCACATATCTAACATATACATAGCACCATCTATACCTAGCACTACATATGAAATATACACACAACACCATATATACAACATTGTACATGATACCACATGTACACAATGCTGCATGAATGATATGTACACGACACCACTTGCACACAGCACCACACATATAACATATACACAACACCACATACACACAACACAATATGTACATAGCATTGTATGTACAAAACACACACAACTTCATATGTACATAGCGTTGCGTAATAAAAATGTAAATAGCACCATATGTACACACAACATCGCATATATAACATGTGCACAATACCATATGCACACAACATTGCATATCCAACATGCACACAGTATGATATGTACACAGCACCACATATCTAACATATACATAGCACCATCTATACCTAGCACAACATATGAAATATACACACAACACCATATATACAACATGCATACAACATCATACATACACAATACTACATATATTACATGTACACATCACCCTAGGTACAATCACTGAATATACAACATGCACGACATATACACAACAATAGTACTGCACATATGTAGACCACACACTCACCCCACAAGTAACCATGCTTCTAGTGTCTTTGCACATGGTTATCCTAGCATGCCACTGACCACACTATTATCACTTCACTAATGTACCCCTCAACATTACTTGCCCTTTATATAAACATTGGAATAGTACAAGCATATAACATTAAATCGTATCCACATGATATTGACCTCATAAATTTGTCAAGGCTACTTTGCCACTTGATTCCTCATAGCTAAGAACCTCTTCATGCCATTCACCTGTATAAGAAACCATTCCTCGACAAGAATGATCCTTGAAAACTCTATCATGTAGTGACATAAATGCATAAATACATACATATATATTACCATTAGCATAAAAAAATCATGATTTTGTCAAACAACGACATACATACACACAATATACATATAAACATTAAAAATTAAACAACCATGATCCATGATGACCTTGTCAAAAATGACATACATACATACATACATGTATACATATATAAACACCAACCTAATCATGATCACATCATAATTACCATATAGCATAAGTTCAAGGTTAAGGGAACTTCCTTGATTCGTGCATAGTATGCACAACATTGAGAACAACAGTTCCCAACATAGCCAAGGCATATAACATCTTAGATCCATTCACTTTACCTACTCTGCCACTTTCCATTTACCCAACGGACTCAACTAATCCAACCCACTATCATATTCTTACCTTCTGCTACGCTTACTTATGCATTGAGTTTCATTCGACTCTTACATTACTTGTTGGGTATCACAAAGCTCTCCCCAAGCTCCATTAACTTTACTCTTACCCAACCAATTCCCAAGGCTCCCAAAACGTAAAATACAAGTACAAGAATAGGAAACAACAAGAAGAAAACCATGAAAACAAATAGCAATACGACACCGCAACCAAAGTGGCATAGATATGCACCAAACATAAACAAGACTGAAAATCACACTCACAAATCAAAAATGGAGTGGAGAGATCAGGGGGGTGTGCGAAAAGATGAGGGCTCGACACGTAGTAGATGGGATGGTTTGGGAAACCACCCATATCGAACCCTCCCGCCCGCCCGCCTCCCCCTCCCGCCCCTCCCACACCCACATTAACTTTCAGAGGATGAGAGGGCGTGGGGGGGGGAGGGGGTTGGCAGAAAAAGTTGTGGTTGTCGGATGAGATTAAGGGGGCAGAGATGAGATGGAAGGTGATAGGGGTTTCATGGTGATGGGATGGGTGAGTGAATGGTGGAGTCGAGTGAATAATTTTCGAGCGGGGGTATAGTTTCGGGACTTGGGATATTAAGATAGGACATGAAATATGTCAAATATCTTTAATAAATCATTAATCCTGAAACTTAGGATAAAACACCTTTGTTTTTTTTTTTTCCTCTTTAATCAAGAAATACATGAAATCCTTTGAGTGATGTCTTGGAACAAATTTCATGTATCTTCAGCTTTATTTTTCTTCTTTTATTTCTACGTATCCTCTCACTAATCTAACATTTTTTCATCATCTCTTTTGCAGGTTGCATTTAGGCTTGCAGACCCAATTTTTTTTTTTAATAAAACCCTAACCTACTCTATCCCTTCTTCCTTCCATTGAATCAGATTAAACTGTTGAGTCAATTTTATTTCTTCCTAAATACTATTCTTCCAAGATTAAATTGTTTGGAGGATCACTATTTTCTAGCCTATCCGATAGAGATTTCAAAATTCTTCAATCATGCTTAGACTATATGATTGAACAAACTAATCTAATCAACAATGGCATTTTGATTTGCAGCACTTTCAGTATGATTCTTGTTGGGGTTTTTCTTTCTTTTTATTTTCTCTCTTTTTTTTCTTTCTCTCTCTTTTTTTTAATATACTCTCTTTTCTTTTCTTTTTCATATTTTTTTGAAAATCATTTGAATATTTAAAATCATACACAATATGAAATTGCAAGTTATGAAATACTCAATCACCTTGAGATCCTATAATTTATAGGAGCCTAACACACATAACACAATATATACAACATGCATACAATATCATACGTACATTATACTACATATGTTACATGTACACATCACCTTAGGTACAATCACTAAATATACAACATGCACGACATATACACAACAATAGTACTGCACATCCATAGACCACACACTCACCCCACAAGTAACCTTGCTTCTAGTGTCTTTGCACATGGTTATCCTAGCATGCCGCAAGCCACACTATTATCACTTCGTTGATGTACCCCTTAGAATTACTTGTCCATAACATAAACATTGGAATAGTACAAGCATATAACATTAAATCATATCCACATGATACTGACCACATAAATTTGTCAAGGCTACTCTGCCACTTGATTCCTGATAGCTAGGAACCTCTTCATGCCATTCACCTACATAAGAAATCATTCCTCCACGAGAATGATCCTTGAAAACCCTATCATACGGTGACATATATGCATAAATACATACATATATATAACCGTTAGTATAAGACAATCATGATTTTTTCAGACTATGACATACATACACACAGTATACATATAAGCATTTAACAATAAACAACGATAATCCATGATGACCTTGTCAGACATGACATACATACATAGATACATGTATACGTATATAAACACCAACCTAATCATGATCACATCATAATTACCATATAGCATAAGGTCAAGGTTAAGGGAACTTCCTTGATTCGTGCACAATTTTCACAACATTGAGAACAGCAGTTCCCAACATAGCCAAGGCATCTAACATCTTAGATCCATTCACTTTACCTACTCTGCCACTTTCCATTTACCCAATGGACTCAACCAATCCAACCCACTATCATATTCTCACCTTTCGATGTGCTTACTCATGCACTGAGCTTCATTTGAATCTTACATTACCTATTGGGTATCACAAAGCTCACCCTGAGCTCCATTAAATTTCCTCTTTCCCAACCAATTACCAAGACTCTCAAAACATAAAATGCAAGGACAAGAATAAGAAACAAGAAGAAGAAAACTATGAAAACCAATAGCAATATGACACTGCAACCAAAGTGGCATAGTTATGCACCAGACATAAACAAGACTGAAAATAAAGCTCACAAAACACAAAAGAAAAAAATAACAAGACTAGCAACAAACACCATGACTCAATCCCCATGGTTCCCAGTGCTTCACAGGGAAACTTAGCCTGATCCTTCTCTAATATTTCATGGCAGTATCTTGCCATGCAATCCCCTGCATCATATTGCCACAACCACATAACTGTCATCACGTAAATAAATATAACAATATATCAATTATCTTACCTTGTTGTGCCAAACATGATGCCTTCTATTTGAACACATACATATATTATCTCTGAAGGGCCTCCAATCCCTTGATGAATCGAACCATAAATAGAAACCAACTAATTTACATGTTCATTAATATAGAAAATATCTGCATAATGTTAGAAAAAATCAAGGTTGAGAATACTTCCTCTATGCAAAGCATTCATTCATTTGGAATTAGGGTTTCCAAACATAGTCAAAGGAATTCTTTCCTAATTCCTTTCTTTTACATTTTTACCTTGCTGCAATTGATTCTTTATTATGTGATGTCATATCACCCATCTGTTAGTTATATAAGCACATAAACTATTACCTTATCATGCTAATACCAAGCATATTGCCTCACATTTGTTCACACATGTCAATCATGTGTTCCAAATATCTAGACATCATATATATCAATTGAAACCATCCTCTACTAAGATGAACAGTCATCTCATAATCAAATAATAGTCAAAATCATAATACTACAACTATCACCTACTTATATTCAAGTACATATCAGTTGCCTCAACACATATTGCGTTAGTATAACCATATTAAAACCAAATCATTTCTTGATGCAATCTTATAAATACATATTCATATCATGCAACTAATCAAACATAAAAAAATGCATCTACATAATAGACACCAAACACTAAAACACCAAATAGACAACATAGTAAAATATTCAAGCACCAAGTATATGACATAAGAAAACTCATGTCTTAATTTATCTCTAGGGAGGCTATATTGTTTACAAATAAAATTTAGATTAGCACAATAAAACTTCACAACATATCAACCCAATCATAAATAAGGTCATCATATCCATAACAATATCTATCTAACATGCTCACATCCCAAACTCATAAAAAAATTGTCATTCATGCATACATTCACATATGCACATTCAGTCTAGACATAATACAACACACTATCATAATTAGGTTGACTCATGCCTGAATGTCATAACCCTAACCATCAAGTCACTAGCATGTAACAAAAACAAATTATATATCATGCTCATTGAAAACATGTAACCTAATAATCAAGCTAACTATCATAAAATAACATGCTCATCAACAACATGTAACTTAGCTAACATAAAAACAACAAGAGCAATGCATAGCCACAAGTTGATATCATTCATGATTATCTGATACATGTACATATAACCACACTAATCAACTAGAATCTATAATGTATGTAACCATAACATCAACAGACTGAAATGAATACTCATAACCATAATTAATATAGCAATCCTTAACCTACATACCTACATGCCCAACATCCAAACATGTATGACGACATGCTCATACCTAAGGTCTAGTGTTGCAACTTCACTTGATGGTCTACATCTCCTACTCTATCTCATCCAACACATCGGCATCATAACATAAAAAAAGCACCATGATGACCTGAAATGCATACAATGACCTCACGGACAACAACTATAACCATGGCAATGCATGCATAAAAATTATTGACACTGGCATGCATAGAAAATGCATAACTAACATGCACTCATGACGATCACATTCAATCAACAATACCATCAAATTTCACATGGTGAAACCAATGCCGAGAATATGAAACAAACACATAAAACATAAGCATTAGGAACACATATGCAATTGACATGAATGCACGACAAACATCTAGCAATGAATAACCAATCATACAGTCATGATGACACACTTTACAACACCAACGTCCTCATTCACATGGCGACATCACTACAACCATGATCAATACCATGCAAATGAAACACGCACACATATATCACAAGCATACTAAATGCATATGCAACCAACATAAATGCATAACCAACACACTTTCCATCTAGTTCGAGGGTTGAACCATGCTCTAGTACCACTGTGTAACACCCTCCTCCCACATCTACCCAATTAACCGACCAACTAGGTTAAACATGTGATGAGAGGCTACTATAATGAGATTCAACCTCCTAGGAGACCTTAAGGAAGTGGAACTGATGAAAAAACAACATACAAACCTTTTACAACAACAACAACACCCCTAGGAGGTAACCTAAGCATTCAGACCTCTTACATCTGGGTCACATTGACCTTTTCACCTCTTTGACCAATAGACGCAAGAAAATTCTTGTAATTCAGCATCCAGTAGGCTATATATGCAGGTGTAACACAACATTCCAGCGTCTAGAGCCCCAATTCCTTAGTTATGTTCTAGTGTCCCCTGGATTTGAGCCACCTTTTTATGCCCATAATCCAATACTCTGCCCAGAACTTCATGAAAAGTTCACAGATGATAAATAATACTAAGGCAATGATATGAAAGAAATCACATCAATAAGAACGCATATGGACCCCTCCTAGCCATGACAGGAATTTTGTCAAACATGTCACAAACATTGAAGCTACAGGTGTAAACAAAAGAATAAAGGATAGGGGTATCGTAGTTATCTAAGAATCACTAAGAATCATTTCTCCCTTACATAAATAGCTTCAACATAATCTATTTTACCATAGATACATGGTGCATTCAATTACAAGTAAAAACATGGAGAGAGCCATACATCATCACTGATAAAGTACATGCTTATAATCAACATAATAAAAACATAAATACTATAGATACAACAACAATAGAATCCACATATAAACCAATGCATTTATACATCAAATACCAAAGGAATGAGCTCTTCATTATTAAATGTAGAAACGAACCAGAGATGGGACTTCTATGTTCCACCCGACCATAGATTGGTTGAGCCAAATCTTTGTTAATCCAATCATCCCCATGGCATATTTCAAGCATGAATGTGGGACTTATAACAAACCAAAAGAACCAAACAAGCATGAATGCTACCTAATATCTCCGCCTACACTGTGTGAAATTTGAGTGCCTCCTAGCTTCTCAGGCTTTACAGTAGGCCACAATCTAATCCATGGATCATTAGGATCTACACCGAGACCCACTTTCCAGGATTTACCATGCATCCCATCCTAGGACTACTAGGCCCAACTGAGAGTAACCTACCTCTTGGATTTACCATATATCCCACCATTCATATGCCCATTGAGGCAAACTATCTAACTTTGCCATGAACCACAATCCAATTCAAGGGTTACTAAGCCAATGGATTTACCATGATCCACAGTCTGGTTCAGGTACCCCTAGGCCATGTGTTTTTCATTTCAGAGATCCACCCCACTCATATTTGAATCCATCTGATAATCTATCTCAACCAAACTATGAGAAACCCATCTCACCAAAGCTATACGAAAATGGAAAGGAAAGGCTAAAAAACACTCTCACACCCTAGAAAAACCGATGCCATGATAGAAAATATGCAACACCATGCAAGTCAGATATAGCAGAGAAATCACACATGTAAATCAATACCTACAAAAAATCATGTTATAGCTTCTTGATTCCTAGTACTCCTTGTTTGCTTCCTCCTTCCTGCTTTCTTTCCTTCGTTGGCCGAGTGCCAAAATTCTACAAGAAACAGTGTCCAAGTGTGTGTGTGTGTGTGTGTGTGAGAATAATAAAAGAGCTCCAGAATTGAACTGACAAAAGGTTGTCAAATCCTATCCACTTATCCTATTTTTATAGATGAGGCCTCTATTTTCTTCATTTCCATTATTTTCCTTCATTTTTCTCTCATGCAACATGTGACCTTTCATCTTCATTTTCTCCTAACCTCCATTATTTTCAATAATAAATGTTCCAAAAATAATTTTTTCCTCTTCCAATGTCTTTGACTTTGCCAATTTCCTTATCCGTATTAACCAAAATGAACATTCACAAGGATGTTTTTTTCCCATCATTAAACTTGAAATAAATGTCCCATCAACCATGGTTATTATTTTTTAACTTTTATTACCTTTTATATCGAATTTTCACCAAAATTGTTACAGCCATCTCAAATGTTGCATAAAGTTTAAGTTGGTTTGGCATGTTGCAGTGAATCTATACAACATTGGTGTCGTCTCCATGAACATAGAGGGGATCACTTTCGTGGGAGCACACTTGGTTTTCTGAGAAAGCTTGCTGGTGGGATTCTTTTATGAGGATGTGTATTTCTGAGAACTATTCATGAACTGTGTTCTTGTGCATTGAACGTTGTGTAGAAGCATTGTTTAACTTGTTGCCTGTAGAGGTGAGCGACATTTCATATGCATTAAGCATTATCTTGGGTAATTGGGATTTTTTGAGCTCTGGACTTGAATTTGTAGAATGGTTAAGGAGCGTGTACAACTGACCAACAGTAGATGCATTGAACCCTTTTCAATGCAATAAATTCGTGTAAAGATAGCCGCCATATTCAAAATGATGATAGACATCATTCACGCAATCCTCTGGCCGCGGATGATGAATATATCAATGTGTTGTGGACGAAACTATATAGCCCCTATGTTCACAGAGAACTATCCGTGCACTTTCTTTACGAAGTCCAGAAGCTGAAGATGAGCAGGAAGATTAGAGATACAATGGAAGAAATGAATGCACACCCAATTTATGGTGGTCGAATGGTGAAGGAAATCAGTCAGACAGAACCAAGAAGAAGACAAGCAGATAACGTGCCTAAACTCGATAGCTAACGTGAAGATCGTGAATCAAGGTGTTATTTGAGGATATGATCCATTGGTGTGATTTGTGATATTCGCAAGTGTGAACTGACTAATCCGATATGTTATTTGGGAAAGCTGGAGGTTGTTTCTTATGGACCGATTTCTTTGAATTTGATTGTTGAGTGTTGATTTGCGAGAGGAGAGAAAGCGTTGTTGAGCTGACTGGTGTGGTGATTATTTTCTTGACTGTAACCATTTGCAATAAAAAAGTGGCCAACATGTGTACTGAGGCTATCTTTCTAGCTTCGAAGTTTGATTTGGAGCAATAGTGAGAATGCGGGGGTGCATTTTCTCAGTGTCTTTGCCACGATTTTTCTTGTAATGGTCAATGGTGTGACTGCCAGTGTGGAGACTCACGCGAACAGACCTAACTAATGATATGGTGGACGGATATGGCTGAGGTTGTTATTCGGTGGATGAATTTTTAGTCTGTTGTAGCCACCATTGTATAAGTTTGGGTTGCCGGTTTTAGAGTTGTGAGGCTGACGTGAGAAATTAAGCAGTGTGGTGTGGCTACATGGTGGAGAGGCGTATCCACATATTCGACATGGTTGAATTAGAGTGATAAATAGACTTATGCAACAAATCAATGTTGAAACACGGAGAAGAGGAACATCATGGTTGAAACCCGCTGATAAATGGTGGTTTCCAACTTATAACTTATGGTGCATATGGAGTGAGGGGTTGCATCAGAAGAATTAATGTGAAACCTGTGTAGTTGCAGTGAAGGAGGTGGAAAAACTTGGAGCCACTATATTTTTTTTTTGAAATTCACTAGCCATTTTATTGAACGCCACATTAGAAGTTTTCCATTCTAAGCCATGTAGAAGATGGGTTTTCTCAAGACTATTTAGGCCAGCCGTATGACGTATTTGTTGCAAGAAGAGATTGTTGAACAACAAAGTGTTGCGTTGTCTTCACAAAGAAGTTGAAGCATTTTTTTAATTACCTAGGGGAAACGATCATTGCACAAAGTGACAGATCGTCATTGAATGTATTTCATTGGGTGATTGTCTGATGAAAACCACATAGAGGAGAAAGTGGTTGCGCTGAAGGAGAGACAAGATCCTTTTTTAGCATAGTTGGATCAATTATGAAGAATTCAGGTGAAGTAATTGAGAGTGAAGCGATCCGTTGATTCAAAAAGATATTGCTTTTGTGTGAAGTAATGAAGGGTCGCCGACTGCGTGTGCAGAAATTGTTTAAGTATTTTCATTTTTGTTTATTTTTTTTATTGTTTATTGTAGGGAAAGACTCTAACTCAAAATATGTCACTCAAAAATTTCTAATTTTTTTTTTGTTACAAATACTCTCAATCACCACTATGAATAAAGAATGGTAGTAGCTCACAACTAAATTGAATTTTTGTGTAAGAAGGATAAGGAGTAGATTTCAAATTTGAAAGTGTTCCACATAAAATTAGTAACAGAGTACTCGTGCCCATTTTCTGCATTTATTTTCTTTTCACATTGACTTACCATTACATGCGGCTCGCATCCCTCAAATTTTAAGTTGTAACTCTTAAGCCTTCCGCCAAAGTTATGTTTCCGTCGATGCGATATCGATGGGAACCACTTTACCTTTACCGCATTAACTAAACTGTGCAAACCTTTGCATTTCCGCTTATTCTTTTGTTTTTCGCATTTCTTACTTACCATGTTTTTCCGCATCGCCGCCCGCACTTAGCAACATTTAGTGTTTAACTCTTAAGAGCTTCGATCGAAACTTATTTATTCGCCAATGCAATATCGGTGGAACCCACAAACCTCACCGCATTACTGACTACTACAAACCTGTGTTCTTTGCTTTATACCTTACCTTTCATATTTCGTACTTACTGCTATTGACTGCCCACAACTTCGCACTTTGTAACATTTAAAACTTACCATTTAAGCCGCCCGCAAGTTGTTTTATTTATGTTGCGATGCAATTGCAAATGGCATGTGACAAGATCAGGATGATAGTGCATATCGACGCTCACAAGCTCTGGAGTTCAACGGATAATCGTCTGCAAGATAAAGTGTTTATGTTTCGATGTGATATGTGCCACGTCACATTACATATCGCAAGTTTTATGTCTTTCCCGTAAGTGTCCAAATTAAATGTTATAATCACCAGTATGCGATTTGCGATGGAGGGAAGGATGTGATGTGGTTTCGTAGGAAGAACACATAATATTTTAGGTCTGGACTTTTATGTTTTGTGTATATTGTTTCGTGTAGAAACAACAAAATAGAGCAGGAAGACAATTTGGTTGTTTTAAGTCCATTCTGAATTGAATTGCATTTAATTGTAGGCTCCAGCCAATTTTATATAAAATAATTTAATTTCAGTTTGTTTTGAAAGAGTGAAGGAATGAATCGAATATAGAGAAGAGTTGAATAAATTTCAAAAAGAGTTCCTCTCTTGTGTTTAATCTCTCTTCGTCTGTGTGTATGAATTTTATTTGCGCATATTATTGCATTCTCTGTGTTGTGGGGGAAACGCATCCATTTGGTGTTTTATTCATAATTTCCAACATGATATCAGAGCAATTTTAGGCTCTCAGTGAAAGAATGAGTCTTTACTGAAGAAGCTAAAAGGTTGTTTGAGAAACTAATTCTCCAGTAGTGAGAAGGTTTTTTTTTACATAGTCAAGATGAAAACAACATTCACAAGCCTGATTAATCCCCAACTACCATAGTTCAATGAGAAGAATTATGATTATTGGGTTATTACAATGAAGGCCATGTTCTCCTCACAAGATATTTGGGAGCTGGTGGAAAATAGTTTCCAAGAATCAGTAGATGCAACAACATATAATGCTTTAACACAAACACAAAGAGATTTGTTGAGAGAAAACAAAAAGAAGGACTTCAAAACCCTCTTCTATATTTTCCAAGCAGTGCATGAGAGTATTTTCCCAAATATTGTAGTAACAACAAAATCTAAAGACGCATGGGATACCTTCCAGACAACCTATCAAGGCATGGCAAAGGTGAAGACAACAAAATTTTAAATGTTGAAAAGATATTTTGGAACTGTTTGTTTGAAAGATTCTAATAACATAGAATCATTCTTAACACATGTGATTGGATTGGTTACTCAATTCAGGTCTCATGGAGAGACACATGAAGAAAGGAGAATAGTGGAGAAAGTCTTAAGAAGTTTACCATCAAGGTTTGATGCCATAGTAGTGGCCATAGAAGAGACAAAGTATCTCTCATAGTTTTCAGTGGATGAGCTTCATGCATCATTGATGTCTCATGAACACAGATTGAACAGAGCAACAAACTCCTCATTGGACCATGCATTCAAGACAAAATGTATTTTGGTCAAGGTAGAGGTTGAGGAAGATCAAACTACCAAGGAAGAGAAAGAAGCCCACATATAGGTGGAAGAAGTAGCCCTACAAACAAAAGTTGAAGGGGTAGCAATCAAAATCCAATCCAAGGCTCAAGTCAGAATCAAGCACAAGGACAAAGATATGATAAATCTCAAGTCCAATATCATTATTGCAAAAAGTATGGTCATTATGCAGATGAATGTAGAAAGAAGAAAAATGACTTGGGTAGTAAACCTAGTGTAAATTTTACAAAAGAAAATCAGAACCAAAGAAGTGTGCTTTTAACTTGTAATGTAGCATAGGAAAAACAAGAAGATGTATGGTTCTCAGATTTAGGTTGTAGTAAGCATATGACTAGAAACATAGCAATGTTTTCCTATCTAGATGAAAATGTAAAATCTGAAGTGACAACGAGGACTGATAGTAAGGTCTCTGTCACGGGGAAAGAAAGAGTAAACATACTGACAAAGAAGGGAAAGAAGAAGTTCATGCCAGATGTTTATTATGTCCATGGCTTGAAATGTAACTTTCTAAGCATTGGACAACTCATGTAAAATGGCTACAATGTGCTTTTTAAGAATGATGTGTGAACAATCATGGATATACCTCCAAGTAGACAGCTCATTGCAAAAGTGCATATGACAAACAATAGGATGTTTCCTCTCAATATCGGATCAGACTTGAAGGAAGGAGGTGTTGTAGCAATTGTCACACAAGAAGTATTTCAAGAAGAAGTGAAAGACGAGAACTGGTTATGGCATTTGAGATTTGGACATCTCAATTTTGGAGGTTTGAATTTGTTCCACAGAAAAGGCATACTAAATGGATTACCACTCATAGAGAAACCAGACAACCTATATGAAGGTTGCATCTTCGGCAAACAACATAGAAAATCATTTCCAGCAGGAAAGAATATAAGGAAAAAGGCACCTTTGGAGATAGTCCACTCAAATTTATGTGGACCAATGCAAACTCCATCATTAGCTGGGAATCACCATATGTTGACATTTATAGATGATTACACAAGGAATACATGGGTCTATTTTCTAAAACAAAAAATTGAGTGTTTGAATAGTTCTACCACTTCAAATCTCTTGTTGAGAAGAAAAGTGGACACTACATAAAAGTGTTGAAACTAATAGAGGTGGAGAATATATCTCCAAATACTTCCGAAGTTTCTGCAGGGAGCATGGGATTCACAAGCAGTTTACCACAAGGTATACACCTCAGCAAAATGGTGTTGTAGAAAGAAATAATAGGACCATCTGGACATGGTAAAAATTATGTTGAAGGAAAAACATTTTCCAAATGAGTATTGGGCAGAAGCTATCAATTGTGCAACTTACATCTTAAATAGATGTCCAACCAAGAGTGTTATGAAGAAAGTTCAAGAAGAAGAATGGAGTGGAACAAAGCAATTTGTCACTCACATGAGAGTGTTTGGATGTGTGGCATATGCATATGTCCTGGATAAGTTAATGAATAAGTTGGACAACAAGGAGGATAAATATATATTTCTTGGATATAGTGATGAATACAATCCTTACAAGCTCTATAATCCATATACCAAGAAATTAATAATCAACATAGATATTCGGTTCATGGAAGAAGAAGCTTGGGATGGAATTTTAGAGAAGAATGTTAATGTGAAGACATGTGTTTCACATGAAGACAAAGAGGAATTGATTGCATAAAGTAATTCTTCAATGGTGGCTTCTCCTCCACCTACACAAGCTCAACAGAGCACACCATAAGCAAGCAATATAAAAACATTGAGAAATAAAGGAAGTGCTTCTCCAAGCACACCAGAGGGATCAAAAACTCCCTTGAGTTCAAGTGCAACTCCAAGCACATCTTCAGCAAATACAAGAAGACCAAGATTCATAAATTTAAGTGAAATTTATGAACAAGAAGAAGCTGATAATAATGCTGGTCTAAATTCTTTATTTGCATTATTTTTTCATGTTGATGACTTAATCCATTTTGAAGATGTAGTCAAAGAAGAGAAGTGGATTGAAGCAATGAATGAAGAGATAGGAGTAATAGAAAAGAATGACACATGGGAGTTAGTGGACCTACCACAAGGAAAATAAGTTATTGGAGTGAAATGGGTCTATAAGACCAACAGAAACATTGAAAGCAAGATAGAAAGGCACAAATCAAGGCTAGTTGTAAAAGGCTACAAGTAGCAGCAAGGAAGAGACTATGAGGAAACCTTTGCACCAGTTGCAAGGATGGAGAGAGTGTAGATAGTGTTGTCCATAGCAACACAAAAAAAGTGGAAATTTTATCAAATGGATGTGAAGTCATCATTCTTGAATGGAGTGTTAAAAGAGGAGGTGTATGTTGAAAAACCTCCTGGCTATGAAATAGAAGGCCAAGAACACAAGGTGTATAAGTTGAAGAAAGCTCTTTATGGGCTGAAGAAAACACCATGGGCATGGTACAGCAGGATTGATTCTTACCTGGTGGACAATGGGTTTGACAAGTGTGATGGTGAACCCACACTCTACATCAAAGAAAATGATGGTGAGATCCTTAATGTTGTTTTGTATATAGATGATTTGATTTTTACAGGCAATGATGTTTCTCTCATTGTTGATTTCAAAGCAGTCATGAAGAGTGAGTTTGAAATGACTGACTTGGGTTTGTTAAGATATTTTTTGGGCATAGAAGTAAAGCAAACAGAAAAGGGGATTTTTATCTCCCAAGCAAAGTATGTTGAAGAATTTTTATAAAGGTTCAATATGCAGAACATCAAGTCATCATCAACTCCAACTGTCATGGGGTTGAAGTTGAGCAAGGAATATTGCAACAAGAATGTCAATCCAACATTGTACAAAAGCATGGTTGGCAGTCTAATGTATTTGACTGCAACTAGCCCTGATAAAATGTATGCAGTAAGTTTGATATCCAGATTCATGGAGACACCCAAGGAGACACATTAGCAAGCGGGCAAGAGAATATTGAGGTATGTAAATGGAAGAAAGGAGTATGGTGTTCCATAATCTGAAACTGACAATTTTAAGTTGTTTGGTTACACTAACAGTGATTGGGTTGGAAGTGTATATGACAAAAAGAGCACATCAGGGTGTGTTTTTCATTTGGGATCGAGAGCCATTTCATGGGCTTTCAAGAAGTAGTCAATAGTTTCATTATCAACAACAGAATATGAATATGTAGCAGCGACAGCAGTAGCATGCCAAGTAGTTTAGATGAGAAGGATGCTGAGGGATTTATGTCATGAGAAAGACAAAGGAACCACAACTTTTTGTGATAACAGCTTAGCAATTGCATTGTCAAAGAATTTTTTTTTCCACTAGAGAAAAAAACATCTTGATGCCAAATACCATTTTATAATGGAATTAGTTAACAATGGTGAAATTGTTTTGTATCATTGCAAGTCAGAGGAACAATTTACTGATATCCTCACAAAGCCATTGGAACAGAAAATTTTGATTATCTCAGACAATTTTTGGGAATGATTGATGGAGGTAGTTGTGATTAAGGGGGAGTGTTGGAAATATCCCAACCACCGCCCTGATTAAAGAGTGGAAGCAACCCACAACTGAATTGATTTTTTGTGAAGGAAGGACAAGGAGCAGTTTTAAAATTCGAAGACATTCCACGCAAAATCAGCAATAGAGTACCCGAGCCCATTATCTGCATTTATTTCATTTATGTGTTGACTTACCATTGCCCGCAGATCGTAGCTCGCAAATTTTTAGTTGTAACTCTTAAGTCTTCCGCGGAAGTTATGTTTTCACCGATGCGATACTGGAACAGACCCACCTTATCTTTACCACATTAACCAAACCATGCAAACCTTTTCATTTCCGCTTATTCCTTTGTTTTTCACATTTCGTACTTACCATGGTTTACTGCGTCATCGCCCGCACTTCGCAACATTTAGCATTTAACTCTTAAGCGCTTCGACCGAAACTGATTTCTCCATTGATGCCATATCGGTGGGACCCACAAACCTCATCGCATTACCGACCACTACAAACATTTGCTCTTTGCTTTATACCTTACCTTTCATATTTTAGACTTACCGTTGTTGACCTCCCGCAACTTCGCACTTCGCAACATTTAAGACTTACCATTCAAGTCGCCCACAAGTTGTTTTATTTATGCTGCGATGCAATCGAAAATGGCACATGGCAGGCTCAGGAGGATAGCGCATATCAGTGCCCGTGAGCTCAAGATTTCAACAGATAAACACCTGCAAGTTAAAATGTTTATGTTGTGATGCGATATGTCCCATGTTACATCGCAAGTTTTATGTCTTTCCTGTAAGTGCCCAAGTTAAATGTTATAATCACTGGTATATGATTTGCGATGGAGGGAAGGTTGTGATGTGGTTTCAAACGTAGAAAACATAATATTTCAAGTTCAGCCTTTCATGTTTTTTGTACGTTGTTTCGTGTAGAAACATCATAATGGAGCAGGGGGGCGATTTGGTTATTCTACTTCCATTCTACATTGAATTGCATTGAATTGCAGGCTCTAGCCAATTTTGTATAAAAGAATGTAATTTAAGTTTGTTTTGAGAGAGTAAAGGAATGAATCAAATATAGAGAAGAGTTGAATAAATTTCAAAAAGAGTTCCTCTCCTATGGTTAATCGTTGTCTATCTGTGTGTGAGAATTTTATTTCCACATATTGTTGCATTCTCTGTGTTGTGGGGGAAACGCATCCCTCTAGTGTTTTATTCCTAATTTCCAACATTTTTGACATTTGAGATAATGGTTGGATGAATCAAATAGTGGCACTTTACTCTCATTTTATATTTTCATAGATATAGAAGTTGCGAAGCGACGATCACATGTGGTGAATCTCTAGAACTATTATGAAGAGCGAGAAATGACAACATTGATATTGTTCTAGAGTTGTGCCTGCGGGGAGCTCCCTAGAGCAATGCAGAGCTGTGTGTAGCTCAATTGAGTGAAAAGGATGTGTAAAACTGTGAGAGTCATTGTACAATAATATTGGACAAGAATATGCATAGAGAAGAGCCACAGATTTTTGGTTTCCCTATGGCTTTTTTGATCTCTTCAACGCTTTAATTTTTTGTCTAGTGGAGCCATAAAGAGCTCGAGAGAGCTGTATCCATGTGTGAGCTAGTGGGCTATTATCAAGACTTCTGAAGGTGGAGAATTGTGGTGCAGTGAAGTTTATAAGCAGCTAAATTTGGTTTGGTGATGAATTCAATGATGGGTCAACAAAGGAGATTGAAACAATGGTGAATTCAATGATGGGTCAAAAAATGAGACTGAAACATATGAGGAGAAAGCATTAACAGACAAATGCAATGTATATTCTTTAAATGTGATATATATATATATATTTAAATATTAAAATTGATAATATTAACTAAATTGTTAGTGGAAATTTAAGAGAAATTGTGGTTGTTTTGGGGGTATATGATCCAGGTGGATATTGGTGGCCACCCGCCTATTCCACTTGGGGCCCCACCATTGTCTCTTTCAGTTTTTCATTTTCGGCACAACTTACTATTTTTAGCAATTTTTCGGGTCCTAAACTTTTGAAGTCGTTTTGAAGCCCTAAACGACGTTTTTTGGGAAAACCGGGGTGGGGGGGGGGAATTTGTCCATGCAATTTTTCTCACACCAAAAGTTTTATTCCTTGGATAGATCTTCCTAACTAGGCATGATTCACGTCAAACGGAGATCGTATGCCAAAGTTACATCTCCGGGAAGTTGAAACACCAATTTACCCAAACGGGGCCCATAGTTTTGGCACTTCATCTCCTAGGGTTAGGGTTTTGGATTTTTAGGGTTTTCCATTGTTTCTAAATAATAAATAGGCCATCGAGCCACATTTTAACTAAGTTCATAGGCCTGTAGCTGCCACATCTCTTCTCAGAGATAAGCTACCAGTGCCCTAGCTAGTTTATTTCCATTCTGTTTGTAAGCAATTTTTAGTACTTTGATATTAATGAAATGAAGTGTTATTTCTACCACATCTTTATATTTATGGTTACATGTGTATTTTGTTTCATTCATGCATAAATCTGGATCAGTGGCATCAGAGCGGTCTTCTTTTTCTGTATCGTTCTTTGCATGTCCCCAATGAGGTCGGGGTATAAGGAGTTAGGGCTTGATCTAGTTGAACCTTTGCAACGTCAACCTCGCAAATCTCGATGGCCGCCCATGGGGGATGAAAAGAAAGATGAGAGATTAGGAGATCCTATCAAAATATTGCTCGAGGAGGCCCTCGAAAAACAAAGGAATGCGATGATGGATAAATTTGCCCAGATCCTTCAACGACTGCCCACCGGCGGCGCATCTACATCCAACAGCCACTCTGGAGGTGTGACTCCCTTTAAGGTACAATTAAACTTTGACATTCCCATATTTGAGGGTCAAATAGATGTAGATGTCGTAGATAGATGGTTGAATCTATTAGAAGGATATTTCTCAGTTCATGACTTTTCTGACCAAGAGAAGATTATTTTTCACTCCTCAAATCTACCCCCCACGTCAAGGACTAGTGGGAAACCTACTGTGAGCAAAAGGACGAGACAAAACCCTATCTATTCTCAGTCGTACCCATTTGGAATTATTTCCGAGATGTCATCAAGGAACAATACTATCCCATGGGGAGCTATGAGGACAATAACATATAATGGACCATGATGTGGCAACAAAGGGATCAAGATGTGCATGAGATGACGAATATGTTCCATACCCTGTGCACAAAGTTGGGTATCAAAGGTTCAGAGAAACTATTGGTGCTAAAGTATCACAACTGTCTGCACAGATACATTCATGAGGAAATGGAGTTCCTCGACATCTCATCGCTTAGTACAACATAATGGTATGCTACCAAGATTGAGCAGAAATTAAAATAGAAGAAGCGAGGCTTTGGATCTACGAATCAAAAGCAAGGGAAAGGTGCCCCCAAACCGTAGAACAAAGGACAAAGCCAAGGCATGGTGGCCCAAGACAACTTGCCAAAGCCACAAGCAAAGAAAAACACCGTGAAGCCAAAGAAGGACACGAGAAAGTGGTGTGAGTTCCATAAGAGCCCCACTCACCACACAAGTGAGTTTTGGGCCAACCAGTCGCTGGTGGCCAAGATGAGGGCTTTTGAATCAGATGCACGCTCCGACTCTGAATCAGAACCTAGCAAGGGGAATGACAAAGGGAAGCATATTATTGATGTGAAGCCCAATGCCACTGTTTCCATTGCGAAGATACAGAAGGAGGAACCGAAAGATCCAAAGGAGGCAGAGCGTCTCTTCCACTCCTAGATGTGGGCAAAGGGTTCCCCGCTACAATTCATTTTCGACAATGGGAGCCAAAAGAACCCCATTTCAACAGATGTCATGAAGCGGTTGGGCCTACCGACCACAGTTCACCCACAACCATACACCATCGAGTGGCTTCACCAAGGACGAGATCTCCACGTCAGCCAGCAATGTCGCCTTCCCTATAGCGTCATGCCCTTCACGGATGAGGTATTGTGTGAAATTGCTCCTATTGATGTTTTTGACGTATTATTAGGCCAACCATACTTGTGGAAGTGACATGATGTGCATGAGTCCCAGCCTCGGGCTGTTATTATTACTTTTGGAAATAAGTTGTACAGGATACCAGAGGTACCACCGCCTCCCACTATCTCTTTCGTTACTGCAAAACAATGCAGTAAGCTCATTTCCCAAACCAATAAGTTTTTTTTCCTCATGATCCACCCCCAGGGCAAGAAGAAGACTATGGCCATGACCTCCAGACATGGCTCCTTTGCAGGACAACAACAAATGGACAAGGTTGTGGAGGACTATAGGGACATCTTCACCTCACCCACAGGGGTGCCTCTACACTGTCAGGTCAAGCACCCCATTGACTTGACCCCAGGTGCATCGCTACCCAATGGACCAATCTATAGGCGCTCTGTTTTGGGGAACGATGAAATCAAGAAGCAGATTCAGGAGCTGCTACAGAAAGGTCACATCAGATTAAGTTCATCGTCCTGTGGGAGACTGATCGTGTTGTTACAGAATAAGGATGGGACTTGGAGACATTATATTTATTATCGGGCACTGAAGAAGATCAGTGTCTGGAATAGGTACCTGATCCCATGGATTGATGACCTTCTGGACCAACCCAAAGGGGAAAAATATTTCAGCAATATCGAATTGAATTCTGGGTATCACTAAGTACAAATCAAACCCTCTGATGTGTCGAAGACTGCCTTCAAATCCAATGAGGGCCTTTTCGAATGGCTCGTCATGCCTTTCGAGTTGACGAATGTTCACGCGACCTTCATGAGGTTGATGAATGACATCTTGCATCCATTCACCAACTCATTTGTAGTGGTGTACTTGGATGACATTCTGATTTTCAGCTAGACTTGGGAAAAGCACCTCCACCACATCTGAGAAGTCCTCCAAACACTATGGCAACACAAATTGTGTGCCAATTTGGAGAAGAACACTTTTGGTATGACCCAGTTTCAATATATGGGATACATTATTGATGAAAGGGGGGTGCATGTGGATCCAACTAAGATCCAAGTCATTCGAGATTGGTCAGCCCCAACCACTCTAACAGAGTTTCGCAACTTTTTGGGTCTTTCTAATTTCTACCACAGGTTCATGTTGGGATTCTCTCATATCACTTGGCCCTTGAGTCGAGTCACCAAGGGAGGAGCGAAAGAAAAATTCTTTTGGTCGGAATCTCAATAGAAGGCATTCGTAGAATTGAAACATCACTTCTGTTCTGCCCCAATGCTCACATTACCAGACTTGCAACAACCATTTGAGATTGAGATAGATGCCTTTGACTATGCTATTGGGGTAGTTCTTACTCAACAGGGGCATCCAGTGGCATATCACAGTGAGACATTGTCTGACACAGTTCACAAGTATCCCACTTATGATAAAGAAATGTATAACATTGTGTAGACTTGTCGACAATGGAAGCATTACATTTTGGGGAAGGAAACAAACATCCACACATACCACCGACCCCTGCAGTTCATACAGACACAAGGGAAGTTGCAGAACGATCGCCATCAGAAGTTGTCCACATATCTGCAACAATTTCATTTGAACATAAAGTACACGAAGGGTAGCACCAATAATGTTGCAGACTACCTCAGCCAACCACCGATCGTGGCCATAACCAACGTTCTCAACTCTGGTAGGCACAAGACTTCTGGTTGGCCACTTCTCTACAAGAGCGATCTAGAATTCAGCCACACATATTACAAGGCACTCTTGGGGGGTACGCAATTTCCAAATTTTCACCTCCAAGATGCATTGTTATGTCACCTGGGACACCTTTGTGTTCCTTCAAGCGAGCATGCAGTACAGTCGAGTCGTTAGGCATTATGGGGTCGAGAAAATAATGGCAGTACTGCAGAAGTATATCTATTGGTTGAACCTTCGACATGATGTTGTGAAGTACATTAGATCCTACACTGCTTGCATCATTGCCAAACCAATCATCAAGAAGCAAGGCCTCTATACTCTGCTACCTACCCCTAGTCGACCTTGGGAATCCATCTCCATGGATTACATGTCGGGCCTTCCTTCTACTAAGCGTGGAAATGATTGTGTTTTCATGGTCGTCGACAGATTCTCTAAGATGGCCATTATGGCGGCCTGCAAGAAGAATGTCACAGCAGAAGTCACTACTAAACTCTTCTTTGAACGGGTGTGGGTGCACTTTGGGATCCCACAGTCTATCATATCAGATCGCGAAAACAGGTTCCTCAACAAATTTTGGTACAACCTCTGGTCAATGTTGGACACCAAGCTCACCAATTCCACAGCTTTCCAGCCCTAAACTCATGGCCAGACAGAGGATGTCAATAGGATGATTGTACACATTTTGCGCATGTACAATTCAAAGCATCCACACACATGGGATGAGAGCCTCCCCTATGTACAACACAGTTATAACTGGGCTCCCCATAGCTCAACTGACCACAACCCCTTTCAGGTGGGCTTGGGATTCCAGCCACTATGTCTCACTGACGTAGCCATGCCATTTGCGGCTACTCAGGCCGATTCGGCTCATGTCCAGTCTGATGTTGAAAAATCAAACAACTTCATCGAGCACATTCAGCACAACCGCCAATAGGTTCATGACATATTGGACAGAGCCAATGCTAAGTACAAGCAACGACATGAACAACATCGGGTGCCACACAACTTCCAATTAGGTGACAAAGTGTGGCTACATTTGCAGAAGGAGTGCCTCACTAGACCCCACCGCAAGCTTCGCCTGCTCCGATATGGGTCGTACACCATCACCAAGGCTGTAGGGAACAATGCCTTCAAGCTTAGTATTCCACCATTCATTGTTTTGCACCCAATATTCAATGTAGACCACCTTCGTCCCTACTTCCCACCTCTATTGGACACCTCTGACATTATAGAAGAACTCACAACAAAAGAGTTAAACCTAAACTGCATGGAACAGGCCACCACAGATTGTATCATGGACATGCAAATCAAGAACACTCTTCAACAAAAGATCCAACTGTATCGGTTTGTCAAAGCTGGCCAACTCCTGCACCAAGGCAAGTGGTTCACCAGGAACCAAGTTCAGCAGAAGTTTCCTCATCTCATGGAGGAACTCAATGCAATGGGGACCATTGCTTCCTAAGGGGGAAGGAATGATCCAGGTGGATATTGGTGGCCACCCGCCTATTCCACTTGGGGCCCCACCATTGTCTCTTTCAATTTCGGCACAAATTACTATTTTTAGATGTTTTTCGGGTTCTGAACTTCTGGAGCCGTTTTGAGGCCCTAAACAACGTTTTTGGGAAAACTGAGAGCAACATGGGTCCATGGATTGATGTTGACCAATGTTGCTGACACCAAAAGTTGTAGTCTTCGGATAGAGCTTTTGAATGAGGTATGGTTTGGGTCAAACAAAGATCGTATGCCAAAGTTATGTCCCTGAAAAGTTGAAACACCAATTTACCCAAATGGGGCCCATAGTTTTGGCGCTTCATCTCCTAGGGTTAGGGTTTTGGATGTTTAGGGTTTTCTATTGCTTCTAAATAATAAATAGACCCTCGAGCCTCATTGTAACTAAGTTCAGGGGCCTGTAGCTACCACATCTCTTCTCAGATATAAGCTACCAATGCCCTAGCTAGTTTATTTCCATTCCTTCTGTAAGCAAATTTCAGGTCTTTGATATTAATGAAATGAAGTGCTATTTCTATTGCATCTTTATATTTATGGTTACATGTGTATTTTGTTGCATTCCTACATATATCTGGATCATTATAACATTCTTTTTATTCTTTAAATTTGATAAAAATATTTTTTCTAAATATTAAATTTTACTAAATGGTTAGTGGAATTTTAAGACTAAATGTAGTTATGAGGAAACAATTTGATGTAAGTCTTGTATATCAATCATATTTATTAATATAATTGTGCTAGTGATACCACCAAATACCATATCATCTAATATCTTTTGATAAACCCAATTAATATCATTTAATACCACATCATCTAATATCATTTAATTAAGCCCATTAACTAAGTTTAAATTTTGCATATAAATTTTGAATATACACACACATATATATATATATATGGTAATCTTTTTGGATTATTTTTAAGTTCATTAATTTTTAGATATACCAAAATTTCCAAGATAATAATATTTCCCATACACATATAGATATAAGATCACAGCCTATAAATAACTATTTGACATTAAAAATGATATATAAAAATAGAAGAGATAACAGCTTATAAATATCTATTTTTCCTTTCGTATTGGCCAAAACCAACCAAAATGATATATAAAAATAGAAGACATAACCGCTTATAAATATCTATTTTTCCTTGCGTATTGTCCCAAAAAAAACCAATAAATAGTACTCCCATGATATCGGTCTAAAACCAATAAATAGTACTACCAAGATATCGGTTCATAGGAAGATAAATGATCATCGTAATAATAACAAATGATTGAGAAGAAGATCATCTGACAGCAATGACGAAGCGTGAGGAACGCGCTGACTCAGTTAAGTGAGTAGGTATCTGCTATATACCTATATCGAGACCAACGCGAGCAAAAGAGATCGACCGAGCAGGACACCACCCATGCGGTATGAAGGGGAGGCTGTTCTCACCCCGTTTGTTGACGACGATGGTGTTTGCACTGAAGGCGGGGTAGCTGCCGATGATGGGGAAGGCGATCCAACAGTTGGTGCGGTGGGACCGGCCGGTGATGTCGACGGCGATTGGACAGTTGGTGTTCGAGATCGGGCGGGCGAGGGGGATGGCGCTGTTCCGTTCTTCTTTGAAGTCGAGGCGGCGCCAACGGTGATACTGACCTTCATGCCGGCGGAGCAGTGACCCGTGATTCCGCAGATGTAATACTTACCGCCCATGCTGTCCAATGTAATGGTGTCGTTTCCACTGCTGTGTGTTGCCAACGGATTGGTAGCGGTGCACGAATCGTACGCCGCCTTGTTGACCACCAGCGCATTGTGGGTGCCCGGCGTATATTTGAAAACTGCATCATATTCAATCATCACTCATCAATATCTTCATGAGGTGCAACAGTATCATCAAATATTTATATTTATATTCAATCTGTGTTTTTACATACCGAGTTTGTCGCCCACAACGAATGTTTTGCCGGAAGCCCAAGTATTATAGTTGACGCCCAGATTCCACTGTGCGCTGTCACCGACGGTGTAGTCAGTAGCCAAACAATTAAATGGCAAAACCATCATCGCCGCTGCCACTACCACTGCAATCCACAGTCTCTGATGCTCCATATCTCCTGTAAAATCATTGCCAATATCCACCATCCAAACAAAGAAATTAGCAAAGCCATACATGAAAATTTCTAAGAAGAAACATCACAAGGTCACTACTTTGTACAATCAAAACTAACAGATTACAGAAGAATACAGACAGGCATAATTAAACAACGGTCGCTGACAATATTATTGATCAAGAAAGATCAAAGAGCAATATACGATATAATGCCGAGAAATGTCGAAGTGATTTTGATGGTGTAGGCGCTGCAAGTTCCCAGATAGCTCTTTGGATGGAGTGAACGAAGTATTAGTGCTTCAATTTATTGAATTGGGAAGATTGGATATATAGGAGCCTGAGCACAAAAAGATTGAATATATAGGACTCCCGACGCGGTTCGTAGCCGGCATGGAAGACTTGCAAACCCATCCAAGTCAATAGTGATAAGTGGGCATTATAATATAATGGATATCACACAGCCGACCTACAAATTCTTTAGGGCAGGCCCCAGGAGACCGCGTAGCTCATAATTCCCACGAGAAAAGCTCCAACTTCCTTACTACCAAACCAGCTTAAACGCGCAAGGCACTTTCGTTTGAATAAGTCATATTCCCGCGATGATTCATTTACCGGTATAGTTTATGAAGGTTCCTTCCTATTCTTCGTTATCTATGTTATAATATTTCAAGGAACATGTCAACGAATGGCAACTGCCCTTGCGTTGTCAAGAAATGGTGACTACTCTCCTTGGCAAATGGGTCAACAACATTTTTGCTTCTTAGTTATTTTTATTTTTATTTTATTTTACAAATTCATATTATAGAACACGTGTTGATTTTACCTCTTCCCACCTAATTTGGGAAAACGTGTTCCTATATGTTTAGGGTGATTATAGAACACGTGTTGATTTTACCTCTTCCCACCTAATTTGGGAAAACGTGTTCCCATATGTTTAGGGTTCTAAGATGGGTGGTCCATGGTATCGTTTGTTCTCCTAGATACATGTGGTTTGTTCCCCTCTCTACGTTCTTTCATTTTTAATTCAATTTTATAAATAAGTATATTTTTTCTTTCATTTTAATTCAATTCTATAGAGAAATACATTTTCGGAAAGATATATGTTTACTCATTGTTATAAAGCTGTAAAGTGAGTACAATTTTTTTTTTTTTTTTGTTCAAAATTTAATTAAAAATTAAAAATATAAATCATATTAAATATATATTTAAATTTATTTATATAGTTAAAATATATAAATTTGACTTTCATTAATATTGTAATGGGTAAATAAAAGTTTATAGAATTGAGAGGTTCATTTTACAGCTCAGTATATGTAAATTTGTCAAAAAAAATATGTAAATAATGTCTACTATAATGTCTAATATAATAATAATTATAATAATGTCTACTATAATATAATTACTATTATTTTAATTATTAATTAAATTTAATAGCATTATTAATTAATAAATATTATTAATTAATTAATTAATTTATTTATATATTATTCATTATTAAATAATCCATTAAATAATTAATTCATTAAATAATAAATAAATAATTGAATAATTAAATCATTATTTAATAATAAATTACCCCTTGGTTTAAGTAATGAATTAATTTTAATTAATTCAATAACTTCATTCATTCAATAATTAAAAAATATTACGGTTAATTATATTAATATTTAATTATTCAATTAAATAATATTTAAAATTTAATTATATTAATAATATTAATTAGATAATTTATTGAATAATTATTTAATTAAATAATTCATTTTATTAATTAATTAATAATAAATTAACCCTTGGATTAATAAACTAATAAATTAACCCTTAGATTAAGTAATAAGTTAAATTAACCAATGATTGACTATGGTTAACCATGATAGATATTATAAATCCAAAGGAATAATAAATATAAGAGATTAATATTATAAACCTAAGGGAATAATAAATGCAAGAGATTACTATTATAACCATAAGGGAAAAATAAACCCAAGGGATTAATATTAAAACCCCAAGAGATTATGGACCCAAGGGAATAATATTAAACCCAAGAGAATAATATTAAACCCAAGGGACTAATATTATAAACCCAAGGTATATAAATCCTAAGATAAATATTATAAACACTAACATAAACATGGTTGACCATGGTTATTTTCATATCAACACAATCTCTGTGACACTATGACATTCGACCATGGTTGACCATGATTGAACATGAATGGCCATGTTTGATTTTATAAAACATGATTGACCATGGTTGAGCATGGTTGATGATGATTTTCATACTGAGACAACTTGTGTCTAATGTGACATTGGACAACAGTTGAGACAATTATTGATTTTCATATTGAGACAATCTATGTCACAATACGATGTTGGACCATGGTTGACCATGATTGAATTTATAAAACATAGTTGACCATGGTTGACAAAGATCGATATTATAAACCCGAGGGAATAACAAACCCTAGGGATTAATACTAAAAACACAAGGGACTATAAAACATGGTTGATATTATAAACCCAAGGTATATAAACCCTAGGATAAATATTATAAACCCTAAAATAAACATGGTTGACCATGGTTCATTTTCATATTGAGATAATCCTTGTCATAATGCAACATTGGACCATGGTTGACCATGATTGATTTTCATATGGAGACAATATTTGTCACCATGCAACAATGCAACATTAGACCATGGTTGACCATGATTGATTTTCATATGGAGACAATCTTTGTCTCCATGCAACGTTGGACCATGGTTGATTTTCATATTGAGACAATCATTGTCACAATGTGACATTTGTCCTTTGTTTATCATGGTTAGCGATGGCTATGACTATCCATAATTGAACATGATTGATATTATAAACCCAAGGGAATAATAAACCCCATGGGATTAATACTAAAACTCGAAGGGATTATGAACCCAAGGGAACAATATTTTTTTTTTTTTTGTGAATATTTTTTTTTTTTGAATTCAGTAGTGCCTTGCTATTTTCTATTTATATATAAAAGCAGGTTATAAATATAGAAAGTTTGTAGCCACAACCTGCCCGTAGGAAACTAGGTCTATTGGCCACCTTAACGCTTTAAAAGCAAACAAAAATTGAAAAAGTCTCATTCTGCTCCTTGTTTCATGCGATATCTGCCTATTAAGTCTATTATCAAAGTAACTGTTTGAACTTATAGTCCTATATGTAAAGCCAAAAAACATGCTCAAGTGAAGAACTTGCTAGTCATCTGAGGAATCAATTGGGGCAGGATCCTTTGCAGTGGATCCTGGCATGTCAGCTTGTTGCAGTACTTGAATTTGTTTCTCCAGTCTGCCAAGACGATCATCCATTCTAGCTATGCGGTCAGCAGCTTGGTATTGGGTAACCTTAATGTGTTGCAGCTGAATATCAATATCTTACAGAAGATCCATGAGCTTCGGTTTTGGCTTGTCGGTGTTAGGATGGAAACTCTGCATTGCCTTTGCTAACAGACATTTAACAATCCAGTATGTATGAACTGTTTGATTAAAAAGTGACAGCCGACCCCTAGTATTTCCAAGATCAGTCACAAAGTCCAGTATATTTGCCTCTGTAGCATTATCTTCCTTAGACTGCTGAATTTCTCTTTCCAAACCTTGTATTTCCTATCTGGCCTGTGAGGAGTTGCCAAGTGAGTAGATGGATGAGAGATTCAATAACACTTCTTCCTTTGTCTTCCTTCCTCTTTTCCTGTTCTTCTCTAGCGGCTGTTCCACCTTCCGTTTCCCTTTGGCAGTAGTACAGACTGAATTTCGAGTTTGCCTCTTCGACATTATGAACTGACTGAGTAGCCTGTACTCTGGAAGAAGAACAATCAAATACAAAAAGAAAACAACAATTAAGCTTTGTATTTTGGAGCCCCTAACATGATTTGGAAGCACCTCATTATGAGTATGAAGGATGGTAATATCGGGAAGAATCCGCAGAACCCAAATAAGGTAAAGAACCCAGTGAAAAATGAAGCAATTTCCACCAATTAAGCCATGAAAGAGCATTTGAAATCAGTGAAAATTTGAGCGACAGTCAATAATTACTTCATAATAGAGCATTTGAACCCAGTAAAAATCCAAGTGACAGTCAGCAATTACTTCATGGATTATGAACCCAAGGGAACAATATTAAACCCAAGAGACTAATACTATAAACCCAACATATATAAACCCTAAGATAAATATTACAAAAACTAAATAAACATGGTTGATAATGGTTGATTTTCATATTGAGATAATCCTTGTTACAATGCGATGTTGGACCATGGTTGACCATGGTTGATTTTCGTATCATAAAAATATTTGTCATAATACGTTGTTCGACCATGGTTGACCATGATTGACCATGGGTGACCATGTTTGATTTTATAAAACATGGTTGAACATAGTTGACCAGGTTGATCGTGATTGATCATGGATGAGCATGGTTGACTATGATTATCATATTCTGACAATATTTGTCATAATGTGACATTGGACCATGGTTGATACAATGATTGACTTTCATATTGAGACAATCTTTGTCACAATGTGACGTTGGACCATAGTTGACTATGACTAACCATGGTTGACCACGATTGATTTTATAAAGTATGGTTGCCCATTATTGAATTAATAAAACATGTTTGATCATGGTTGACCATGATTGATATTATAAACCCAAGGCAATAATAAACCCTATGGATTAATGCTAAAAACAAAAGGGACTATAAAACATGGTTGTTATTATAAACCCAAGGTATATAAACCCTAAAATAAACGTGGTAGCCCATGGTTAGTTTCCATATTGACATAATCCTTCCTACTCATATTTTTCTTATTCATTTTAATATTGAAATAACTTTTAATAATTTTGATAACAATTTTAAAACTCCAATTGACTAAACAAAACACAACTACACTTGTCAATTATCCCTAAAATATATTTCATATCTTATCTAATTTTTTTTTTTTTAAATTATATATTTAAAATAAAAAGTAAAATTCAAATTTCAAATATTACCTAATTTTTTTTTAAATCATTTTTAATTGATACCTATTTAAAAAATAAATATTCAAAACTTATTTTTATAAAATTTATTCTAATATAAACTTATTTAAAAAATAAATTATTCTTTATAAAATTTCTTAAACTTAATTACTTTTTATAAATTTTTAAATTTTACTTAAAATTATTTCAGCTTTTTAAAATTTACAACTTTTTAAAATTTAAAAAATTTCAAAAAAAAGAATTAAAATGAAAAAAATTTCATTCCCAATTAATTCCTATTTCCTAACTACTGCGCTTCAGCATGTACAATTACCAATTCTGTGACGACTTAAAAAATATACCAATTCTGTGTAAGTTATTAGTGACCATGAACTGAACCGAACCAAATTTTTATCAAATAATTCGATGCACCGATCCGAATTATCGAATTTGTTGGAATATTGCGAATTCCAGAATTAACAAATGAAGAAATTAAACTTCCTCTCCACAACACAGAGAAATAAATATCACTCTTAGAGAACAGTGTTTTCAACTTAATAAAACAAATTTTATTCCATAAAAATGTTTACAAGTTCTTCCTCTATCACAGAGGGATTTACAACTGCTGGACTATTACAAAACACAGTTCCAGAAACTCTTCTCTGTTTCTTAAAAAAAAACTTGCTGTGAATTTTCATTCACTGTCTCTGTTTATAACAAATAAAAATAACTCTGTGTTTTTCTAAAAACAAATATACTCTACTGTGTATATTTTAATTCTGCACTGTCTCTCTTTTTTTTATAAACGCACTATTGTGCTTACAAAAAAATAGAACGTCTCTGTTCTATATATATCAACAACAACAACTACAATTACAACTCTGTTTTATATATTAAAACAAAAATATCTAAAGGAATTTAATGTCATTCGTTGACAAAAATCCCAAAATATCACCGCTTAAAAAATTTCATAAATGCCATTAAAATTCTGTCAGCACCATTTAAAAATCGAATTTATGGCAAATTTACGCGGTGGTGGCGGAACGGTGGCGCATTGGCGGTGTGTGGTTGTGAATGGGCGGAGCCACCTCTCCTGGTGGTTACGGGGGGTATGGTTCTGCCCGTACACATCAAATGGGTGAGCCCCCGCACTAAATCATGGTCATCGATCACTTGCTCAACCCAGATCATCGGGTCAACTACGGGGGGTGCCTTCCCGTTAACCGTCGAGCTGATTGACCCCCCGCACTCCGTCGATTGCTTCCAATCTGCTGCCGGTTTAACTATGTGCTGATCAACCGTTCATCACGCTGTCTGCATGGTTTATTCACGCAGTTGGAAATTACATTCCAACACTCCCCCTTAATTTCAACTGCTGGGTTTTCTTGCATACCCAAACATTTTCTAAAATGTTCAAAGCTTTTCTGTGCAAGTGGCTTTGTGAGGATATCTGCAAATTGATCCTCCATTCTACATTGTTGTAAAACGATCTCACCATTGTTAACCAATTCACGTATGAAGTGAAACTTGGTGTCTATGTGTTTAGTCCTCTTATGAAAAATAGAATTTTTAGACAATGCAATAGCTGAGCTATTGTCACAAAATATCACTGTCTCTTTTACCTGTTCTTGGCATAAACTTCTCAACATTTTCCGCATCCAAACTGCTTGACACGCTGCTGCTGTAACTTCCACATATTCTGCTTCTGCTGTAGACAATGCTACAATGGGTTGTTTCTTAGAAGCCCATGAAATAGCTCTTGAACCCATATGGAAAACATAACTGGAAGTGCTCTTCCAACCATCAACATTTCCAGCCCAATCACTGTCTGTGTATCCAACTAAATCTAAACATTCTGAAGTAGTATAAAAAATACCAAACCTTTTAGTACCTTTATGCATCAAATTCTTTTGTTGTACCGAATATGACTTTCCTTGATTACAATCAAACTAAGCATGCATTATGTCAGCTAGTTAGATCAAATACATGGCTACGACTATGCTTTTATACAACCTTCAGGATCAAAATTCCCACCTAAATCACTCAGTGGCTTTAATCCCATCACTCTTGAGATGAATTGTTTGCTTTGCTTTCCATGCGCATGTTAAATCTTTCAGCACTTCATGCTCACTTAATATAATTCTCCGTCCATTTTCATTTTGTTCTACTTCTATTCCCAAGAAGTATCTCAACAAACCCATGTCAGTCATTTCAAATTCTTCTTTCATGACTGTTTTAAAATGTTCAATAAGGCAATCATCATTACCTGTAAAGATAACATCATCAACATACAAGACTACAATCAAGATCTTACCATCTTCTTCTTTGATGTAGAGAGTGGGTTCTCCCTCACACTTCTCAAATCCATTTTCCAGTAGATAAGAGTCTATTCTACTGTACCATGCTCTTGGTGCTTGCTTCAGCCCATAAAGAGCTTTCTTCAACTTGCATACTTTATGCTCTTGGCCTTTCTTTTCATAACCGAGAGGTTGATCAATGTAAACCTCTTCCATTAACACTCCATTCAGAAATGCTGACTTCACGTCCATTTGGTAAACTTTCCACTTGTTTTGTGCTGCTATGGACAACACTGCTCTCACGGTTTCCATTCTTGCAACCGGTGTGAAAGTTTCCTCATAATCTATGTCATGCTTCTGCTTATACCCTTTGACAACAAGTCTTGTCTTATGTCTCTCTATTTTTCCTTCAGCATTACTCTTGGTCTTGTAGACCCATTTAACACCAATGACATCTTTACCTTTTGGGAGTTCAACCAAATCCCAAGTTTTTTTCCTCTCTATGGTATTTATTTCCTCATCCATAGCTTCTATCCATTTCTCATCCTTGATGGCTTCTTCAAAATGAACAGGATCATCAACATGACAATATAAAGCAAACAAAGAATTGATACCTTCATTAGCTATATCTTGTTCATAAATCTCTTTCAAACTTCTAAATTTCTTACCTCTTTCAGTAGGTGTACAAATGCTTGAAGAAGCTCTTGAATTTCCTCCTTGCGGTGTGCTTGGAGAAGCACTTTCATTTCTTCTCAAGGGTGTGCTTTGATTCTCTCTTGTTGGTGTTTCTGTTTGGGGATGTATTTCAGCCAACTCATCATCATTCTCATCGTGAGATAAATAGTGTTTAACATTCACTGTTTTCTCTATGCTTCCATCCCAAGCTTCCTCTTCAATGAACTGAACGTCCACCTAGCTCAATAAACTGGCAGTGGATGGTTCTCTCTTTGTATTGCCTTAGTTTCCTCACGCATCAATGAAAATACATTCTCCCCTTAACATTAACCTGCTACTTAGTGATCCGGAATGAGTGCATAAGCCACAAATCCAAAAACCTTCATGTGTGTGACACCTTGCTTTGTGCCACTCCATGCCTCTTAACATGTTCAAAATATGTGCACAATGTGTATACAAACACGGCCCAATACTCATTAGGCAAATGCTTTGCTTTTAACATACTCCTCGCCATGTCCATTATGGTTCGGTTCTTCCTTTCGACTACTCCATTTTGCTGCGGAGTATATCTAGTTGTAAACTACTTTTGAATACCATTTTCTCTATAAAAACATAAAAAATCTTTAGAGATATACTCACCTCCTCTATCAGTCCTTAAGACTTTGATATGCAGCCCACTCTGATTCTCAACAAGTGCTTTGAAATTGCAAAATTTTTCAAACACTTCACTTTTGTTTTTCAAAAGGTAAACCCAAGTTTTTCTTGTAAAATCATCTATAAATGTTAACACATAGTGGATGCTAGCAAGTGATGGAGTTTGCATCTGTCCACATACATCTGAGTGGACAATATCTAAGGTTGCTTTTGCCCTTATGCTTTTCCCAGAAGGAAAACTTTCTCTGTGTTGTTTCCCAAGAATACAACCTTCACAAAGGCTGTCCGGTTTCTCTATCAATGGTAAACCACTTACCATTCCTTTTTTGTTCAACAAATTAAGACCTCCAAAATTGAGATGTCCAAATCTTAAGTGCCATAACCAATTCTCATCTTTTGGTTCGCTTTGGAAAGTCTCCTGTGCAACTGCTGCTTTCTCTTCACCATTCTTGAAGTCTGCTCTCATTCTGAGAGGGAACATCCTGTTCCTTGTCATCTTTACTTCAGAAATACACTGGTTGCTGGGTGGTTTGTCCATGATGGTACAAACATCATTATCAAAGAAAACATTATATCCCTTATGAACAAGCTGTCCAATACTTAAGAGATTACATTTCATTCCTGGAACATAATAAACATCTGCTATGGATTTCTTTGCACCTAATCTTGTTAAAACATTTACATCTCCTTTTCCCATAACAGAAACTTTGCTATCGGTTCCTAGTGTGACTTGTGACTGCACACTTTCATCTAACATAGAAAACATTGATATATTTCCTGTCATATGGTTACTACAACCGGAGTCTAGAAACCATAAATCCTCATTCTTTTCTTCAGCCATATTACAAGCTAAAAACAAATTGTTTTGGCTGCTATTTTCCCTAGTGAAGTTTGCACTAGTTCCACTTCTCATATCTTGTTTCTTCTTTCTACATTCATTAGCATAATGACCATATTTTTTACAATTGTAACATTGGACATTGGATTTATCATACCTTTGTCCTTGATCATTCTGCTGTCCACTTTGCTGGCTGCCTTGGCCGTGGATGTGATTTTGACTATTGCACCTTCCATGTGAATGTGAAGGGCTATTCCTTCCACCTCTGTTCTGGCTTCTGCCTCTTCGTCTTCCTTTTCCTTGCCCTCTTCCTCTTCTGAAAGACATCTGGGTCTTAAAAGCATGTTCAAGAGATGAGTTTTCATTCCTACTCAATCTCTGTTCATGGGTCATCAGTGATGCATGTAACTCATCTACTGAAAACTTTGTGAGATCCTTAGTCTCTTCTATGGTGGTGACAATCACATCAAATCTTGAGGGTAATTCTCAAGAGTTTCTCCACAATCCTCTTGTCCTCAAGAGTCTCTCCATGAGATCTGATTTGTGTGACCATTCCAATCACATGAGTGAAGAATGAGTCAATAGTGTCTGACTCTTTCATACAGAGAGTCTCAAAGTCTCTCCTCAGCAACTGAAGTTTTGCTGTCTTCACTTTCTCCATACCCTGATAAGCTATCTTGAGAGTTTCCCATGCTTCACTAGATTTCTTGGATGCTGCTATCCTTGGAAACACACTCTCGTGCACTGCTTGATACAAGAAGAAAAGAGCCTTGGCATCTTTCTTCTTATTGTTCTTCAGTGAATCCCTTTCTGCCTGAGTTAAAAGAAGAAAATCTACTTCATTTGCTGGCTCTTCAAAGCCATCCTCAACTAATTCCCATAACTCTTGTGAGGTAAATAAAGCTTTCATAGTTATTGACCAGTAGTCATAATTTTTTCCATTAAATTGTGGGAGATGGATATTTCCCAAACTCATACCTGTGGTTTGAATTCTTCTTGTCTGAACCTTCACACTGCTGGAGAGGCTTTTGCAATAACGAACTCCTTCCCTTCAGCTTATTTGACCTTCAAATAGCCTGGACTTCTTCGATACCATGTTGGAATATTGTGAATTCCAGAATTAACAAATGGAGAAATTAAACTTCCTCTCCACAACATAGAGAAATAAATATCACTCTCAGAGAACAGAATTTTCAACTTAATAAAACAAATTTTATTCCATAAAAATGTTTACAAGTTCTTCCTCTATCACAGAGGGATTTACAACTGCTGGACTGTTACAAAATACAGTTCCAAAAACTCTTCTCTGTCTCTTAAAAAAAAACTTGCTGTGAATTTTCATTCACTGTCTCTGTTTATAACAAATAAAAATAACTCTGTGTTTTTCTAAAAACAAATATACTCTGCTGTGTATATTTTAATTCTGTACTGTCTCTCTTTTTTTTATAAACGCACTGTTGTGCTTACAAAAAAATAGAACGTCTCTGTTCTATATATATCAACAACAACTACAATTACAACTCTGTTTTATATATTAAAACAAAAATATCTAAAGGAATTTAATGTCATTCGTTGACAAAAATTCCAAAATATCACTGCTTAAAAAATTTCATAAATGCCATTAAAATTCTGTCAGCACCGTTTAAAAATCGAATTTATGGCAAATTTGATTTGCTGGCAGCGGTGGAAAATTTGATTTGCTGGCAGCGGTGGAAAATTTACGCGATGGTGGCGGAACGGTGGCACATTGGCGGCGTGTGGTTGTGTATGGACGGAGCCACCTCTCCTGGTGGTTATGGGGGGTATGGTTCTACCCGTACACATCAAATGGGTGAGCCCCCGCACTAAATCATGGCCGTCGATCACTTGGTCAACCCAGATCATCGGGTCAACTACGGGGGGTGCCTTCCCATTAACCGTCGAGCTGATTGACCCCCCGCACTCCATCGATTGCTTCCAATCTGCTGCCCGTTTAACTGTGCGCTGATCAACTGTTCATCACGCTGTCTGCATGGTTTATTCACGCAGTTGGAAATTACATTCCAACAGAATTTCTATATTTTAGTTCGTGATACGGACGTAATGGGTAACTATGGAATTCTTCTTCGAACCACCGATCCTCTCACCACCTTTCCCCACCCTTCCATGAATGATCAAGATACTGAAGCCACCTGCGCGCACACACATTTGCTGTAGACTTAAAAAAAAATATTTTGGACTCAAACACTAATTTAGGATGGAAACTCTAGAATCCTACAAAGTTGGCCACAATTCAATTCTAGACGTGGGTGATTGACCAGGCCACGTAACACATCCCCAATTTTCCTCACCCGATTCGAATTTATTCAGTCGGTTCAATTTTCCTCAGTCGGTGGCTTTATGCTCTCTCGCGCCTGAGCCATCGATCTAAGACTTGGACAAAGTATCTACCAGAATATTCCTTTCAAAATAAATCTACGTCATCGATTAAATTTTTTTAAAAATGAAGTCAATATCTATTTCATAGGAACGTTTTAAGTTAAATATGTTAATAAGAAAATACCATTTTAATTTATACCATAAAATGTGTTAATGCATGCTTTTAATGTCAATTGCGTATATATTATATATTATTTAAAAAAATATATGTATATATCATGAGAAACAGTAAGTTTTAACAGTTAAAATGTTTATTTCCTATATGTACTCGATTTAGCATTCAAAAATATAATTTAAACAATGAAAAATAACACATTGAATTTTACACTATATGTATTCTATTTATCATCCAAAAATATAATTTAAACAATGAAAAATCACACATTGTATTTTACACTCTAATGAAGTTTGCACGTGAAGAAATTTGATCCCCTCTAGAGTCATGTTAAATCCGTACTTAAGATGGATCTATACTGGTTATATTTATTTAGCCTGATCTGTATTGGTTATATTTATTTAGCCGGGAGGCTTAGTATGAGAGCGATGGGTAAGTTTGTCCATAAGTTCCCATTTAAAATAAAAATAAAAGTTAAAAATTATGTTCTAAATAAAAAAAATGTTTACTATAATAAAAAAACATGAATGTGTTGTAAAGTAATTAGAAATAAAAAATGTGCGAGTTATAATTTGGTTATTGATCAATTATTTTAATATGAATTAATATAGAAATATACTTAAAAATATGTTAATAATAAAAAAGGAGATGTTTAAATCTTATAATTTGGTTATTGATAAAATATTTTAATACAAATTAATATTGACATATACTTCAAAATATGTTAATAGTAAAATCTCATTTTAATTTGTGTCATAAGATGTCTTTATGTACATGTTATGTAAAAAATTTTAAAGTTAATTTCTTACACATTATGTATCATTTTAAAAAATATATGTATCCCCTCTCGGCTCATGTGAGATCCTCATGTTAAATCCATAATTAAGATGGATCTATGCTGGTTATATTTAAATAGAGTAATATATGGTTGAAACATATCACTTTAGCTTTTATTAATTTTTTAATCTCAGAAGATTATTATACTCATCATTTTTTTTATATATACAAGGTTGATGTGTGTAAATAATTGTTTCAATTTTATTAAATAAAAATAAATATTTACAAAGATAGAGATGTATATTGAAATTATTGAATTCATGGATTTAGATGATTATTTATTTATTTTACCAAAATAATATGGTTTTATATATTGGTAATTATTAAATCATTGAATATTAGTGTGGATTAAATTTTGTAATGGTTTTATAAGTATCTTAAATAGATATTGTATGAAATTTTGTGGGTTTGGGAAGTTGATATATTAGGTAGCCTCTTAGGGGTGCACATTGTGCATCAACTTATAGGCTTACATTTTTGGATCTCTATGATTTTATAATTTAGGACATCATAATTTATGTTAGAACGAAGTGTTGGCTTCTTGTAATGTATTTCTGTGACTAGAACATAGCAAACACATCACTCTTTAGATAAGCTACCGCCATTGTAGCTAGGATATACTTATTTTTAATATATATATATATATAATTCCATTCATTAATAAAATTTGGATTTCAATGTATTATTGTGTTGTATAGAAGCTCTATTTGTGTTTTCATTTATATTTCTTCCTTTAATTCATTCTGTAAACAATCCAAATTAGTATTGTTATAAAATTATTTTTTTATTTCTTTATGCATATCCCGAAAAAGTTATGATATAGGGATTTGGCTCTTCAGCTAATTAAACATGGCTAATACTAGTCGCATCTCACCAAGTGGCCTCCCATGGAAGAAGAGAAGATCATTTATGGTTCAAGGGATTCTATCAAGTTGTTACTTAAGGGAAGCCCTTCTGTGATGGACGAATGAGACGATGAATTATTTTAGATGGATGTCAATAGTGGTAGAGAAACCTTCAATAAGAAATCATATTAGAGGCATGACACCCCTCAAGGTGCATGTTAACCTTGAAATTCCTTTATTTGAAGTCTATATAGACACAAATTCTTTGTAGAAATGGTTAAATTATTAGTTGGTTATTGTTCCATTCAAACACAAATTGAAAACAAAAGGATCATTGTCACACTTCTCTTGTCCATTCCTTGTATCAAATATTGGTGGAATAATGATTTGTAGACACATATTAGAGATGAATTTATAAAATTTAGGACATAACACACATGTGTGGATTTTCTTGTTTTCATCATGGAGTAATTCGGCTCCATTGGAGACTATAATGACCAATAGAAAATATGGAAAGCTTTGTAAAAAGAGACAATATGGTGTTAGATTACACCAATGAGGGGTATTAATTTATGTGGAACTTCCTAATAAGGTACCATAGTGGGAATATTGGTACATCTGAAATATGGAGTTCTTGGACATCAATTACTGGAGGCATAACTTGTATATTCAAAATCTAATTGAGGTGATTTTTAAAACATTAAAAAATTTATGACATGTGAAATAATGTTGAATCATAGTTATGAAATATACTAGAAAAGTATTCACCCAAGAAAGTGACCTTTGATATCTGAAATTAGAGTCTATAGGATTTTAGAACCAAAAAATTCGAACTCAGACCCACCACTAAAAGGGATATTGTAAGTAAATTCCTCCAATTTATGTGCTAGAATGTAAGAAGATAGATAGTAAATTATATAATGATATTTTTGGATCAACACCAAATTATGTTCTTGCAAAAGAAAATTTGTTTATGGTAACTTTGTATTGATTATGGAGCTCTAAGCAAAATTCAATTCGAAATTTGATATCTAATCCATGTTATGCGGATTAATCCCTCTTGGGGACAAAAGCAATCTCACTAGTATCCTACGGATAGCTAGAAATAAACATCAATTTGTAAATCATTTTCTCTAGATTATATGCGATTCAGAATTATTATAAACAAAGAAAGAGGACATGCTCCTACCTTGAAATCCAACGTTCGGTGTAGTCTTTTATCCAGTCACTCCAAAGAGGCTTCTTCAGTAAGTATAACCTGCAATCAAAGACATATAAAAGAATTAAAGGCACCTGCAACATATAATAATTGAGAACAACTGATCTAACTTAGTCTAACTTAGTGATCAAGGAATCTAAGTATTGAATTATTCATAAGCACAAGAACAACTCAATGAGATTTAAGGAGATCCATATGCATTATCTTGAATGAAAAGAGTAACTTTACAACCTGATGCCTTGATGTTGTACAAGTTCCTCTCGGGGTCTTGAACAATCGTTCCTCCTTCAAATTTACAAGCCTTCCTCTCTCTAAACTAGCATGAAGTTATGGACATGAGTGTGTCATAATTTTGATACCAATAATGACTAGTGTAGAGAGTATTCTCTCTAGAGAATTTCTTCAGCAACCAATATGTATGTCTACCCTTGAGACTGAAACATGAGCTTAAATTTTAGGGAAATTGAGGTAGTTTCAGTTCCATGAAGAGGGGGATGGATTCCTCTCATGTAGGGATTTGAGCTCCATAGACCAAGGGATAAGCTCCATGAGTGGAGGGATAGAGTTCCATGAGTGGAGGGATAAAGCTCAAACTGATCACGCATCTAGAAGCTTCCAGTTGGGAGAATATTCATCCAACTAAGCTTTTAGAGCTTAATTTTTCCTTTGTTTGACTGTTTACGAGGGTTCGCAGGTTTTATAAGAAGAACATGTGGGATGTGTCGTAGGCTATAGAGCAAATATCCATGGATCTATAGGAAAGAGCTAGAAAAAGTGTGGAGTTAGAATTTTAAGAGTTTTAATGAGATTTTCTCCAATTCCAAGACTTGGTTTAGGAACATTAGGTTTTTGACCTCTAAGGGAGCATAATATAGGTAGTGATGAACCTATATAGAGATTTAAATGTCATGGTGACAAAATAATGTGTAACAGATTGCCCCTAAAGTGTGAAGTGTGAGGTAGTTTTGAAGAGTGAAGTACTTTATCATTCCGAGGATTGGATTGCGGACACAACAGTCGAAAACTTGTAAAAACATGTGTAAGCATATATATATATATATATATATATATATATATATATATATATATATATATATATATATATATCATTGTTGAGGTAGGCATTCCCATACTCAGATCAAAACTAACTAAATGTTCTGGTACAGAAATGATTTTTAAAAATACATCAATAGTAGACATAGTATGGACGCAGCCATCTGTCATAAGTATTCTACTGTATCATGAATAATAAAACTCCTCGCAGCCTAGATGGTGGAAACTAGATCCAGGGTCTTGATTTCCACTTCCTGAACTAGTACGATTCTATCCATGTGATTGATTGTGTCGAAGTCGAACATGGTAAAAACCACTTGATTACCAGTCAATGATGTGAACTGTTAACAAGTGTGAGAGAAACCACCAATAATGAAAATGGCTCTCAAAGTACTTAGTACAATCCACGAAGTGTGAATGAATGATTTTTCAGTCAAACACTTCATGAAATCATTCAATCGAAGGTCAACGATGAAACCTGTTGTCGAAGGTGAGAAACCTACCATTAGGGCATGCAGATCCCAAAGTACTGATCAAATTCTAGATTAACTTTCTAGATTATGAGCTGCCATCGATAGAAAGTGATCTGCTGTAGGAAAGCCCACAACATGAAACCATTAGATCAAGTTTTGAAGAAATATTTGCAAGGACTGACTGAGGGATGGTCAACGCGAATGAAGAAAAATGTTTGCAATGAATGGTTTATTTGAACTGTCTCTTGAACACATAACAACATTGCAGATGGCTTGGTAAAAATTGACCTAAAGCTAATACCTAGAAACCAACTGAAGACTTTCAATGTGGTTTGATTAACCGTTAGACAAAGGATTTTCCAAACCTAGGTATAAGTGTGACAAAAGTTTCGTGTTCATGAGTGGTCTATTGCTTTTAATGAATTCAATAGTTCCGTACCATTGTCATACTTGACTGGCAACTGAAAATGTGTTAAGAAAGTTGTTGTTAAAGCATTGAAATCGTTGAATGAGCAACGTGTTATTTCAATATACCATTTTACAGATAAACTTATCAGTGTTCTCTGAAACAATCGTAATCGAATGGAATCATCAATCAAAGAGTTGGATGCACACCAGAGGTGGTAAGTGATGGCATGGTTTGAGGGGTCCTCTCCTGATTTACCTTCAAACTAAGGAATATCACTGGGCAACTTATTCGGCATTGGTGACCAATACGGAAGATAATAGATTGGATCATTCGTTAGGCGTGACAAATCAGGTAAATCCAAAGTTGAAATGAATGGAAACCGACGGTTAGGGTCCTGCTGAGAAAATTGATAACCTCGTGGAACTATAGCAATACCAGGAGGAGGATATTCAGGATATCCTAGAATAGCCTGTGCATTTGGGATTGGAATACCTCCCAGATAACAAAGATTGGCTGGACCATATTGAGGTTGAGATGGTATCTGATATGTGTAACCAGGGTACAGTTGATGCTGGTATACTGGATTTTGTGCTACAATTCCATATTGATATTACCCTTGATATGGTTGATAAACAAACTAAGGTTGGATTGTTACAATTATGCTTGTACCAGGTTGTCCCGTAGGCATCTGAGTAGTAGTCTGAACTGTCAGTCCAGGTTGTTGAGCAGTGACTACAGGGATTTTTTGTGATACTTGAGGGGCTGTAGAAATTCCAGGGATAGGTGTGGTAGATTGAACGGAAGTTGGTGCAACAGTTTGATTTAGAGTTCCAAGTGTACTCGTACCTGGCTGCTGAACTGTACTAGGTGAAGATACCTGTGGTACAACTTGAAGCGTAGGTTGGATACGTTGTTGGATTTGACTATAACCAATTGGCTGACCAGTTTGATTATAAGGTACTTTCACGTTATGTTGCAATTTTTTTTGAGTTTGTGTTGGATCCCACACCATGTTTACTCCAGGATATGAAGGTCCCATTAAAGGTTGTGTTGCATAAGACGGACCATAACCAGGTTGATAATTTGGAACATATGTTTGATAATTGGCTGGATAATTCCCACTAAAATATTGACCTCCCTGAAACAATTGTTGTTCCGGGTAGAACTGTGGCCCTCAAGGAGGTTTTTTTCCTTGGAAAGATGGTTTCCCTAGCATAGGGTACTGTCCTTGAAGAGGTTGCAGAACTGGAATTGAGTACTTCCCTTGAGGTTGATACCATCCTTGTGGTATGTACTGGCCTTCAGGTATGTAATCTCCTTGAGGTATGTATTTTCCTTGAGGTTTCCCCCCAGGAGATAAGCTATTAATTTGAGGGTCAGGGTTAGGAATATGTCTAGACATCATGTAAACATGTTTCACACTCAAATTTTTGGTATGTGATTCATGTGGACCAAATGATGGTATATGTTTGTCAGGAGAAGGAGCTACTCCTGAGAAAGTACTAGAAAGTGATTAGTATCCCGTAGGAATAGACAAACCGCCATACAAATATGATTCGGGTGATGCAAAAAACATGGATGACTCACTAGACATGTTTAACGAAGGTCTGCAATTACCTCTTGGTATGGCGTGAAAAGGAATTCGGGGTGGCGAATAGTTTAGACCAAAATTGTGTAGACAGTCTGTTAACTGAGAATACCAAGGATGTTTTTTGAAAGGGCTATAGTAAATCGATTCACTTGGCCTAAGATCAAAAGATTCCTGATGTGAATGAAGAATAACTTCTTCTTCTATGTCAGTAACTTCTTCAATGCTAATGAGTCCAGGAGGAAGGTTCTCAGTGATGCGAAACTTCACTCTAGGTGAATCAGGATGAACATGGGTTGGAGTTATGAAATCTGAAGCAATCTTAGACGTAGCAGGTTCAGTTAATGGTTTAAAAATTTGAGGCTCAATAGTTGATAATTCACTTGTTGTGGAAGCAAGTTCAACTAGTTTAAAAAATGTAAGTTTTCTTTGAGAACTCTTTGATGTTTGAGGTTGATCTACTTCATAATTAGGATGAATAATTACTGATGTTTCCTCATGTTCAGTTGATCCTGTCCCTGATGTTTGTCCTTTCTCAGGTTTAAGTTTTTATAACTGGCTAGGTGTGTACTCAAGGGGTTTCCCCTGCATTCTACGTGATTGTCTATGTAATTCAGCCACGATTAAAAATTTTAACACGAAATCAAAGAAAATTTCAATAAAATATCCTAAAGTCTCTAAGGAAACAATCGAATTGATCACATGCCTAAAAATATAAGAGAGAAATCCACACACAAACAATAGATTCCCACACTAAAAACACTATTTGGTGATGAAATCCAACGTCATAGAAATATTGTTAGGTACGTATGTTTAGTGAGATTGATTTGAAATCATGTTATCACCATGTACTAATTGAAAAAAACAGCGTATGGAAGATCACCATTAATTGTAAATAATTTTTTCTCAAGTGGTTGTCTATGCCTTTTAGCATCACTAATGCACTATTATTGTTCATGAGATTTATGGATGACATTCGTTCTTGCTGAAATTTTTATTTTATGGTTAATATGTAAATTATATCCCCATATTCAATGAAAATTTGTTAGAACATAATCCCAGGGGGAAAACTCAATTGGTGGTCAAAGTAATGTGCGTCCTAAGAAAATTGAGAGATCCAAGGTTTAAATCCCCCGGTTGGGACCCAATTTACAGACAGGAGGACTAGTCGTAGAACCCTAGAGGTTTACTAGTAGTTATATTTCAGGCAGGCTACTAGGTTCCTCTTACAAAAAAATATAAATATAGTTAGAAAATTTATATGACATTCAATAGGTATTAAGAACCTTCTAACATCACAATTTATATGCCAATTCATAGAAATACTCATTATGCATGCATATAATCCAATATTTGTATAATTCATGGATGAGCATGGTGTGCATATGGATCTATCATGATCCAAGTCATTCATGATTTGCTAGCCTTGATGATTCTAATAAATATCCATAGTTTTTCAGGCCTCACTAGCTTCTATTGCAAGTTTTTGTTAGGGTTCCCTTATATCACTTGGTCCCTAAAACAAGTGACGATGGATGGGATTAAATATAACTTCATTTGAAATAATTCATAATAGAAAGATTTCAAGGATATTAAACACCATCTTTGTTTAAAAATAATACCCTCCCTACCATCCCTATAATATCCCTTCAAGAATGATACGAATTCTTGAGATTATATTGTTGGTGTAGTCATCACTTAGCATTGACATCTAATTAATTATGATAATGAGGAATTATCTAATTTGGTTCATAGGTACCCCACCTATGAAAAGAAGATGTTTTGCATAATGTAAGGTTGTCACCAATGGAACCATTACATTTTTGGGAAGGAGAAATCATCCACGGTGATTGCAAGCTCATGTTATTCATTTATATTAATAAAATATATAGAATAGCCACCATAAAAAGTGGTCCATGTACATATAATGGTTCTAAATAACCAAAAAGTATAATAAGGATACAAAAAATAATATTTTAAATTACCTTAGCTAACCTCTCATTGAAATATAACCATAGTCCTAAAATCTTCTAGATATAAGACCTCTTGGGGGCTCCAATTGTATAACAGTGACCCCAACTTCATTGCGACTTATCAAACACTTGGCATAAGTAATAAAACCTTGTACTTTAATCTTTAGTATGATATATATATACCATTTGTTTAGTATTTCAAGTGAGCATGAGAGGCTTGTTTGGTATATATAATGCATCAGATATAAGGGTACTTTACCATGGAGAAGATAGGGGTAGTACTACAAAATTATCCCTACTAGAAAATTATTGGATAGGATAGAAAAAAAAATATGAGATTGTGGATTTCCATCAAAAATTATACCACTAATATGTTAAGGATTTTATGCTACTTTTCCTACCCCAAACATACCTAGGTTTATTTCTCTATCGACTCTAGTTTTTACCTACATTAAGCAATCATCACAATGAAGAAACTATTTGTAATCAGTGGTTAGTCCTCTAATATGACCATATTGAGACCTTGAAAAAATATTATCACAATATAAAAGACTATTAAACTCTTATTTGAGCAGTTATATGTTCATTTTGGGTTCCCATAGAATATTATTTCAAATAGGGATAATAGGTTCCTAAGTAATTTCTATTTCAACCTATGCTTAATGATTTTCCCAAGATGAAAAATGTTCAATAGAATGATTTTTCATATCCTAATAATGCACATATCCAAGCATCCATGCACATGGGATGAGAGCCTTGGTGGTATCTCTTTTGAATTGTACTTGGTTTTATGTACATTGGTTCTCATTAACATATATTTTCCAACTACATATTCATGCAAGGAATCCTCCAATTATTAAACCAAGCTTTCTATAGCAACCAAATATGAGTAAGGAAATAGATTCATCCTCCTCAATTTTGTAATTAAAACATAAACGCAAGTAAATGAAGTAATACAACACAATAAGGACTTGTATATTATGAAATTCACCATGTGAATAAAATCATTTACAATCAATGACCCTACTTTTATTCTAATAATTACCACCAAATCCATAAGGCTTAGTCATGGTTTTGATGCCCCTAGTGCATTGATTTTTACAAACATGTTTATTTTATAATTATTTGTAAATATTTTTTGAGCATGATGGTTGTGGAGACCATGAATTAAGTAGTCTCATATGTAAATAAATGTTTTTTTTGTAAATGTTATGGGAAAGAGCACATGAGTAGTAGAGACTTCTTGTTATCCTAGAAATTTTTAAGTGGTTTAGTCCACATGGTAGACATTCCCAGATATTTCTCCCAAAAATCCCAAGAGGAAGATTGCCACTAAGGGAAACAACATAATTGGAGAAAGATATTGTGGTGAGTGGAGGAATAATATTAGCTAGAAAGAAATGCTAAGTTTGGTAAAAAGTTAAGAAAAGAATAGCAGGAGAGAAAGAAATGCTTGGGTGTGTGAAACATGAATTCCCCTAAGACCTAATTTGTGCCATATCTAAATTATCTGCATTCATACGTTGGATCACATCAAAGGAGATTGATGTGGCTAGCATTCCACGGCGGCGTCAAGAGATACTTGAGATTGTTTTTATGTTTGAGAAGGAACTATCGACAAGTTTCATGGACTTGCAGGTTCAACTTCTAATCCACCTATTAGATGATGTTGAATTGGTTGGGGTGGTTTCTTATTGTTGGATGTTCTTCTTGGAGAGGTACATGAAGAAATTGAAAGGTTTTGTTTGATAAAGGGCAAAACTCGAGGGGTCTATGGCAGAGGGGTACATACTATATGAGTCTTCATATTATGCCAATGAGTACATCAAGCAGATAAGAAACATACGAGGTGTAGTGATTTGGGACAATGAAAGGGATGAAGACAAAAGAGAAGGGGAGATGCTCCAAATGAAAGGAAAATGGTGCTCGATAAAGAGTAAGCGACTTATAATTTTTCAAATTTACACAAAGTAAATATTCATGTTTAACTTCGATATAATGTATATTTTGATCTCATAGGTACTATATGTTGGTTTTATTTCATTAGCGAATGTAGAAATTGAAGCAATCAATAAATTCGTTCTTTACAATTCTGAAGAGACACAACCGTGGGTTGCATTGTATGAAAAAAAGAGGATGAAATGGGATAGTGACAAGAAAGAATTGAGATGGTTGAATGGTAGAAGTGTGCTTTATCCTGATCATTTAAAAGAAAATATGCCAAAAATATGCCCCAATAATTGGGTTGCTGGCCAAGTCAGAGAGCAATAAGGTGCAACTGGTTGTTACCCGCATGATGAAGAGGATGCACTAAACACAGGGATTGGGTGAACCCACTCTGTAATAATCTATTTATGTAAATTTTAAACTTGATAATGCACCTTTGAAATGTAATTACATCTATATTTCATATTTTAACAGTTGGGTTATTAGAAGACACATTACACTATGATTTAAAAAAAAAAATTATAGCTCAATTTGTTCCCATCTATCTGAGCATATGGACACCATTTTCGCACAGAAAATGCTGATGATGGACATATGACACAAGGCTATGGATTGGAAGTCGAGTTTGATCAGTCTAGTCAAGCTAGCCACCGTGATCAAAAGCTAGTATGATGGATGTTAGGTTACGTAGGAAAGATACAAGAGATCATTGAAGTGGATTTCTCTTCTTTCGAATGTGTTATTTTTAGGTGTGTTGGGGTTCCTATGTTTTGGTCAGATTGGAAAGACCAAAAGATAAGACAACATCAAACCGCTTTGGGATTCAAGGATCTAGCCCTCCTGAATCCAGAGAGGGATTTCTCTATGAATGAGCTTAATGATGTGATCTTTAAAACCTGAAATGTGATATTAGGCTAGTTATGAAGAGCTTGGGTTTTGTTTTGTTTTTTTTGGTTGGTCAAAGACATGATGAAGGTGAAGGCAGTTTCAAAATGAAGGGTGAAGGTGTCTACAGGTGAAGGAATGATTTGGCTGACAGAAAGGCAAAGACAGTTTTAACCCATTGGGCTATGGAGTCATAGGAGGATTTTAATTGGACAGCAAGGTTCAAGAAGGATCCATGGGGCAAGTCACTAATGTCAAAGGATCTCTTAAGGTGATTTTATGGAATGAAACATATAGGAAATGGAGAACGGAGAAATGAAGAAACAGTGAAACAACCTAAGATCAAGTAAGTTCTTTTAAACTATCTTGCTTCAGCATATACTTAAAGAAAAACATAAGAGTATTCTGAGATCAGGTTAGTACCTTTAAACTAGCCTGCATTGAAGTACTTTCAGTTAGAAAACATTAAAAAACAGTTGAACATCTTAAGATCAGGTAAGTGCCTTTAAACTACCCTGCTTTCAGCATATTCAATAAGAAAAACATAAAAGTATTCTGAGATCAGGTTAGTGCCTTTAAACTAGCCTGGATTGAAATACTTTCAGTTAGAAAACATCAAAAATAGTCGAACAACTTAAGATTAGGTAAGTTCCTTTAAACTACCCTGCTTTCAGCATATTCAAATAAGAAAACCACAGATAACAATGACAAAGAGAAATTTAGATCAGGCAAGTGCCTTTAAACCGACCTGCATTGATGTACTCTTCAAAGAGAACGTTCAAATGAAGAAAACATGGACAATAAAGCTTTCAGTAAGAGTAGGGTACCGTTGAGAGTAAATCATAGCTCTATGTTTGCTGCTCTTTATCAGAGAAAGTGAACAGAGTGAAACCATTAAGTAAAATAACAATTGACAGTGAGGAACACATCACCATTGACATAAATCAGGATCCCATAAATCAACATCTTGTATTGATGTTTCGAACCAGTTACAATCAGCAATCCCAGTGGGTCTCTACAACTTCAAACTTCTCATATCAGCTTCTGTATCTTCAAGTTGCAAACAGGGCATCAGTAGCTTCAGAAACTATTACATGCGTTTAGATGTCCAGAGACCAACATTTTCTCATCTTCTACAGAAGTATTTATAGAAGAATGAGGAGGTGGGATCTGATAAAAGATCTCCTGGGTTAATTAATACAGATGGATGACTCTTTGGCCTTTGAAGGGCTTGATGAAGTAATTTACAGATAATCTGTCTGTATTAAATTGATGTACATTTATGAATTGAGTTTGGTGGGAGCCTTTGTTGACTTTTGAGGCTCGGTGTCATGTTTGAGGTAACTCTGTTACTGCTTCCTGAGGTCTAATGATCGAAAAGATTAGCTTCTAGGCTGCTTTTAATCTTTAAAATAGTTTTGCTGACAATTAGAGATAAGATCCTTGAGTAGTATTAATTGTTCGGTTGTCTTTGGGAAAAACACCTCTTGTTTGTAATAATGACTAAGCCTTCTTTAATTACCATGAGGCTGCAGGTGCCTTTTAGGAGTTGGAGAGGTTTATTTACTTTAGTTCAGTGTTTTCAGGACAGATCACGCTCATTCTATGTCTTCGGTCTTTTGTTCTAGTATAAACTAATACTCTTTAACTGTGATTTCAAAAACACAGTGTCTTGTTGATGTGCAGGCCGCGCAGGGCTTATAAGGCATCAATGCCTCATGAAATGCTGATGAAAACATCGAATCCGCACCTCACGAATGGTTTCCATTGATGAATCAATGGCATGGGAAACATCTTTCCTGGCCCTTTGGCCTTTCTTTTAATAAAACGGAAAACCATCGATAACCTGCAAAATACAGAACTATGTTATAAAATCCTGCATTTTTGGGTTAAACTGCTTCAGAGGCATGGGAGGAGAGCAGGACCATTGGATGGCATCATCCAACGGTTGGGAATAATTTAGAAATAGTGAAAGGAGATTGGAGGAAAAGAATAGATTAGAACCATCGATCATGCGTAGATCAACAGTGGGGATTACGCGTTGGAATCCTCTTGGCGGAAGGTGGAAAGTGGTGGTATGAAGCGAGATTAGATCCGGGTCGTTCGATCTGGACACATGGAAGACCTAGATTCAATCGAAGGATCGCAATCGGTGGGAGGAAAATAAGGGTGCGATGAAAATCTCTGATGCGATTGCGCGATTGGGAGGGCCAATGCAATTGAGCGATGACTGTTGATCTGAGGATCAAATCAACAGCGGGGAATGAATCGGAGGGATGGGCGATCGGGGGGACAAACAAATGTATGTGATTGAAACTTTGCGATGCGATTGAAACTTTGCGATGGGATTTGCGTGGGCCGTTGATCAGCTTTAGATCAACGGTCAATATCTTTTGATTTTTTGCACCGGCGGAAACCCTTATACTTTATAAAAAACCCAAATTTTCACATAATACAAAGTTTTGGTAAGTCAGGCGGAATATATATATATATGATGGATGGCGCCCGATTGCGAGGCCCTTTGGTTGTATGAAACACAAATAGGCCCAGGGCTGTATATATATGGGGGACGATTGCATCAAAGTTTTTCGGGCTTGGTCTTTCAATCAACCCATTGAACTTTGTGATGCGATAAGCACATTGGGACTTAAACTCTTGGTCCTGGGTGCAGTATTTATTAATGGAAACCGGCGGGGGTGGGGGTTATACATATATGACCCAATCACATCAGAAGTTTGATGCGGGTCTTTTTAATCAACCCATCGGATTTCTACAATGCAATTGCGCGATAAAAAAAAGGCCCATCGCAATCGAAGCTTCGGGCCCGGTCTTTTAATCAACCCAATCGGATTTCTCCGATTAGATTGCGCATCGGTCTTTTTGATCTAACCATTTTTATTTAACACATGACTTTCTCTCTTTTAGACCAAACTTTGGGTAAATGGGTTTTTTGGATTTATGAAAGAAATAACGAACCAAAGATGGATTTTCAAAAAGGTTTAGTACCCGATTGCGGGTCCAAAGGGTTATATATATGATAACAATATGATCGGAGGTTATGACTGTAAGGCTTAATCGCATCGGAACCATTCGGCATGGCACAAAGACTTGCGCTCTTGGGTTTGTGCGATGCGATTAGCGCCGAAAGGTTCTAGCGCTTGGTCTTAGCACCATGGGCATACGGTGGGGAAGTGGTTGAGACTTGGCTCAAAGGGGCTTAAACCCTTAATAAGAAATGGATTTTTTCATAGATTTTCAATGGTTTTTAAAGGGTTTTAGGGGTTTTGATAGAGTTTAAAAAGGATTTTTAAACTCTACAAAGGCAATTTTATGAAGGGGAGATGAGGAAAATGGAAAACAGAGGAAAATGATGGGAAAAAATGAAGGTTAGTTTCTGAGTGGGGGAAGGGGAGAGAAGGGGATTTTACAGCAGTTTTTCTCATGTAATTTTTAGCAAAATTTCTAAGTTTCTAAAGGGAAACAATAATGAAGATTTTTAGATAAGGGCATGAGATCTTCCAGAGGCTTCAAGAGATAACATTTTGGAAAAAAATGTGTTTCTTGAAGACTGAACAATGTTTTGGCCACCTTTTGATAGAACAAATTTTATAGGTGGCCAACAAGGTGCAAGTGGTGGGACACCTTTGATCAGAATAATGTAAAGGAAGATCATGATAGTAGGCTGATATGTATCAACTCTAGAAAGATGTGGGATGAAGCTAAGGAGCCCTATGTTTTCCCCAAACACTACAACCATGTGTTTTTTTACCCAGATGTGTTGGATAGGGATCGGTGGTTTGTATTGAGATATCAACCTAGATCCAAACATAATTTTAGCACAATAGTGTTATCATGCCAAGCGAGATGGAAGATAATGAGAGTGATCACGAGAACTGAGAGTGATATGGTACATGTGTTATTTCATCATTTATAATTTTTAAGATAGGTTTTTATAAAGAATATGACTTAATTACCTTATAACTAAGACTTTTTTTTTTTGAAACATTATAATATGTATTTTGAATTGATTGGTAATTTGCATAGTGTTAATTTTAAAATCATTTCACTTGATAATTTGCAATTATGTTGATCTTGAAAAAAATGGCGTACGTACTGTATAAAGTTCTTTTTTTCTATAATGTCAATTCCTAAAATAATACAACTACTTTATTGCTTTAAATGTGTATGAAAGATATGTTCAAAAATGTCTACTATTATTTTTGGTATGTAAGATCATAATAAAATAATGATAATTCTAAAGTACATGAATTTATTTGCATTATTTTCTAAACTTTATTATGTTACAAAAATTCATATTATTCTAGATTTATTATTTTACAATTATTTATATTCATACAAATTTACAATTATGGTAATTTAACAATATTTACGTTATACATTTTACTTACAGTAGTGATGGTTTAAAATCGACAATTAATTTACAATTTTACAAATGTAAAAATTTTAATAAAATTTAATGATGACAATACATACAATTACAATTACAATTTTACAATTTCACAATACAATTACAATTACTATTACAATTTTACAAATATTTTACGTCATATAATTAAAATTACAATTACAATTTTACAATTTTACATACAATTACAATTTTCGAATTTTACATATAGTTACAACTAAAATTACAATTTTGCAATTTTAGTATACAATTAAAATTACAATTACAATTACAATTTTACAATTTCACATACAATTACAATTACAATTACAATTTTAGAATTTGACATACAATTTCAATTTTACTATTTTACATACAATTGCAATTAAAATTACAGTTACAATCATTTCACAATACATTAAATATTACGATTAAAATTAAAATTTTACAAATATTTTACATACAATTACAATTAAAATAACAATTAAAAATACAATTACAATTTTACAATTTTAGAGACAATTAAAATTAAAATTAAAATTTCAATTACAACCACGACATAATATTTAATAAATATCATGATTTAATATTAAAAATAAATATCACTATCATGATAACAATCGTAGAAACATCATATTCGACTAAAAAAAACATTCAAATTCGCTAACATCATCTAATCATCATGGTCACGATCATCTAACGAAACATAAGCATTTTATAACATCATCACAATACAAACATCAAATATACATATCATGTCAAATAACTACTATCACATACACATCTATATGAAAGTTGCACATTAAATGAACATATCTAACATGACCTAACAATATACACACCATGATGAACACCAACATGTAAATTAAGTACATCTGCAACATGAACATAAAATACATGGACCATATATATATATATATATATATATAATGTAAAAAATATACAACTATAATATAACTGCATATAAATGTCAAATATCAGGTGGTGGTACATCAATAGTAGTACCTAGTGAGCCCTGCTGATCGATGATGCGACCTGCATTGTTGTTACCATTTTGGTCATCTAACCTATTATTATTAGATGGACCCAAGTACACCATATAAGACCAATTTTACCCTAAGTAAAATTGCTTTCACTATGAAAATAACTTAGTAAACCACCTTTATTAAGTTGTTTATGGTCTAAACAGGAAACCCCATGAGGAAATATTAAATAAATATATATTTGTTTGATTTTCCTCAAGGAATAATTAATTAAACAACAGTTTAATTAATATTCTTGGTTATATTTAATCCAAAACAAAGAAATTAATTAGATAAATCATTATTTATATTATTATTTTCTAAGAATAATTATTTAAACCTTATTTAAATAATATTCTTTGTTAAATATGACTAAATCACCCTTAAATAATTAAATAAATCATTATTTATTTGATTATTACTTAATCACATCCTTAAATGATAAATAAATCATTTATTTATTTATTATTTACAAATAAGGGGATTTGACTCAAGTCAAATTCCTTTTCCCTCCAACAAATATAATAAAATATTCCATAAAAGTTGGATCTAGATTTGGTTAATAATATTTTAATCATGCACCAATATCTAGACTAACTCAATATTTTGTTATAAATAGAAGGGTTTTCCCATTCATTTGTCACCTTTTGTTGCCTAAAGATCATTCTGGATCTCAACTCTTGGTCTGGCCCTATTAGTCCCATTTTCATAACCCATATTTTTTTTTACCGGGTTTTCTACACCATCAGAGAGGAATTCTAAATACGAAGTGCGAGGACTTACAAAATTATCACAATGCAGGAGAATAGGGAACACCTGTGTGTTTCTCCAGGATGCCCATTATAAAATTTCATTTGATATATGTATGCTTGTATTGGATCCTGGGTAAACTTATTTTTCTACTGTTTAATGTCTTCTAATGCATAGATCTAGATTTTTTACAGCATTTTTCTTGATCATCTAACTGCAGATATAAAGATATTAGCAGTCATTTCTGATATTAGGGTTGTTTTTTATGCGTAGCTAAAGTGGTATTTTTTCGTACACCTCGAATCAAGATTCATACTAACAACTAGCGACTCCACATGGGTTTACCATTACGACCGCTGTCATTTTTCTGATCCTTGCAGATCCAGCTACTTCAAACCCTAGGATTTCTCTTTAGACCCTTTTTTTTCTTATTCTTGATGTTTTCCATATAAACCTAAAACGATAAAATTCTAACTTGTGTGTTTCGGACCCATTACAGGTGAAACGACACTTCTTGTGAGATGAGATGACAAATTTTCTAAAACCTCTTTGTTGAGAATCAAGAAACCGTCTGAGTCACACTTTACGCCCAAGAGCACATGACTGGACCTCTAAGGCTGCCTCTGCCAAAAATTGCAACCTCTGTGAAAACAAGCTAAAAGGTAGAGCACAGACTTTTTGCGGGGTTTTGAGGATTTTCTAGGTTTTACTAAGCCTACAGTACGAGGGTGGTTTGACCTCCATCTTAAATATTTGGACTTCGTACTTGTCTATTCACCCCACTAAGTGGGAGACTAGCCCCCTAGGGCTTGATGCCCTCCACTTTTTGTGGAAGAGTATTTCTTCATTGCGGGTTGTCTAAAATTTCAAAGTCTTTAGCTATTTTGGATACATTACCTCATTTTCAGATCCACTTCAGATCGGCGTGTTATCCATCCAAATATTCCCATTCAGCTTTGTTTGGGTTTTCCATTAGGGGGCACTTTGCTTCCCTCCTGGAGATAGCCTTTCGCCACCTCTTTTTACAACAATTTTCCTCTTATTTGTTGCTATTTTCTGCACCACTTTCCAGCAGATTTTGTCTTTTAGATCTCTATCCCTCTTGACCTAAGATATATTAGCCTTTTTTAGTGTGTTTAGATTAGTTTTTACTCACATGTAGACTAGTTGTGGAGAGGCCCACCTTCTTGGGTTTAGATTATTGCATTAATAGCTGTTTATTTTCTGTTTTTCAGGCCTTATATATACTGTCATTTTCAGGTTTATTTACAGCTATACAACAACACTTTTTATTTTTATCTACAAATGTCTGGGTTTAACAATTAAAATTTAAACACTTTTACACATGCACCCTAAGAGAAAAAGGGCTTGGTTAACACCGCCAAGAAAATACTCTAAAACATTGAAATCAATTGATCCTGCACCTCTTTGCCCTTGTTTTGACATTGTAATCGGTTGATCTTGCACCTCCCTGCCCTTGTCGGTCTCTTTTTCCTTGGTGCCGTGTGTGCATCGTCATTTCTCAACCTCCCATGGGCTCTGATTTTCCTTAGGGGGGGGGGGGGGGGAGCACTTTCTTCACATCTTCTCCTCTTGGTAGCACGTATTCAGGGTGCATCATGCCTCCTCTCTTTGCCCAACCTCCTGCATACCACACTGTTACCCAACCTCTTCTGTCTGGTACCCCTGATGACCAGATTCTCATGATGAAATCCGATCAACCTTCAATCGTAGACATCAATCTTTAGACTCGGTCCCATTAGTACAACAAGCCTCCTGCTACGTCTGTCCCCGAGCCACCTCCTTTGGTCTCTACAGAGCCTCTTTCGACACCTAATGGCCCCTTGAAAATCCCTCAGCCTAGGGCAGAGGTTCATACCAAGATCCCTAAGGGTCCACTATGCTGAAATGCTGCTTCTAGCAAAGCCGGCCATTTGTATAGCATATTTAATGATTTGGCACAATCCCCTGCTGCCATTTCAATGCTGGAACTCCTCCAGTCATGCCCTTCACAACGAAAAGCTCTTCTGTATGACGTGGGCACTGTAGACCCTTCCGATGATCGATTGATTGTCTTTGATGTTGACCGGTTAGAACATCCTCCTCTCCCTACTTCCATCGCTTTCCAAATCTGAGTCAAGATCCGGAACGCCAACATTTCTCGGTGCATTATTGATGAGGGGGCATCCACTTGTGTGATGTCCGCTTCAGTTTGGAAAAAACTCAGATCTCCTGAGTTGGCTCCGTCCACGATCACTCTCCTAGCGTGGGATGACCACACCTCCAAGCCCATTGGCTTATTCCGCAATTTTCATATCACTCTTGCGAGAAAGACGGTTTGCGTTGATGTAGAAGTCATAGACGCACCCTTATACTACAACATTCTATTGGGTCATCGCTACACTTATGCAATGTCTGCTGTCCCTTCCACGGTTCACCGCAAGATGTCCTTCCCCCATAATGGAAAGATAGTCACCATTGACAAGTTGATGTATTACGAGCCAAAGTCTCAGACCTCCCCTGAGTCCACTATCTCTTCGGTGGCCAACAAGAAAACCATCGACCCTATGACCAGTGTCTCACCTGGCATCTACAAGGACTCCTCCTTGCTTGGTACATTCTCTGGTCTTCCTCCTCCTATATCTGATCCCAGCTCATCGAATTTTTGCATGATGCAATCGTCTCGGGCTTCTCTCAAGAGGCCCGCCTCGGCTAGTTAGCAGCCCTCTCGCCCTCCGCAATCGTATCCTAGCCCTTCGATGCAACCTCTTGGACCTCCTCCTCCCGACCCTTCAACTGGTACTCATGAGCCTATTTATCCTCTTGGGTCAGTTCCTCCAGGCCTTAACCATTTAGGAGCTATCCCACCTGGTCATTACCCCTCCGGCCAGATACCGTTCCTTGTCCCTCCACCAGGAATCTACACGACACTTGTCATGGCCACCCTATCTCTCCCTAACTTGACCATTGGGCTCCCTGTTTGGTACCTTGATCCTCCAACCACCACCTCGCTAGGTCAACCTAAAACTTATCTTGCTCTGACCCTCGTTCAACTAGTCCTCCTGACTTCTCCTGTTGTCATAGTGCCTTAGCCACCTCAAGAGGATCCATCCCCTATTGCGATTGCTTTGGGTAAGAAGGGCAGAGCTCGCAAAAAGGCCTCAAAGGAAAAAGCTGCCCCAACTGACCCTGTACCTCCTCCACCTCCAAATCCCTACGCTTTGTGTGATGTCATCGGTCATGCCACCCATACTTGTCTCGAGTTGCCCCACATCAAGCCCATGGTTAATGTTGCATTCCCTGAGTCTACGGTCCCTGAAACCTCTGCTTCTTTATCGACCACAACCAAGAACACCAAGCACCCTTGTGCTTTGTGTGGTCTCCGTGGCCATTACTCTCATCATTTTCCCTGCCTTACACATTACCGTGCCTCTTTGGAGGTAGTTCAGGAGTACGAGATTGAACAGAATCAATTCACTTCTCCCATGCTTGCACAGTATGTTGTAGGCCAGACTGAGGATTTACCCGCTCCTATTGACATTCGCCCCCTAATGTCAAAATGACGGAGCATGCATCCACCATCCTCTACCTTTCATCATCTTTGAGACCCTCAATAGAAGCTCCCTCTGAATCTTCTCCTGTTGTTTCGCTTGACCTCCTTTCAGCAAACACCGTGGGCTCAACATCAGTAGATCCTTTATCTTCTTATTCTTACATCATCCTCCGTGACGATGTGCATGTGAGTATTTCTTCTCATGATGATGAGTTAGGCAGCCTCACCGTGTCATGTGGTCTCCCTTCCTCCTGTCCTTCCACCTCCTATTGTGACGACGACATCATGGGAGCTACGTCCACCCTTGACTTCATCTTTCCCGCCCATAAATGGGATGCCATCATCCATACCTTTGGTGGCCTATGTAGCCTGATCTCAAGCTACACCTCCAATAGCTCCCACACTTCCCCTCACCGATGACATGTGGGAAGTAGACATCCCACCCAGATCACTCCCTTCCGTAGAGTGCATTCGATGTCTACTATGTACTCAGGTTGCCAACATTGTTCTTTATCCTCCCATTCATTGTCTTGCGGCACCTTTCAGAGGGATCCCCCTTCAACACGTTATATCAATTTTGCCGATGGTGCAAGTCGCTAATCTTAGAATTTAGCCTCAGTAGGTTGGGCCATTTTTACCCCTTTTCAGGTGATTGTTCTTTCAAATGGTGTATGCATTGGTACTGCTGCCAATAATCAGGCCAAATATGATGTTGTGCGAGGTTTATTAGCCAATACCCTTTCACATCACATCCTCCACCTTCATGTTTTTTTAGATTCCCTGCTTCTTGTCATGCAATTGAATGGTGTATATTGTGTGCATAATCCTATCCTGTTCAGAAGATATTTACGAGTGAAGCTTTTGATGAGTGAATTTGAAATCATTACTTTCAGTCATGTACCTAGAGCACAAAATCACTATGTAGATAGCGTTGCAAACCATATTCTGGATTGGCATTTAACATACACATTTAACACAAGACAATAGCATAAAAATATCAAAACGATGCATATCCATAGTATGTGTCGTATAAAATGTTTTAGATTTCATCAACTCTGATACATATGACATGCCCATAACATGTTACAAAAACTCAAAAATGGTGGAACCACCTGCCCCTACACACTAATCACTATCTGGAGGGTCCTGAGCCAACGGCTCTGCCCCCATAGCTCGTAGATCACGCATGCCCTATCTGGCCATCACCATGCGCCGCATGACCCCTTGCCATTCCGAGGGTAAACCAATACATGGCTCTATGTACTGGTCATCTAAGTCTTGCCAACCGCGTTCTGAAACACTAGTCAGAAGCCTCTCACATCTATGACGAATATCCTCCAAAAGGGCTGTTGCATCCTCATTGTGCTACGCCCTTGCTCCACTAGATCTTGCGCCCCCCTATGTTGTAGGTTGTCCCATGTACCCGGCCGATTTTACCGGTGCTGTATCTGCATACCAAAATTAAAAGAATCAGTACCACATATAATATTATAGAAACTTTACATGCACTTAAAATATTAGCAATTTTTCACTCACCATCGGGTCCCCATATCCGACCAGGTGGCAGTGGCAGATCTGGGTCCCCACAATAGCTCATCCCACTATAGGGATAGTCATCTATATATAGTGGCATCTGATCCCAATGAACAAATAAATCAGGATGGAACACCTGTCCAACTTGTCCACCTCCTCCTATGCATAGTATTCGCCCCCACCGGTGCATCCTAGGTTCTCTCAGACCTCCATCTGGGAGATGTATGCAAGGTCAAAGTGTCAGGATCTTCTCAAAGAAGAAAGAGCACAAAACTATACCATATGCACAGTCATGGTTCACTTTCCGCTTACATAGAGACAACTGTCGTTTCAATGATGACAACATCATCTGGGCCCACCCATAGTAGGTCTCACTCAAAACACTCTCCACAAGCATCATCTGACCCCTCGTGATGTGATGGAGTGCCTGGTTTCCCAGGATTCACAGCACCACTGCAGCCACAACATGGGTCTCTGACCTCTCCAAATTCCTGATGGGTATCCAAGTCCCCTTGACTTGGAGACCTAGCCGAAAATGGCACTCTACAAACTATATGATGTTCCGCCCACACGGTAATACTATCTAAGTATTCCCTACCATCCCAAGTGGTGGAAGACCAGTCAGGAAATATATGTCCTAGACCGTCAAATCGATCTGGTGCCCCTACACTATAAAGACCTCATGGTCCGAATCCCAATAGCTGACAATTCAGGCCAATAAGGGCTCCCCAGCTCTCATCGAAGGGATCTCCACAAAATATAGAACCCCAAACTTGGCCAAAGCACTGCAGACACCCTGATACTCACGGATCTCTGACCGTAATGCGCCGAGGTCTCTCTCTCTCCAGTTGATCCGTAATTCTGACATACCTGAACAAAACCATCATATTTATCAGTATATAGATAGGAAAGATTGTTGCTCATCAAAAAAATATAGTACTCAGCCAAAAAACAGCATAGAAGCACCCCTCCTGGACAGGTCGCACTTTTCAGGCCTAAACCTGGGATAGGTCGCACTTTTCTGGCCAAAACCTGCTACACATGTCGCATTTTTTGCCCCAAAAAGTGCAACCCGGCCGTGGAGAGGAGTAAAGAGCTGTTACTGAGCCTTAGGGACCTAATCTGAACTTTTAATCCACTGAAAAGAAAGAGTAGGGTTAGGCCTCTTACCTGCAACTGACAGATCTCTATTCCAATGGTTTGTCTGCTACGATTGCCGCAAGATTTAGGGCCTTCTCTCCTCTCTACATTCACCACAGCTCCACATGCAAATGAATGATTTTGGAGTGAAAATGCCTTATTAAAAGAGAAACCCCTATTTTTTCTTTCACCTGCTATGATCCAACCGTAGCTCCGTTTAATAAACCGTCTACACCTTTGGAAAGCTCTCACCGAACCCTCAAATGGGTATTTTTTAGTTTTTAGTGATTTGACACTTCACCAGGACACATTTTTCCCATGAAGCGCCACTTCACCCTTTCTCAAAATCGAATTTCTTCATTTGAAACACTCATACCAGGGGCACCATGTTGCCTCCATACTTTTCCACGCTTGTGTTGAATTTCGTCATGAGTTACCATCTTGTACTCATGCCTTTATGGTCCCCATTGGACCCTTTTCCTATCTGGCAGCACCATCGAGTCACCCTTGTTTAGAGCATCCAAGTTGAGTCATCATTGCTTTCATGGAGTTTATCCCGATTTCCTTCGCACCCCACTATAGTCCTCCGTCATTCATTGCTTGGTTTCTCTCTTGTGTCGCTCATTTTGGCCTTTAGTCACACTGTCCCCTATCCCCATGATATTGTGTCAGTCGCTGCTAGGTCATCCATGCTTCTTATGCTCTAACAAGGGAAGTTGTTTGTTTGCTACTCATTTCCCTCCATTTCATCATCATCATTGGTGTCAGTTTGTCAGTCGCTCTACTATTTTCCCTCATGCCTTAGGTGAGGATCCCTTATTACCTCACCTATGGCAGACCTCCTTCTGTCAAAATTAGCTCATTCATTCCAGAAGACAGGTCTAGAGGGCAGTGTACCTTGGTTCCAACTTCCACTTTTGTTCGGTACCTCGGATAAGGTAGAGATACTCCTTATTGGCCTTTGACTTGATTGCTTCTCAGCTCCAGCTCCTTTTAGCATGATCGAGATCCGTATACTTGATGGTTCAGTGATGCAGCAGCTGACATCGATGATTCCTAGGTGTGCGTGAGATGTATCAGTCCTCATGAGGGGGTGGCCCTACAAGTAGCCCCCCACACACTCGGATAACATATTCATTACAACCTTCGATGCAGCTCCATACATTTGATGATGTCGGCCTTAGCCGCTTGCAGTGCCTTTTTGTTTGCATGTATCAATCAAATTTTTAGAGCCCTTTTCTATTTCAGGGGCATTTGGGTTGTATTTATATCTCATGTACTCAGATATTATTGTAAAATTCCTAGCTGTTATCCCAAGCACAATATGTATGTGGGATTCATTATCGTGTTATTTATCTGGCTCATGTTTAGGCCAGCATATGCTTTATTATTGCATTCCATGGTTTTTCAGGCGCCTTATTGTTTGTACTATTGCCTCGACGGGGATAGGTATGCCTCCCCCACCGCCTATAGCAGGTACTCACTCATCAAAAAGACTTGTCACACCTGCGAGTCACCTCCTCAGGGTCTAGTTCTTTCAGAACTTTGGTTTACCTTATACTTCTCTCTCTTTGACTTCCCCTTCAATGTCTAGTGATTGAATTCTTACAACGTACATCGGTCATACGATTAGCTCCTAATGCTCGCATGCTGGGGGGAAATCTGTTACACCATTTTTTGGTCATCTAACCTATTATCATTAGATGGACCCAAGTACATCATGTAAGACCAATTTTACCCCAAGTAAAATTGTTTTCACTATGAAAATAACTTAGTAAATCATATTTATTAACTTGTTTATGGTCTAAACAGGAAACCCCATAAGGAAATATTAAATAAATATATATTTGTTTGATTTTCCTCAAGAAATAATTAGTTAAGCAGTATTTTAATTAATATTTATGGTTATATTTAACCCAAAACAAAGAAATTAATTAGATAAATCATTATTTATCTTATTATTTTCTAAAGAATAATTGTTTAAATCTTATTTAAATAATATTCTTTGTTAAATATGACTAATTCACCCTTAAATAATTAAATAAATCATTATTTGTTTGATTATTACTCAACCATATCCTTAAAATAATAAATAAATCATTTATTTATTTATTATTACTTAATCACATCCTTAAAATGATAAATAAATCATTTATTTATTTATTATTTACAAATAAGGGGATTTGACTCAAGTCAAATTCCTTTTCCCTCCAACAATATAATAAAATATTCCATAAAAGTTGGATCTAGATTTGGTTAATAATATTTTAATTATGCACCAATCTCTAGACTGACTAAATATTTTGTTATAAATAGAAGGGTTTTCTCATTCATTTGTCACCTTTTGTTGCATAAAGATCACTATGGATCTCAACTCTTGGTTTGGCTATTGATCCATTATCATAGCCATATTTTTCCATTTTTGTATAGGTTTTATACACCATCAAGAGAGAGGAATTCTAAATCTAAAGTGCTGAGGACATACAAGAACCCATCCCATTGAGGAGAAAAGGGAACACCCTCTTGTGTTTTCCTCCCAGGTGCCCATTAATAAAAATTTCATTGGATATATTCTTGTCTTGTCTATTGGATCTATGGAGTAAATCTTATTTTTATACTTTTTAATGTCTTCTAATGCATAGATCTAGATTTTTACAGTATTTGTCTTGATCATTTAACTACAGATCTGAAGATTTTAGCAGTCATTTTTTCTGTTAGGGTTGTTTTTTATGCACAGCTAAAGTGGTCTTTTTTCATACACCTCGAATCAATATTCATACTAACAGACATGCTTAGATAGATGATGGTCACATGCATGCTAATCGAGAGGTGCCTACTAATGAGTTGTGGATGGTCTAGCCTATTCAGTGGATGGTGCGGCGGCCTGCTCAATCGATGGACCTACCTCCTCATATGGACCTGTGCCCTCCTTAGGATTAGGTGCCTGCTTAGGACTAGGATGTGTCTGCTGAAATGGTGCAGACTGCTCAGATGATGCCTGCTCATGATCATGGCTGGATGCTGCAGGATGCTCATCATGATCATATCTAGCACAAGGTGGAGGAGGAGGTGGAGTACTAGAACGATGATCACTCCCCTCATGATCATCAATGATGCACTTCTCTATCGTACTGCATCTCCACCATGCCTACCCCTCCTCGCCCGCGCCAGTACTCTAGTATCTCCAACGATATGCCGCATGAGGGTTAACATATCATAGGGCATGCCTCTCCATATATGTGTCAGCCTATCATTAGCCTGTATCTCTCTGATCACAACTGACCTGACTCCCTCCTCAACTAGGAGTCGATAGAGTTGGTTGGCCAACTCCATCCTAAATTGGGTGTCCGGCCTATGCCTCACACCTGCCGGTATCTGCACTTGATCAGGACCAGGTCTGTCACCCTGATCCTTCGCCTCTGACATATCCTCGTCAACATGATCTACACCTGGATCATTTGGTGGTGGTGGAATCTCATTGCCAACGAATGACCCAATATCTACAAAATAGATATAAGTACACAACAATAATTAGACAATTTCATTAAACAATTTAATAAAACAAGTTAAATAATGTGTTCGAATAAATTTGAAAATTCTAATCAATTAATTAAGACAATAAAATGAAACTATATTAATTTAAATAAAACACTAATATTACCTCTCGCATCCGACGGCTCATCCTGTGTGAAGAGGATGTTGGTACACCCTCGCCAATCCAAACTAGCATACAGACATGGCACCAGAATGGAGTGATCATCAACAATGGATAACAACTCCAATGCATCAGGATATATCCTGGCAGAAAAGTCATACTCACTCCTCTTGGGCAACATCTGGCCCCACATCTCCATATGTATGTGCAGCATCAGCCTACGAGGCTACCAAAAAAAAGTAGACCTCATCTCTGGAAACCTCTCAAAAAATAAACAAAATAAATCTAAAGCAAAAGGGAAGGTCAACCTCCCACGTGGCTGAGAACGAAATCTATCTATTTTTGTACCAAACTATCACAAAAAAATCGTAGACCATCTCACAAGTCACGACACCTGTCATAAAGAATCAACATAAAATAAAGTGGGCAACTAATGCATTGCCCGTTATTGGTATGGTGTGCAATGGTATTTAGCGGTAGTGAGAGGCACCTCACCTCCTTTGCACCAAACGAATAAATACATAATTGACCACTAGACACCTCAAAATTTATAGAAGAAAGTATATCATCGCTAATGTATCACTAGGAGTACACCAGCTGATTTCTTGCTGCATAGCCGATGGGGAAATCTGGGAACTGGGGAAAATCCTACCTTCTCCTAGATAGGCCCATAATAAAATATATTTCCTCCTCAGTGGGTGCGTACCATTGGCCAGGACTGACCCAGAAAGCCGAGCATCTCACCTGAAGCTGAGTTGTCCCAATAACCCATTATGGACCTTCAGGGATGTGGCCTCAACATAAAACTTGAGGAGGCCTACCTCCCTTAGGAGAAATTCGGTGGTTTCCATAATAGGGTGAGGGTACATAAGTCTCTCCCTCTCTTGTGCCTCCCACAAGTGAACCGTGTTATACTAGTCCTCCATATGCTCTTGTTGTTCCCTTTGTTCTCTTTGTTGACGTCGCTGAATGATTCACATATTAAATACATTTTTTATTAAATGAGACATATATATATATATATATATATATATATATATATATATTAAAAAAAAAAAACAGTGAGAGTGCCCAAAAAAATAGTCACGCACCAGTACCAGTTCGTCCATTTTTATCACGCACCTCCCTCGGTGAGCATGTAAATTTTTTGTTTACCGTAAAACAAAAAATGTACTTTTTTCTACGTTGTGTAGATGAAACTATCAACCCCAGGGCGGATAGTTAGGTCAATGCACCACCCAACAATAATTCATGGTCAATGGTGCGGTTGTTGCACTATTGATTATGTACTAGTGTTGGGAGGGTGGTGTGTTGAGCACACTATGAGCCCGAGGTAGATAGTTCTGTCTGCGCACCATCCTCTTGACATTAGTACAAATACAATGGTGTGGTCCTGTAAGATCCCACACCATTGATTATGTATTAATGTCAGGAGGGCAGTGTGTTGACCGATCTATCTGCCCCGATAAGCATAGTTTGGTCAACGCACCACCCTCCCGACACTGGTACATAGTCAAGGTGTGGTCATTTAAACGAATGCACCGCCATGTCAGTTTTTAAAAAAATGCATGGTGCGCATTTTTCGGTGCCGCACCGAAACCTGGTTTGGTTTCTGTTAGCATCATTCGTGGCGGGATCGGTAAAATTACAAGCAGCACTGCAAATGGTGTGAGTCGAGTGGTTAGAGCACACCACACATAATTTTTTTTTTTTAAATGGTAAATTTTAAGTTTTTAAAAAAATATAATCCGCTAAAATTTTTAGTTATTGAGAAACAAGTAAAATACCTATACATTTGGGTGTCAAAGAGGCATATTTGCTGAGGAATTTGAAAAACCAAATTTTCCCACTGTTTTCCAAAATTTGAACTCCACAAGGTGGGAATGGATGACAACAGTGTATGCAATGGGAGCAACGATGGCAGGGCACCTCACACAAGATAAATTTTCACTCGTGCTTGAGAGCTCTAGAGCACTGAAGAAGTGAAAATGCAGATTTTTCGATCCATGGTTTTTTTTCATTTAACCCTATTTCGGTGCATGGGTTTTTGAGATGCACCGAGTGGTTTCTGCGTAGTGCACTGGGCCTGTTTCTGTTTGAGCGTGGGTTTTTAAGACACACCGGGCCTGTTTCTTCCTAACGCACTGGTGCACTATAGTAATGAGATGCATCAGATGAGTTTGTATGGAGAGCACGGTGTCTTGGTGTGCCAATTTTTAGTATGCACCGGTGCGTTTTGGTTTAAACACACTGGTGCAGTTTATGATGAGAAACACATCGAACAAAAAAAAACATCTACAAAAACCTCCACCTGCCCACCTCCTCTAGAGACCTCTGCTACAAATGGATATCTAGGCTATTTTTATAAGGGGTTCCTCAAAAACATCCGCTAAAGGGTCTTTTCCTTGTAGTGTATCATTTAAAAAAATATATGTATATATCATGAAAAAAATAAGTTTTTATGGCTAAAATGTTTATTTGGTCGTATATGTAGTCAATTTAGCATTCAAACATATAATTTAAACAATGAAAAATAACACATTAAATTTTACACTATATGTACTCTATTTATCATCCAAAAATATAATTTAAACAATGAAAAATCGCACATTGTATTTTACACTCTAAAGAAGTTTTCACGTGAATAAATTTGATCCCCTCTCAAGTCATGTTAGATCTATACTTAAGATGGATCTATGCTGGCTATACTTATTTAGCCGAGAGGCTCATTCTACAATGCAATATGAGATGGATGTGCAAGTTTTCCCATACGCCCCTTTAAAATAGAAATAAAAGTTAAATATTATGTTCTAAATAAAAAAATGTTTACTATAATAAAAAAACATGAATATGTTGTAAAGTAATTAGAAGTAAAAAAATTGTGCGAGTAAGATGTTTAAATCTTATAATTTGGTTATTGATAAAATATTTTAATACGAATTAATATTGACATATACTTAAAAATATGTTAATAACAAAAAAGGAGATGTTCAAATCTTATAATTGGGTTATTGATAAAATATTTAAAACAAATTAATATTGACATAAATATGTTAATAATAAAAGACCATTTTAATTTGTGCCATAAAATTTCTCTATGTACATGTTACGTAAGACTTTTTAATGCTAATTGCGTATACATTATATATCATTTTAAAAAATCTATTTATATATCAAAAAAAAAATATCGTTAAATGTTTATTTGGTCCTATATGTACTATATTTTGCATTCATGAATATAATTTAAACAATAAAAAATAACACATTGTATTTTACACTCTAAAGAAGTTTGCACGTGAAGAAATTTGATCCCCTCTCAGCTCATGTTAGATCCGTACTTAAGATGGATCTATGTTGGTTATATTTAAATAGAGTAATATATGGTTGAAACATATCACTTTCGCTTTTATTAATTTTTTAATCGAAGATTATTATACTCATCATATATATATATATGGTTTATGTGTCTAAATAGTTGTTTCAATTTTGTTAAATAAAGATAAAGATTTACAAAGATAGAGATGTATATTGAAATTATTGAATTCATGGATTTAGACGATTATATATCTATTTTACCAATTTAAAATGGTTTTATATATTGGTAATTATTAAATCATTGAATATTAGTGTGGATTAAGTTTTGTAATGGTTAAATAAGTATCTTAAATAGATATTGTATGCAAAATTTGTGGGTTTGGGAAGTTGACATATAAGCTAGCCTCTTAGGGGTGCACATTACTTTATTTCATCAACTCATAGGCTTACATTTTTGGATCTCTATGATTTTTTAATTTAGGACATCATAATTTATGTTAGAAGGAAGTGTTGGCTTCTTTTAATATATTATTGTGAATAGAACATAGCAAACACATCCCTCTTTAGGTAAGCTACCGCCATTCTAGCTAGGATATACTTCTTTTTAATATATATATATATATATATATATATAGATATAATTCCATTCATTAATAAAAGTTGGGTTTCAATGTATTATTGTGTTGTATAGAAGCTCTATTTGTGTTTTCATTTATATTTCTTCCTTTATTTAATTTTTTAAACAATTCAAATTAGTATTGTTATAAATGCTTCTCTTTGTTATTTCCTTATGCATAACCCGAACAAGTTATGATATAGGGAGTTCTCTCTTCAGCTTATTGAACATGGGTAATGTTACTCACATCTCACCAAGTGGCCTCACATGGAAGAAGAGAAGAGCATTTATGGTTCAAGAGATCCTATCAAGTTGTTACTTAGGGGGAGCCCTTGTGTGATAGACGAATGAGATGATGAATTATTTTAGATGGCTACCAATAGTGGTAGAGAAACCTTCAATAAGAAATCATATTAGAGGCATGACACCCCTCCAAGTGCATGTTAACCTTGAAATTCATTTATTTGAAGTCTATATAGACACAAATTCTTTGTAGAAATGGTTAAATTATTAGTTGGTTATTATTCCATTCAAAAACAAATTGAAAACAAAAGGGTCACTTTCACACTCCTCTTGTCCATTCCTTGTATCAAATATTGGTGGAATAATTATTGGGAGAGACATATTAGAGATGACTCCATAAAATTTAGGACATAACGCACATGGGTGAATTTTCTTGTTTTCATCATGGAGTAATTCGACTCCATTGGAGACTATAATGACCAACAGAAAAGATGAAAAACGTTGTAAAAGGAAACAATATGGTGTTAGATTACACCAATGAGGGGTATTACTTTATCTGTAAATTCATAATAAGGTACCATAGTGGAAATATAGGTACATCTGAAAGATGGAGTTCTTGAACATAAATTATTAGAGGCATAACTTATACATACAAAATCTAATTGAGGCAATTTTAAAAAAATTACAAAGTTTATGACATGTGAAATAATGTTGAATCATAGTTTTGGACCATGCTAATAAAGTATTCACCTAGGAAAGTGACCTTTGATATTTGAAATTGAAGTATAGAAGATTTTAGACCCAAAATATTTGAACTCGGACCCAACACTAAAAGGGATATTCTAAGGAAATTCCTCCAATTTATGTGCTAGAATGTAATAAGATAGATGGTAAATTATATAATGATATTTTTGGATCAATGCCCAATTATGTTCTTGCAAAAGAAATATTTTTATGGTAACTTTGTATTGATTATGGAGATCTAAAAAAAAAAACTCAAAAATTGATATCTAATCCCTAATATTGATGATGGCCTTTATTAACTCAAGAACAGAAATTTTTTAGTTAGATTGATTTGAAATCATGTTATCACCATGTACTAATTGAAAAAAACAGTGTATGGAAGATCATCATTAATTGTAAATAATTCCTTCTCAAGTGGTTTTCCATGCCTTTTAGCACGACTAATGCTCTAACATTTTTCATGAGATTTATGGATGATATTCGTTGTTGTTGAAATTTTTAGTTTATAGTTATATATTTAAATTATATCACCATATTTAATGAATTTTTTTTAGAACATAGTCCGAGGGGGGTAGCTCAATTTGTGGTCGAAGTAATATCAGTCCTAAGAAAATTGAGAGATCCAAGGTTTAAATCCTCCGGTTGGGACCCAATTTACAAAGAGGAGGACTGGTTGTAGATCCCTAGAGGTTTACTAGTAGTTATATTTGAGGCAAGTTGCTAGGTTCCTCTTACAAAAAACAAAAAAATAGTTAGAACATTTATATGGCATTCAATAGGTCTTAATAACCTTCTAACATCACAATTTATATGCCAATTCACATAAATCCTCATTATGCATGCATATAATCCAATATTTGGTATAATTCATGGATGAACGTGGTGTGCATATGGATCTATTTATGATCCAAGTCATTCATGATTGTCTAGCATTGATGAGTTTAATAAATATCCATAGTTTCTTGGGCCTCACTAGCTTCTATTGCAACTTTGTGTTAGGGTTCCCTCATATCACTTGGTCCCTAACACAAGTGACAAAGGATGTTGTTAAAGCTAACTTCATTTGAAATAATTCATAATGGAAAGCTTTCAAGGATCTTAAACACCATATTTGTTTAACAATAATACCCTCTCTACCATCCCTATAATACCCCTTCAAGAATGATACAAATTCTTGAGATTATATTGATGGTGTAGTCGTCACTTAGCATGGACATCTAATTACTTATGATAATGAGGAATTATCTAATTTGGTTCATAGGTACTCCACCTATGACAAGAATATGTGTTGCATAATGTAGGCTTGTCACCAATGGAACCATTACATTTTTGGGAAGGATAAATCATCCACAGTAATAGCAAGCTCATGTTATTTATTTATATTAAAAAAATATATAGAATGGCCACTATAAAAAATGGTACATGTACATATAATGGTTCTACATAACCAAAAAGTATAAGAATGATACAAAAAATAATATTTTAAATTAGCTTATCTAACCTCTCATTGCAGTATAACCATAGTCCTACAATCTTCTAGATATAATACCCCCTTGGGGGCTCCAATTGTATAACAGCGACCCCATCTTCATTGATACTTATCAAACACTTGGAATAAGTAACCAAGCCTTGTATTTTCATCTTTAGTATGATATATAGACCATCTCTTTACTATTTCAAGTGAGCATGAGAGGCCTGTTTGGTATACATAATACATCAGATAGAAGGGTACTTTACCATGGAGAAGAAAGGGGTAGTACTACAAAATTATCCCTATTAGACAAAGCTTTGATAGGATAGCAATAAGAATATGAGATTGTGTATTTATATCAACAAATATACCACTAATATGTTAGGGATTGTATACTACTTTTCCTACCCCAGGGTGAAAATGTGAATTTGGGAAACACTTTTTGCCCTTTTTTGACGTTGAAAATTGTAATTTTCTATGTTTTTCAACTTCAACTCCACTAAACTCATATTTTTATCACAAATTATGCTTTGACATAAAAACAAGAATTGTAGAGAATTGTCTTACCTCCATACCAATATTTAAAAAAAAAAAAAATATTGACATATAGAGGGGTAAATTTGTTGTTTACTAACTGCATATACTTGAAATTTTCAGGCAAACATAAATAGTCACTTTATTATCCTTTACTTTTTTTAGGGAAGGTTATTCATTTTTTGGAAAAAAACCATAGCATCATAATCTGCATATATTGCACTAGTGCACAGATTATTTTTTGGTAATTTTCGGATCAAATCACTATTTTTTATTATTTTTTGAAATGGACGAAGACAAAAAAACAGTGATGTTTCAGTACATTTCATTATCCTTTGATTTTATTTTCAATGTGATCGTCAATAAGAAAAATGAGAGTACCCTTTTGAAGTAGACAGGGAGAGGAAGTGCACTATGATTTTTTTAAATTTTTTGGTGTCCTCGTTTGAAAGTTATTGAATTTTCATTCAGTGCAAATTTTCGAACAATGAAATTCCATAGTGACATAGTTTAGTAAAAAATTAATAAAAAATTGAATTTTTTAATGAAACTCCATAAATCTCACATCATCAAAAACTAGATTTAGAGACGAATCTAATGGTACTTGGTCTGACATATAACATTTTGTTTTTGTAGGTGTTTTGTCCCTCCAAAGTTGCAGGTTTCTCAAAACTGCAGAGTTTTCTGAGTTTTTTGTTGACCAGAAACTCTCGGCCGAGAAATTTTTAAAACTCTCGGCCGAGAGTTTTAAACCAATTTATGCGCGGGAAAACTCCCGGCCAAAAGTTTTAAAAACTCTCGGCCGAGAGTTTGCGGTCGAGAGTTTGTGCAATAAAACTCTCGGCCGAGAGTTTGCGGCCGAGAGTTTTGTGACACAACTCTCGGCCGAGAGTTTTCAAAACTCTCGTCCGAGAAAATACGAAATATTTAAAATCTCTCGGACGAGAGTTTTGAAAACTTTCGGCCGAGAAATTTAGTTGACTTTTTTTCTCGGCCGAGAAATTAAAAAATTCTCCCGAATTCTATCTCATGCCAAAAAGTGTTTCCCAACTTCGCGTTTTCGCCCCCCAAACATACCTAAGTTTTTTTCTCTATCAACTCTAGTTTTGACCTACATTAACCAATAATCGCAATGAAGAAACTATTTGTAATGAGTGGTTAGTCCTCTAATATGTGTAGAAATTATACAACATGTATGTATATCTTGGATTCACACAATCTGACAATGTGTTAAAGTTAAATACTGAATCGCTTCTACAAATCTTTTGCGGAATTAAAAACACAATCGCTAATCACGTGAACATGAAGAAAGATCAATCACACACAACACAGATAATTTCCCGGGGAAAGCTTACAGCTAAAAAACCCCACTATCTTCTATTGTATATTAAGCATGGATCATGAAACAATTACATACAAAAACCTTCTCACAAGAGCCCTCCAATATTCAGCTAATTATGTGACACTGTCATATGAAAAACTGACCGACACAGCCAATTCTTAGCCTCTAGACAACCTGCATTGCTTGCGCAATCCCTGATGGTAGAGATCCCTAAAGATAGGAATTCTTTCCTCCCTTGACTGTGCAAGTATCATGGGCACTCCAATGGGTGTTTGTCTGCATGTGTGAAAGCCAATAATCCTATAATTTATAGTTAACTTCCCTTTCACCTAGAAATCAACTAGGTCTCCACTGGATCTCACATGCATGCAGCGAATAATATTAAATCCTCGGTTGCATGTGAGATCGCTAATTGTGAATTAATTAATACTTAATTCGCTTGATCTCTCACTAGTGTATATAATAGTTAAAACTAGCACAACTGATTTTAACTCACTTAATTGAGTTAAATTGATTACAATTTTCATTAACTAATGCATCATTGCACTTCGAACTCTATTACAACTAGAATTACTCTGCATGCCTCACCAACAACCTCTAACTCGAAATCCACTAGCTACATGAATTTATCACTTTCAGTTAACTCATTCAAGTACACATTGAGAATAGATTACAATTTAATGTCCATCTTAATTAAGGGATAAGAAAAATAGACATGCACCCAAAAATATCACTATGGGCCCCACCCTAGTTTGGGTGCTGAATGCAACCAAGTGCTTAATGCACTAGGCATGTGTGCTGAATCTTCTTGTTGAATCTCAACAATATGACCATATTGAGACCTTGCAAAAATAGTATCACAATATAAAATACTATTAAACTCTTATTTTAGCATTTATATGTTCATTTTGGGTTCCCGTAGAATATTATTTCAAATAGTGATAATAGGTTTCTAAGTACTTTCTGGTTCAACCTATGCTTATTGATTGAATCGAAGATGAAAAGTGTTCAATAGAATGATTTTTCATATCCTAATAATGCACATCTCCAGGCATCCATGCACATAGGATGAGAGCCTTCTTTATTTTCATCATAGATAAAACAAAACCCTTGATGGATTTTTTGGTGGTATCTCTTTTCAATTGTGCTTGGGTTTATGTACACTAGTTCTCATTAACATATATTTTCCAACTACATATTCATGTGAGGAATCCTCCACTTATTAAACCAAGGTTTATAGAGCAACCAAACATGAGTAAGAAAATAGATTCATCCTCCTCAAGGTTGTAATTAAAACATAAACCCGAGTAAATGAAGTAATACAACACAATAAGGACTTGTATATTATGAACTTCACCATGTCAATAAAATCATTTAAAATCAATGACCCTACTTGTATTCTAATAATTACCACCAAATCCATAAGGCTTAATCATGGTTTTGATGCCCCTAGTGCATTGATTTTTACAAACATGATTATTTTATAATTATTCGTAAATATTGTTTGAGCCTGATGGTTGTGGAGACCATGACTTAAGTAGACTCATATGTAAATAAGTGTTTTTTTTGTAAATGTTATGGGAAAGAGCACATGAGTAATAAAGACTTATTGTTATCCTAGAAATTTTTAAGTGGTTTAGTCCACATGGTAGACATTTCCACATATTTCTCCCAAAAATCCCAAGAGGAAGATTTCCACTGAGGGAAACAACATAATTGGAGAAAGATATTGTGTTGAGTGGAGGAATAAGATTAGCTAGAGAGAAATGCTAAGTTGGGTAAAAGGTTAACAAAAGAATAGTAGGAGAGACAGGCATGCTTAAGAGGAAAAGGAAATATTTTTCCCTAATTTAAAGAAAAACTCTAGGTAGAGCAAAAAAGATGCAAACCTTAATAGAAAGATGTTGCTAAAGAAATATGTTGGGAAGAAAACATTAAATTCCGCTGAAGGAATACATGAAGGGCTTGTTATTCCAAGGTACTCATTAGGGAGAGGAGGTAATATGTTAATATTGGAGGGAGTTTCTGGTGTGCAACTCATTAGTTGGGAGGAATGTTCTCTCTCCAATAGTTTTCCCAGTAAATCTATTTTGATCGAATATTTTTTTTACTGTATCTAAGATTGCACGAAACTAGTTTAAACTGCATGATTGATTGTATCATATGTATGTTTAACAGTGATTAGTGGGATTTTCTTATCCAAATTGACTTTGGAATGGGTGCATATAGAAGAGTAAAGTATGTTTCAGATGAATTTTGTGGAAGTCATATATTTTTTATGCATGTTGATAATTGTGTATGGATAATTACCTTTATGCTTTATTGGTTACACATAGAATATATATCAAAATGATAATTTTGAGTATATTTTATTATTAGTTACAGATAATTGGACTATGATAAATAGAAATAGACACTAGGTAGTAGTTATTTTATACTAGAAGTATAGAATAAATTTCTATGCAACCAGCTCGCAAAATAAAAGAAAAGATAGATCAACAACTTAAAAATTATCCTTGACTGAGCATGTGTGAGAAAGTGAGTTTGACACATAGAACTTGAGAAGAAGACTTAAACACTTAACAAAATATCAACCAACCATGAAGTGACTATCAAATGATAGATCACAAGATACTTAGTAGGCTCAAAAACTCTAGTGTAGGAAATTTTTTTGAGAGTTAATCACAGTGTCAACAAAGGATTAGTCATGCACTAATGTAACTAACCCCAAAACCAAACCTATTTTTTTTAAACAAAGACAATAGTATTCGGTGGAAACATTAATTTATTCTCTATATTTTAGAAAGTTTCTAAAAATTATTTGACATGAAGTCTATACACACTATGAACTTTAAATGATGATTCAATATTCTTTCATAGAAAAATCCTTTGATCTTTTATACTCTATTCACCTATGTTGTCATTATGTCTAAAACGCCTTAAAGGTAAAGTATCGAGAAAAAAATATTGCTTTATAAGTTTTTATGACTTTGTATTACTAATAATTAACATTAACTATTTTCTTTTTTCATAAACATTTTGTACCCATTATCATCATACATTTATATCGTCGCATATGCAATACTCAAGTATACATTGTTTAAAATAAATTCGTATCACTTTGGGCTTTCACAACTATCAACTTAGGTCATTCCTAGCTTATACACCAACATTGGGTGTTTGTATGGAATATACTTCATGAATAAACTTATATATTATAGGTTAGCTCATTCAACACTTTGGAATCCTTGTATGTATGTCCTTTCGGAAGAGAAGTGTGAAGAGATGAGACGATAATCTAATGTCGCATAAATCCAAGAACCAACGCTAGATTTGCACCTTCAAAAGGAACGAACGGTTGTTCAGATCCCAACCAATGAAAGCAAGAAAACATAAATGGACAAAGAACAGGGAGAGAAAGCATGAGGCATGTAGCTTAAAGGAGGATGGTGGCTCCTCCGAGCAACGCTGCTGAAAGATGGCCATGGTCTTCTCGACCTTAGCGGTGGCCGCGGCTGCGGCCAACGGGCTGGGGGCCGGAGTCTCTGTAGTAGTCGATGAACACGGTGCTTTGGCAACTTCCGAAGGGACAGAGGCCGGTGGAGATGCTACGGGAGATTCAGTGACTGCTCGCTTGGGCGGCGCGGTAACCTTTGTCCCTGCTGGTGAGGGAGCCTTTGTCCCTGCTCGCTCCGGCGTCGCCGCAATGGGAACCTCTGCTGGTGAGGGAGACTTTGCCATTGAGGTTGAGCTCATCAAGCCAAAGGTGAAAACCAAGATGAGAATTGCATTCAATCGGGCCATCTTGTTCGCAGGATGTTGCTTGGGAAGATACAGAATATGCCGACAAGAAGGCCCGGGGAAGGACATGAATAAGGGAAAGCATGAGTGAAATATATAGGTCCATAATCAGTTGGGGCCAAGGAAATCCTTGAATGGCACTGTAACATGCACTCTGGGGTCTGAGCCGGTTTGCCACCGGCTCCCGAGATTTCATTGGACAGTTTGCATCACGGCACAATATTATATATGTATTTGGACCGGATTTGGAGCAAGATCCATCTGCGCAAACCATGGTTACGGTTATGTTTTGTTTATGTAAATAAGGTTGGGGTATAATTTCATGCTTGCTTTCGAGATGGTATGGATAGACTTCTGTCCAAATAAAGATATTTTTCGTTTCCCAATGTCCGTTGGTTGTATTCATATCAAAACCCAAACCATGGATAGGTTAGTGTCCAATTTCCACAATTAAGATGTGGAAGAGATGCGCGATTTCCGTCCTTGGCAGGTTCAGGTTTTGGTTGTTTTGTGTAAGAATTGTGGATTTTGGTGCTTTGTCTAGATGATTGTAATGAGTTCGTATTTATTATACCTGGATATAATGAGTTTTTAGTTGACTTACTTTCTCTTTTTTTTTTTTTTTTATTTAACAACATAAAAGTTTAATTTTTTTTTACTTCAAAAAAATAAATTTTATTATTTTTAAATAGAAATTAAACTTATTTATTTTAAATGTTATTGGTTCAAATATTTAATATTTTGTTGTGTATTTAACACAAAAATTGACTTCAATATAGTACATTATTATTAATTACTAATGTACAGTGAATTACTAATGTACAATCCACTCGTGAGCACTTTGTACCTGCATCTCCTCCAGAGATGGTAATTTTGTACTTTATAGGTTGTGTATAAAGTACATCATAATTAAATTCTCATTATGGTCATTATATTTGGAGATTTAATTGAGGAAGAGTCTAACCCCGAGAGAAACCAGAAGGTGATGTGACACCTCTAATTCCCCTTTCTGACCCATCACCCCCTCCGCCTGATCACCTCCCTCTGGCCTGACTCGACTTGACGGCCCCGTTCTTTTCAAGCCCGTTTACGAGAACCCCATTCGCCACCCTCCTCCTCTGCCACTGTCCCTACCCCCAAACCCTCGTCCCATCACAGTGGAGCTCCCCTGCATTCGCATTAAGTGAAGATTTTTTAAATTTTGAATTGAAGCGTGCACACTCCCAAATTGGATTTCAATTCGTATAATGAACCAACGAAGGGAAGGACCATTCTATCATGTTTCTTCAAAATGCATTTACTGTTTGTTTGCTACCTATACAATTTGTTGTCTGGAGACTTTTCATACAGCTGAGGACGTCGATTTCACCAGCACAGTCCACAGTCGAGGACGAAACGCTGACGAGCCCAACTAATTCAACACAATGAGTTTCCTTACATTGAATTCTGTTGTTTTTTATATGCGTTTTTCCCCTCACATTATTGTTGTATATGCGTTTTCATTGAATTAAATTACTCCAATATGCAGAGTGATGTAGGTTTGAAGAAACTTACTGTATATCATACAAACCTCTTCATTAAAATTATTTCCCAACACCTACAAGAGCCCTGGAAAATCATTTTCCAGCCCTCATTCTTATTACATGTTTAAACATATAAATACATATCAATCTTCTACTTTATTAATTGATTTCAATCATTTAAATTTTTATAACATTTCAATGTCACTCTTCATTAACTTATGAAAATTGATCCTTCTCGGGACTAAATTTGAGGATTTTTTTATTAGTAAATACACTAAAGTACATTAAATGTTAATAAAATTGAAATAATCCTTACTACCTAGATCTGTTGGTAGAACAATCAAACAAATTAGAACAATCAGAAAATTATGAACAGTTAAAATCAAATGTGAACTTCCTATGTGGCCACGTTTCTTTACTCCCTCCTCCCACTCTCGTAAAATAATTGGCTTGCTACCTGCCCCCCTCCTTTTTTGAAAAATACTTTTCCTACCACCTTCTTACCTCTTTTTCGTGCTTGTTTGTATCCCTGGGCTTCTGTTTCCTTATTCCAATTCCCTTTCATTGTACTCTCACTTATGTTCTCTAAACATATTACTAAACATATTACAGATGATTATTATATTTCCAAGTCCCATAAACTAAATTGAGTATGGCTCTTTAAACGAGTATCCTCCACAGTTACAAGGGAAAATGAATAAAATCAAAGGACAAATGAATAAAATCAATAGTCAAGAGCTATGTGACTAGTAAAGACAAGTATTGTACTAGTCTCTACATTTTTAGTTGGTTGGAATTTCCTTAAAAGTATTTTCATTGATGGATATTTCTATTTTCCTAATCTATAAGCTTGGTCTAATTAGATGTACAAATTCCTTCTCTCTCTCTCTATATATATATATATATTTGTTTCAATATGAATAATTTAGCTCATTTATGAAGAAAAAAATTTAAAAAATAGATAGACAATAGAATATTAGAGTTGGATACTTAGTTGCAAAAAATGGAGAATAGATTATAAGATATGGAAAAACTAGGACAAGGAAAGAAAAAATCAACACGAAGAAAATGTCAATGATATAGAGAATATTAACCTGAGGTATAAATTGAAATAGATAGAAGAAAAGATAAATAACAATTTGGTCCTAAATAGTATGGAAAATTAAAAAGGTATCTTATTGTTATGTGCTATAGATATTAAGTTGGTGATAATGTTTATTATTTTCTAAAATAAAAATAATTTAATCATATTGTTTATTATTGGCACTACTCATTGTTTCCTACTAAAATTTAAATGCCTATTTCTAATATCATGTTATTTTTATTTTTTTCCCAGCTATTGTAAGATAAAAATGGTGCAAAATTGGATCATGTGCATTAAGGTCTCCTGCTTTCCTAATCTGGGACAAGATATTGTTTGATTTGTGCTCTACAATAGTGCAAAAAACATGTGTTGAATAGAAAGAAAGAAGTGCAGGGTAGGACTACAAAAAACGAGGCATATGACATTGCCCTTGTCGAAGGTCTAAAAGAGACAAAAAATATTGGTGTAAATGATATCACTATATTTACAAATTCAGAATTAATTTTCACCGAGATGAATGTAACACATCGAGTTTGAAAGGAAAATCTCAAACCCCTTTACAAGGAAGCCAGGATTTGGAGTTATGAATTTAAATCTTTTAACATAAATTACCATGTCGATATACAAATACTGTCCACTAAACTATTGTGTGGAGTTGTGAATGATGACATAGGATCATCATCTATTAGATCAGAAGTCATTGAGCAGCAGCAAGATAGGTTAAAAGTCATTTAGTAGTAGCAAGATAGGTAAAAAATCATTGAGCAACAACAAGATAGGTCAAGGTTATGGGAATGCATGTTTTTTTTTCATTTTTGTGGAGGCGCTAATGGCATGTTTCTTTCATTAAAGAAGAACCCATTAATGTAATTTTCTCCATAACCTGCAAATATTAGGTTATCTTGTATGGATGACAAGTATATGGACAAATGTGATATATTCCATGTATATGGAGAATTGTAACATTTGCATGTCTTTAGTGTTTTATTACCATGTTAGTGATTTGAGTTTTATAATGCATTGAGCAAAATATGTCTTGATTTAAAGTTTAAAATAGTGATGGGCCTAAAAATGACTTTAAGATCCATGAGCAAGAAAACATTATTAAAAATATTAAATCAAATGAGTTTCATATCCATAAACAACAAAACAGTATTAAAGACATTAAATCAAATACTATACAAGTGAAAATAGGCAACAATGTCAAATTTCAAATCATTACATAAATGTACTCTTCATATCAGCACCAAATCTATTAAAGTCAGCAAATGCATCTCTAAGAATCTATACTTGAAGTGCATCAAAATATTTTATTCAAAATCCCCTTGTTATTTCCCCTCATGACAAATATTCCGTTGCCATATCGACTCTCTCATTATTTTTTCTTCTTCTTGGCTTCATGCCCATCCTCTCCTTCTTATACCCCTTTTTGCTTTTGTCTTTATGAATTCCTCCATTCCTCTTCCTTGATGAGTGTTGGATCTCTACGTGCTACCCTTTCCCCTTACTAGATGCTCGATCCTCCTCTATTGTTGGTCTCCCCATCCAAGCTTCCATATTACCTTTCTCTCTTGCTCTGTTTTTTCTTTGGCCTCCCCTATCTGCGTTGTTATGGATATGGATTGACCCTCCTCTGCCTTGTGCCCTCAGTGCAAGGGGCACAAATTTATGATCGACCATGTGAAGGACCGTCTGAATCAATTGAAGGATCAGAATCGTGCCAAACATGCTATCATTTTTCACACCTAACTGATTGTAGAAAGGTTTTGAGGCCTCAGAATTCACTCCCACAACATGGGGGAAAACCACCTGGTCCAGACCTTAAAGATACTCCTTTTCTGTTTGGTGTGGTGGCTCCAACTCGGGATAGTGGGATCAGTTTCCCAATAAGGATGATTTTGGGTGTGTTTTGATTATATAACATGCAATGGAAAATGATTCTAATCTATCACATGAATCTATCTAAACTATCTATTCTACTATATACCCGAGGTGTTTCTTCCTCTATGCGATCTAAAGAGATATCTTTCAACTATTAGTAATGTAGATTATTTAAGAGTTGAAAGAGATGAAAATTATGTAAGATGATTCTTATAACAAAATAGTTTGATTATAAGAATTGTGAGAAGAATATCGCATTCATATGTGTGATTATATATCAGATAGGAAATCACAGACAAATATTAGTACAAAAGTGCACGTAACATTCATCTATAATGACATTTCAAATATATAATGCAATAAAAAGATGATTGTCAATCTAGAAAGTAATACTTAATACAAGTGAATAGAAGTACCATATGTACAAAGTTCTACTCATGTAAACTGACAGAAGATATTTTCTCCTCTTCACTTTAAAGCAATTTAAAGAGTACACTAGTGCAACATCATTTAAACAACTTCAAATGTCAAAAGATAACAAACTGTGTTCCATTAATTCATCAAAGCATTCACAAACTTACAATAGTGCATTCTTTGCAAATGTTATTGAACAATTTCTAGACCCTTCTATAAATGCATGAGAGAGGTTTAAATACTAAACTAACTATGTTTTAAAAATAGAGTATTACATAAAAATAGAGGAGGGTTCAAACAACCATCCTCATAAGACTAAATTTAACTGTAATCTAGGAAAATAAAGTAACAATATGGTTTATGAATTCCGATCTTTCTTTTGGATTTGATCTCGAAGTTGAAAAATATCTAGCATGGGCTTGAGCTGAGCTAGCTACGTAATCTTTGATCTAGCCTATCCCTTGAATACCTCATTTTAGAGTGCTATTTGCGATGTTCTTGTCGAATCTGTTAAATACTGCAGGGTATGGTACTGATGATAATGTTTGATCATAAAACTCCAATAAATTTCTTGATCAAACCTATCTACCTTTTTAACTGTTTCATCTCACGTTTTTGCCTTTTGTTTCCACTGTGTTTCTAGTTGTTTGAATTCTTAGAGCACTTCAGACGTGCACTCTTTAATAAGTTCTTCTTTCAAAAACTGTTCACATATAATTTCAGTAATTTCCTTTGTCATCTTTGATGCTTTTGTTGCTTCTTTCTTTGCTTGCTTTATCTATGCTTCCCAATCCTTAAATAAGATATGCTTGTAAGATTTGTCTATCTCAGGTAGACTAGCTTCCTTGCCTGGTTTTGATGTTTTCCATTGAATGTATTTATTGATTTTCTTTCTGATCTTCTCACATTCAATTTTTTGGATAGCTACTTGTTGGATCAATGTTTCACTTAAGTCACAATAAGAGCTAGTAATAGAAGCTTGTTAGAAAAACGCTTCTTGTTGTCCCTTTAACTTAGCATTCACATCCAATTATTCCTTTATGAATTGCTCTAACTATGGCTGGCTTTGTAACCTTTTCATTACTGCTTCGAGTTGTGCTTGCTTCTTAGTGAGTTGTACTTGATGCTGTAAATTAAGACTTTCAAAATCCTTCTGAAATTGGGACATTTTCAATTTTATTTTCTTGCTGGAGTTAGAATTTTCTTGACTTAACAGTATCTCTAATTCTTTTATTATGTCTTCTCTCTACTTCAGTAAAATTTTAACATCAGTAGCTTTATCAATAGTGGTGGTAGCATATGCCCCTACAAACTTTAATAGTTTGGTTAAATGTTTAGTAGGATCAACTAGAGGATCTTTCCACAAAACATCAACAGACTCATTTGTAAGGTCTGTGACTGTATCATCAATTCTTCTCCTTTTGCTTCTCTTGACTACAACCTTATGATTAGTACTATAGAATACATCCAGTGAAGGAATTTCATCAATTTGTAACACTATCTGTTCTATGGGATAAGCCGGGCTGATCTCTCGATCATGAGTTTCAGGTACTTGTTGTAGTGGAGTAACAATTTCCACTAACTTCTGGGAATGTTCAGGTGTCTAAAAACTGGTAGCTTGATTAGTATTGGGATTTGTTTTACGAGTAATTATTTCTTTAGAAAACTCATCCCATTCACTATTCAAATTCTTTGGTTGGGACATTTCTAACTGATCAAGTGTATCTTGACTGTGCTGAAATTCTTGGGAAGTTGACTCTCTTTCATTGCTTCCTCATTTCTCCTGCATCTCAATCTCTTGGATTACTTGATTAGTTATCTTTTTTGGGTTTTCCTTTCTTTTTTTGGATTCATTTTTAGAATGATCTGAATTCTGAAATTTATGTTCTTACTGCCCTCACTCATCTTCATACATGCCTTTCACTTCATTATCCAAGCTAATACTTGGAGTAGGTCTGTTGACATCTTCAATAGTCAACAAATCCAGAGGAATATTTTCCAGCCTCTTATTTATGTATGCTTGGAAGGCTTCCAAGTCATCTTGATTGAGTTGACTGGATGCAAACTTAAGTACATCTAAAAAATTTTCAATGCCTTGAAAGAAATCATTAAATCTATCTATCTCTTTCACAAAAGGTTTTACTTTGAGCTCTGTGATGTAGTTTTTAATTACATCATTCAGATCATATGGCCGTTTTGGCATTACCGCCAAATTCAATAGATTAACCTTCGACACTTCCTTATAGGCATGACCAATATCAAAAATTGAAAAAGTACCGCACTATAAAGGGAAATTAGGCCAAACAGTATTTTTAACATCTTTAAGATGTTTTGAATACTATTTACCTCAAGCTGGTAGGAAATTTCTCTTGTAAGTAACTTATCAGGAACATAATATGGCAAGACATGAGGAGAAGCATAACTCCCAAATACTCTGACATAAGTGAAAATTTCCCCTGTGAACCATCTAGAAATAGACACAGTGTTTGTAGTAGCTTCTTTGGAAACCCTAAGGGCTTTCTCTTTGAACATCATCTGGTGCATAGGCAACATGACTCTATGGAAAATTTTGTAAAAATGCAAATGGAAGTCTGAATCCCAAAGGGCTTTGTGGTAAATGTGGATTGCGGTAGGGTCTTGGGCTGTCCATTTCCATCCCATGGTAGGAAAAATAGAAGAAAAGAAAATTACGTCCGTGACATAGGCACTCATATAAAAGGGGGGTATTTATCTAGATGAAAAAATTCTTCTACTCCTATACTACATGACGTTTCTGTCTAAATTATCAGATAGGATGTTTTCCCAATTCAAAATTAAGGAATTGACAATATCTTCAATCAATGTGACCCAATCTATAGAAAACCTAGTGGTATCAGGTTTTTCATATAATCTACACAACATACCGACAACATAATAGTAGGGGGAAGGAATTTGTGCTATCAGGTATGTAGCGAGTTTATCTTGTTTAAGCTTGCCCTGGTCTTCCTTCCATTCCTTTATGAATTTCATTAGGTCTGGGTGATTTTCTCTAAAGATTTGAAGAAAAGCTTTGCATAATTATATTGTGGGATGGGTAAGTGGTACATTATCCTCAAATCTTCTGCCCTAAATGAACCGATGCTCTCGCCCTTTGAATCTTTGAATGTTCTATCTTCTATGTTTAAGTGGTAAATTACCCACGTAACCATTTCTTTATAGGGGAGAATCTTTGGTCTTGCTGCTACCCTATGGATGAATGAACATGCAACATCGAAATAGGTCATGTCTGAAGAAACAGACGCGCCTGTTGAAGCAAATTTGACTACTACCCTTGGCTTTTCATCTTCGAAAAGCTTGTATATTGTCTCCCACGAAGAACTTCCACATTCCTTGTTGTAGGTGGTGGCTGAGAATAGGGGAGACATATCTGAGTCTTCGGTAGACGATACATGGGCAATCTCTTTTCTTTTCTTGTTCATTTCTATTTCCCTCGTTCCATTAACTGGTTTCCTGATTTCAAGCGAATAGAGAAAACATTAAAAATATAGAGAACAGAGAGGAAAACGAAATTGAAACAAATCTGGCGTTCAATCACTTCAAAACACGCTCAAAGTCGATATGAATCTATCAAAACCCTATTTCTATTAAATTCTATTAATCCTCAATAATCATTTAAAATCAAATCTCTTATAGCTTCATGTGAAGTATCTATCGATCAATTTAAGACGTTGGATCGGATATTTAGTTTGATTTGACATGAGTCATTTCGCATGATCAATTAATTAACTACCATTCATCACATATCGCAACTTATAACTTTTTCATTTATGATGTTACCCATAAATCCAGCGAAATGCGATCTATGAAAATCACACATCGCAAATTCTATGCGATAAATGAGTTTTCTTTTAGTTAAGTCCTGTGAAATGCGAAGTGCGCAATTAAGAAGTGAGGAGGATGCACTTTATCAGACTTTGGAACTTTATGTTTATTTCTTTATTGGCTCATCGGGTCTGCGTAATTGTAGCTTTCACTGAATTTCTTATAATCTTGATCGTTTAAATGAGGCGCGATGAGATTTTGGTTTATAATGGTGATTGAAGTGTTTTCAATAAGATTTTGATATGAATTTGGAAAGGAATTAACGCATATCGCAGCCCGCATGACTTAGTGGATTTTAAGTCATTTAAGTTTGTATGCTATGCATATTGCAATGCGAACTAAGGAATGAAAGCGGAAAAGCAAAAGAAACTTTATTTCCTAAAGTTTTTTTTACTTAAGCTAAAAAAATAAATGAAATGAATTTCCTAATTATTTTTAAAGGGTACCCATTCATTAAAATAAATGGAGGTTGTTGTATAGCACAACAATTGGCAATTCACTTGGGAGAACCAACTATCTCTGACTAACTTTTTGAAATTTCTAAAAAAAAAAATTGAAATAAAAATAGTTGCAGGAATGAATTTCAAACAAATAATATCTTACTAAGCAATGAAATTTCTCTTAATTAAAATTCATAACAATTCCTCTTTTAAAAATATAAGTATGAGAATCTATACCATTCTTTACTCAGTTCAAAAACATAAAGCATGTGGCTCTTACATATCAACTTTATAAATATTTACTCTTTTATCACAGGTAGATCCTCTGATTCAATAGGAAATTTAAGCTCTTGGCAGGGTTACCTTTTACACAACAATGATTCATTGTCCCATCCAGTGTTTCTTACAATTTCCAAAAATAAATTCCAACCTTATACACTTGATATTTTTTTTAAATTGCTTTTCTTTTTTGTATTTTATTTTTATTAACTTAAAATCCATTGTCTTGGCTTCATAACCAAATAATTACAATGTCATTCACTAGTTGTAATTAAACTGATCAAGCTGGATCTTGATGAGACCCCTTGTCCTCTTGATATAATCTCAAGTCATTACCCTGTTTTGGTAGGAAGTATTGGTAATGTTAGTTTAACTATTTCCCTATGAACATGGTAAACAAGCTCGTGAAGAGACTTATTATCTTTTAAGATTTTTTGGTATAATATTTTTTGAATTTCTTCTAAAAATAATAAGCTTTCCTGGATGGGGTGAATCATTGGTCCTTTTGAGGATTCTGGATGATAATGTTGAGTTTCAGATTTCTTTTCTGTAAAAGAGTCTTCACTATGTTAAATATTCTTTTCTTGTTTGATAACATAATAACTATGTTATATAAAGATGGGAGTTCATCAGAGAATAAATAACTTCAGTGAAATTGCATATTTCAGTGAAAATAAAATCTATTTGTCTTTCAAATATTTTGATTCCTTAACATTTCTTATTTCTATAAGCGATAAATCAAAAAGGCTCATCTGAGATGTTTATTTGAAAAGCCAAAAATTTATACTAAGCAACTTTTATTTTCCTAAGGGAAAGAAAAAGACACTAGTATACAAGGAATAGAAGGGGTTACCTCCTATGAAAAGTATTTTTTCAGAATCTACCCATTAACAGGAAAAGAATCTCTTTTGCTTAATATATCTTGCAATAAGAATGTTGACGGGCCTATTTCTTCAATTATTTGAAATGGACCTAGCTAGAGTTTTTGAAACTTTGTGTGTTTACCTTTTTCCTCATGCAGTTTGTCCCATTTCAATACCAGATCACCAATTTGAAAGTTTTTTGGAGTAACAGAAGTTGAATCAAATGAAGACTTTACTATCTGTTGATGATGTGCAAGAGTATGTTTAGATTTTTCTCTTTCTTCTTCTAACTTAAGAATTTAACATTGTCTAAGTTGTAGTGAAGAAGACGGAGATTCATCAATGAATTGAACTAAGGCAAGAGAGGGAATAACTACATTCGTAGGAAGAACAAATTCTTTTCCATAAACAAGATTGAATGGAGAGGTGCCAATATAACTTTATGAGTTATTCGATTTTTCGAAAGAGAAAAGATTAATTACTTGTGCCAATTTCATTGGTTTTGATCAATTATTATCTTGAGGGGTCCTAACCCAGGTTCAAAGGTTAAGGTTTGCCAACAAACCCCTATGCTACTGGCCCTTTCGGCAATGACCTACTTTCGTAGGCCAAGGTATCACCCGAAGTAGTATTGGAGGGTGCTGGAACCAAGTTTTCGCACCCTGAGAGAGAGTAGGTAAGTAAGGCAGATTTGTGTTCACACTTATCGGATTCACACAGAGAAGGTATATTCCCAGGCTTTTAACAATATAATTAGTTATTAACCATAACATAGCTATTACCATTCATAGATCTAGTTAGTACCTTCGCATCCACGTGCGTGTCAGCAATTACCAACACATAATATCATAAACGCAGCTACAGATACATTCACAACACAAATGGATAGCACATATATACTCACAGCTTAAAAATATATCGTAGATTCGCATCAATAGCAAACACAATAGATCTAGATAGCACAAGGATACTTCAACTATATTCCGCATACAATAATATCCAAAAACCCATCTACAACCAAAACCAGCCCGCGCACACAGCCTAGCGGGGTCCACACACAGCAGGACTGAGGATCTCCACGCACATATCCAACATGAGTCATTACCCAAAACAACCCAAAATAGATCTAACAGTTCACACGTAGCATCAGTCTCAATTCATGGCTACTTTTAGGCTCAAACTATTCATCTATTTATGTTGACATGTCCTAAGCTATCCTATGGTCTGAAAATCATGGTTTGCAGACCCTAGGGCTACCCTTTGACACATTACAAAACATTTGGGGCCTTGATCCACCCCAAAACCCCTACGGAAGACTAATTAATACCAAAATATACAAAATTCACAGCTTAGGGAGCCCCACTCCAATAGGCCCCCAACACAATCTTGTGACTTATCCTGAGTCACTATGGCTATGGGTTCCGCATCTTCACCTAAAGTTGCTTGATCACATCAACCAGCGGGGATAATACTCCTTCACTTTGCGCAACACAATTCTGGGCTATCTCCACCAACTTATGTGAATTTGGGCCTTCAGTAGCAGCAGTGATGGTCTCCAACGTATGGTTTAGGTGCTTCACTTCGATGTCAACATCCTCAGATAGCTTGAGGGCCTCATCGGCCCATGGCTTGAGGTGATCACTCAAAGTCTTCTTACATTGCTGAAGAGATTCCTTGTCATCTCTGAGTGTATGGCTGGTGCGCAGTCAGGCTAAGCGTTGAGTGGGGACCAGAGCGGTCAGTGTAGCCTCCATTTGATCAAGCTCTTATTCCTTCTGCCACAGTTCTTGGTTGATTTCATGCAGGAGAGGGTCGTGGTGTACCTTGGTCCAGCTGTTTCCAATAGTTTTGCACCTTGATAAATCTGACCTGTAATGATATTGGTGGCCTCTGTAACCAGCACAACTCGCTGGGCCCTTACCTCAGGTGGTGTTTCTGGCTATAACTTGGCCTGCAAGGCCGCAATCTATTGTTCCCTCTTCATCTTGACTGCCTGGATCTCGATCCTTGAGGATTTTAGTGCTGCAACCAACCCCTAAATCTTGGCCTGGGGGGTGGCATAAGTCGCGACATCTTCGATGACATTCGCACAGAGCCTACTAATTAGGTGCTCTAGCTCTGTCTATTGCGCAACGGCGAGGGTACATGCAACATGTGCCCGGGACACCTCATCAATTTTTTCTTCAATTGTCTGCTTAGCTATACTAAGCTGTTGGTGCACCTGACGGTCTCTGTGTTGAATCTCTTTGAACAGGGATGCGTGAAGGATCTGCAATGGTTCATGCGGCAGGCAGGCAAGATACAAATGTACCTCTGCATAGGTTTGGACTTGCGCTCCTAAATTAGGTGGAATCAGTATGAGGGTTGTGCCTGGTAGAGGGAAGAGGTGGCTTTTCGGCGTACTGATTACTGCGCTACTTGTGGCTAGGGTTGACCTTGCCTAAATCATACTTGTTTATAAGGTATCATTCTTGAGCTGCAAAGCCCAGAGCTCAACCTAGAGTGTATCGACTATGGCTTTCTGTTGTTCTTCCAAGGCCAGCCATTTGTCTTCTACAGCCACGGTGACTGCATCAGTGATCTGCTCTAGGTCCTCTTTTGTCAGTGTAACTCCTATGTCACGTTCCAGCCGTTGAGCTTGTTGCTTCTTTCATCGCCCTTTAACAGGGTCACCATTCTGCTTCGTATATTGAGGGGAGTCAGTACCTCCCACATCCAAACCTTCTGTGCCTAGATCCTACTACGGAACCTTCTGCGATGCCAGTTCTGCCCCCTTCCCCGTACTTTTTCCCTGTTGTGAACCCTTCTGCGATCCCAGGTCCACTTCCTTCCCAGTACCTTTACCCTGTCCTCCGGTTTCTTTGGTGGTGTCGGGCAGGGTGACCTTCATAGTGCTCGTCCTTCCGGTGTCCTTCATACCTGATTTGGAACCAAGCTTCCAGTGTGGAGGCCAAGTTGCAATTAGGGAGTCAATGTCCTGATCAGCAACCATGTATGGGAGTGAGACCCGTGCTGGATCCTTGTGGCCTCTGATCTGTACATTATACATGGTAACTTGAAATGTTGTGATGCTTTTTTACTTATCATAAAATGCTAGCGATAAGCGTGTCCAGGAATTGATTGCTGCTGTGAGCCCGCTCTGAAATAGGACCCAGAAGACTTGATTGTCCTCAATACGTTGTGCGTCCTTTGAGTCCCACAAATTTATGTATTGTGCCCCCTCGTACATATCTGGGGTGAGCTCAGAGAGGACTAAGTATTCAGGAGCTTCCCATCTGACCAACGCGATCAGAAGCACTAGCCATGAGTAGCAAAATGCTCGTCTTTGATCCTTAGCTTTGCATACATTCGCCAGAAATTGCACAGGAACTAGGACCAATTGTAGAAAACCCCCTTTTTGCATTGGTCTGCCAGCTGAATTACGTACACAGGGACGGTGGCAGTCTGGAATTTTCACATCATCTTGCATGCCAGCAACAAGGTGCCCATCTGCGCACTGGGGTCGCTGATGGTGTTGATCATGAACCACCGAGTGTTCCGCTCAACATGGTAATCCTTGTGCACCTTTTCGGTGATATTTTGCTCATACTTTTTGCCGATGCACAACATAGGGTTTGGCCCTTCCATGGGGAGACTAGTAATATAGTGAATAAGTGTGGCATCAATGGGGATTTGATCCTAGATCCACAAGCTGCCATCATGGACCAGGGCAAGCAATTGGCACACAAGTTGGTTTGTGACATTGTAGTGGAAAAAATGAGGCATCCTTAGCAGGTTTAAGAGCCTGGAACCAACCAATCCGCGCACCCATGGCATGGGGACTATCTTTATCCCATTTTCTTCCAATACCCTTCCGAGATATAGCTCCAGTGCCAATTCGGGGAAGGCCTCCAAATTGGCCAGGTTGTGGTCATCGAATTTTACCTCGTGGAGTTTTCCAAAGGGTTCTCCAATGATGGGGACCTCACCCATAGTCAGTGGAGTTTGCAAATAGGTGCGCAGGCCATCTAGATTCTTAGGCGTGCATGTCAAGGGTCTGCGAGGCCGAACATAGGGCGCTAGCTAGTTGATCGGTTAAGTAATCCGGGCCTCTTCTTGAGCAAACAGAGGGCTCTTCACTAGGTTAGGCGAACGTGCCTAGGGCACCACTCATGGGGACTTCACATTTGGAGGAGAGGTCCAGGGCCTTACCCCAGCCCATTTCGCAGGTTTCCCCGATCCTTGCGCCTTTTGTTTCCCCTTCTGCTTCCCCTGGGTTGGCGTGGACATAAACTCCTCCACTTCGGGGTCAACTTCCAGTACTTCCTCTGATTCTTGCTCTGTCGAGGCCACAGTCTGTCAGGATTCAACAGGATTGGTCGTTTTCATTCTAGCGCGAAATATGAACCCAGGGTTGCTACTATCATACGGTGAAACATGTACAGACATTAACAAAGTGCGATAGTCACAGAATTTCGTGAAGCACAGACTGTTCAAGGTATAAAAAACCCTCTTCTAATCTATCCCTCTCCATTTATAGCCGCAGGGGTCACCCAACGATTGGGTGAGGCTTATTAGAAACTTACCATCAAGTAAACAGTAAAATATCTTCGGAAATCACCTCATTAATTACTAGCCTTTCGCTCCCTTCAACGGTAAAATTTTCTTTTTATCTAATTTTTCTATTCCAACGACTAGTTTTCGTACCTCTTGTGCTCCCAGCACACCCCTGTGCTCCCAGCGTACCTCTTATGGGCCCAGTGCACCCCTGCGCTCCCAGCACACTTCGCCAAGCTTTTAGACCTGCGATTGACCCCTGCACATATTTCGCTCCATATAGCTACTCCTGCCATATATTCATTTGATCTGGTATGGTTTGAGCCAGCTTCCATTGACATATCCTAGTATCATATCACCACGCAGGGTAGCTAACCGAACAACGCCTCCATCAATGATTTCTTTTACCATAGGGACTAAGCCAGTGCTAATAGAACTTCCAAGGGTGTCTCACAAAATAGCTATCGTACAGCAGGGCTAATTTACCCTCTAAAAATTTCTTTTTCCGAATATGTTGATCATGCCATGCCTTATCCGAAGCCTTCTAAACCTGATAATGGAAATTAGCAATGAAACGATCTTCCTCCAAAGCCACAAAGTGTGCTAAACACTCCTCCATGATATTTGGATCCGCCATGTTCATAAAGGCTACGATGCGCAGGATAGGAAGAATATACTCCATGAGCATAATGGCCTCCTTGCCATAAACAATCCTAAATGGTGTCTTCCAATTCAACTTCTTGCAGGTGGTTTTATAGGCCCACAGAACTGACAGGATGCACACGTCCTAGTCGCTACGATCATCATTACAGACCTTGGTCAATGCCTACTCCAAGATCTTATTAAAAGCTTCGAAAACCCCATTTTCCTGTGGATGATACGGGGTACTTTTTGCGTGGTGGATCCGAAATTCTTCATTCAGGGCCTTAATCCACTAAAATCTCCTTGACTTCATTAAATTGAGCTTCTCATAAAAAGACAAATTCTTCCTTGAATCTTTTGACCAATTGTTTCTAACCTTGACTGTGTCATGTTGCAAATTTTTGAAACTTGCAGAATAACAATTGAAATTTGCAGAAAACATATTCTTGCTACAATGGTCTACCTTCAAAGGAGACTGAAAATGAGATTCAACTTGCCAATTGTCCTCATGGCGATTTTTTTCCGAATGAGCCATGTACTTGTGTCAATTCCTGACCAAGTTTTCTCGCCATAGTACTCTGCCATTCTGAAACCAGCAATGATCCTTGTTGAACTTTGTTCCCTCTTTTCTTGTATTCTTTTCCCTCTCTTGGATTCTTGCACAACTTTGCACCGACACTTTGTTATCTACACCGATCGACACCAAAGACACTTGCTGCAAATTCTTGTCATCTTCTTCCCAAGACAGCCTGCTTTCAGACTGAAAAAACTGATTATTTACATCAGAAACAACATGAAAAGGATTATGTACAAAATATATTTTCTTAATCATCAACAAAGTCAAATTTTGACTTGCATTAACAAGCCTTTTCAACCGCCTTGCATTCACTAAAGAAGATTCTAGCTTTTTCTGTTGTGCTTTCACAATAAACTCCTTGCCATCCTTGAATAAATGGTACTTGTTCTCATGGCGATGGAAGATCTCTTTCCTGTCATATAAGTAAGGACTGCCCAACACCACAACTGTAATGTCAAGCGATACCACATCTAATTCAACAATGTCAATATAATGAGCTGTTATGGCGAAGCGCAACATGCACTTCCTTGAAACTTGTAAATTTGCATCCTTGCAAATCCAACCAAGAGGATAAGGTTTAGGATGTGGAATGGTTTCAATATTCAACTTCTTGACTAAGTATTCTGATATGAGGTTCTCTTGTGATCCACTGTCGAATATTGTGTCTATCTTTGTGTGTTTGGAAATGATCCTCACATGAAACAACTCAATCCTCCTCTCCTCATTTGAAGCTTCTATGTGATAGTTTGAAATGCTAGAACTGGGATTTGTTTCATTTACAATCTATTTCCCCTTTATGTTCTTTATTTCCATAGCTATGCTTTTAGTTTCATCTCCTGATTCAGACCCTAAGTCTTGTTCAGCTATTGCAACCGTCTTGCCTTTTTCTTTGGCCTTATCTTTAGTTTTGAATTTTTATGGTTTCATCTTCGGATGAAGTTTCCAGTAATGGTCTTCATCATGGCTTATTTTCTAACAATTTTTACAAAATAATTTTCCCTTCTCTTTCCTAGAATTTGCATTTCTTTTTCTCCCTTTGGATTTAAATTCACTTTCCTCTCCATCAAAAGATTGTTTACCTCTAGCCTTTAAATGTGTGGCTTGGACACAAACCTCGTCTAGAATAGTAGGATTTAACATAAGGATAGTATGTATAAGGTAGCTATGTAAACCACCTATATATTTCAGCAAAATTTCTTGACTATGCAAATCAATTGCTAGTAAAAGATCTTTTCGTCTAAACTCTTGGGTGTAATCTTGTACATTTTTTCCCTTAAGTTGTCTAAAATTTTGCTAATTCATGATAGCCTCTTGTAAATGAGCTAATGGATAAAATTTATTGTTAATTGTAGTAATAAATCCAGCCCATGATAAAGTGATCTTACCATGTTTTTTAATTTCTTCCTTGGTTTTAGCTTCCCACCATACCAATGTTGCTCCATCCATTCTCAAAGAGGCTAATTGAATCTTGGTGTCATCATCATGAAGGTTCTGTATCCTCAAGTAAACCTCCAACTGCCTTATCCAATTGTCAAGTTTCTCTGCATTGACCTCACCATTAAACATAGGGAACTCAAACTTAACATCAAGCTTTAAAAATGAACTTTTACCAGTGTGTTTTGACTTGTGAGATTGGTTCACTGAAGTTGAAGATGACGATGTAGAGGAAGAGGATGAAGATGGGGATGGTGGATCACCATTTCCTCTGTGTCCTTTCTTTAACTTGTCATCACTTTTATTTCCTCTTGAAGAACCCTCTCCTTCTTTCTGATGTTTAGACCCTTATCCTACAAGCCTTTCATTCCTTTCTTGGTAGAGGATCCTCACCATCTCCGTCATGTCCAGTAATGCCTTTCGGAACACCCGTTCTTCTTCTTTGGGATCAATGTCTTCAGGTACTTCTCCTTCTCTTGAAGACATGCTTAAGAATTCTTTTGTAGCTGTTGGAGGTGAATTAGAAGGTGGATTTAATGGCACTCTGGCCCTCCTTAGTTGAGGATTACTTTGAGCTCTAACCAATTTTCCTGCCCCTCTCTTGAGCTTAAGCCTAGTAAGCATCAAAACTTTCAAACAATCAACTATATATTTGCACAAGAACAAATGCAGAGTAAAAATCTATCTCTAATACCAACTGATCTAAAAATGGAACTATTTGTAATATTATGCAAAGTATCCATTCTCAAATAATTTAGTGTGCAAAGTGTTCTCCATGTATTGCAGATTAAACAAAGTATTTTTGGTTTGTTTTTTAGTTTTATGTGTGATGATTTGTTAATTAAATTTACTATTTAACATATCATAATAGAAATACACAACAAGTAAAATTCACCATAACGTAACACATCAAATTGTTGAGGCAGTTCACCCCTCCTGGGCTACATTTGTCAGTCCAAGGCTCCCCAATGGCATGTCCTTGCTCTATTAATTTGCTCAAAATGATTACACAATGAAAAATATGCCTAAACAAGAAAAAACCAACTGTAAATTTGACTTCATAAGATATAAAATACTATAAATGGATTTTGTTTCACCTTAAACAGTGAAAAAGAACCCAATATAGTGCCTTCTCCATGATGGCCCTCATGGCTCCTTCAACTTCCCTAAAGAAAATATATTTTAGATCACCTCTGTTTGCTCTAAAACTTGTCCCAAACTCTTCAGAATGCTCACAAAACCCAAAATTGACTAAAATTTCATCTTGTTTGGTCGAAAATTGAGAAATTTATGACCAAAACAAATTTTTGCCTAGTTTCACTAGAAAACCTCCTCCAAAACTGGAGGAACTCCAGTTAACTCCTTCAAAATAGGAGTTCCCACCAAAAATGGTGGCGCGCATAAAATCTGTCAGAACTGTGAGTGGTGGCGTTAAATGTCAGTTGGGCCATGTTCACATGTAGCCTCCATGGATTTATCGTTGGATAAGCCGTGGGTTATCCATCCCAACCTCCACATTAAATGTAACTGAGTGGTTGGCCACATCGCCCTCTGAACCACATGGTTACAGTTTAAAGGTCGCGTCCTTGGTCATTTTCGCTGGTCACATGAGTGTTGGGGCTAGCTATTAGGGCTAGCCCTTTTAAAAATCTCCGCGGGTCAAATGTTAAGCGCCAGGTTCTTATGTTGTGGTCATGTTGCGTGGGTTGGCTCTGAGGGGCTCGTCCCCAATCTTCTCTGACCAACACATGCCAACTCGTCTATACGTTTAACCTGCATGATTCATTCAACAAAACTTCACAGATGGGCTAATCGGGTTGGCCCTGCTCGAACTGTCAGGTCAGGGTTCGAAACCCATGAACTTCACCTTATTTGCCAATTTTTTTCAACCTTAGTCCTAGGGCCATGTGGCACCCTCTGATAGGCCCTCTTAACATAATACAACAATTAATTTCCCTTATATATATTCTTTTAAATTGGCATAGTCAATTAAGTCAAAAAGTCTTGTTTTGGAGTTCACTAGATGATTTCAAACCTCTGTAACTTTCACATACGACCTTAGTTTTGAGAACCATTAATGGCATAGAATCGCAACGACGAGACCTTTCCGATCGTTCATATTGCAACCATTTCTGAGCACTTCCAATTTTGATCAATTTTCTTAACTTGGACATGATCTCCTGATCATTAGGCCTCGTTCTATTATTATTACATTGGGAAATAAGTTGTAAATGATACTGGAGGTATTATCACCTCTTGCCATCTCTTGGATTACTCCAAGGTAACACAATAATATTATTTCCCAAACCATGGGTCTTTGATATATGTTTCAAAAATTTGGGAGCAACATGGGTCTATGATAGATTTTTTTCACCCAAAAGTTGTATTACTCGGATAGATATTTATAACGAGGTACCATGCACGTGAAATGGAGATCGTATGCTAAAGCTACGACCACGAGAAGTTGATGTACCAATTTACCCAAACGGACCCCATAATTTTGGCGCTTCATCTCCTAGTGTTATGTTTTTGGATGTTTAGGTTTTTCCATTTTTTCTCAATAATAAATAGGCCTTCGAGCCTCATTGCAACACAATTCAGAGGCTTTTATTTTCCACATCTCTTCTCAGAGATAAGCTACCAGTGCCCTAGCTAGTTTATTTCCATTATGTCTCTAAGAATATTTTTGTTATTTGATATTAATGATATGAAATGTTATTTTTGCTGCATCTTTGTATTTATGGTTATATTTTTATTATGTTGTGTTCTTGCATAGATATAGATCGTATATCACCTTCATCAGCATTGGAGAATAAGACTCCACATGAGGTATGGACTAGTAAGAAACCCTCTCTTTAACATCTGAGGTTATTTGGTTGTGATGCATACGTACATGTTCCAAAGGAGAAAATAAACAAGTTTGATAGTAAATATGAAAGGTTCATCTTTATTGGGTATAAGGATGGTTTAAAAGGTTATAAGTTTTGGAACCCACAAACAAGGAAGGTTGTGTAAAACCAAGATGTATTGTTTAGAGAGGTGAAACATGCTAATAAACATGAATTCCTACCAAAGGAACTTGAGAATATAGAGTTTGAGATAAAGGAGGAAGAATAATACTCTACAACAAAACAAGAATCCGAAGAGGAAGAGCCGCTAACTCTAGCCTTAAGAAGATTAGTTCAAGAGAGAATGCAGTTATAAAGTTATAGTCCAGTTGCTTTCTATTCAAATTTTTCTTTATCTATTACAGATGATGATCCCATAGTTTTGAGGGAGGCACTAAATTCAGAGGATGGAAATATCTGGAAGGAGGGCATGATCGATGAAATGTCATCTTTGGACAACAATGACGCTTGGGCTTTGGTGGAGTTTTCGGCTGGAAGGAAACCCATTCGAAGAAAATGGGTGTTTAAGAAGAAGATAAATGTGAAAGGAAAGGTGGAGAAATACAAAGCTAGGTTGGTAGCAAAAGGTTATTCTGAGGTGCTGGGAATTGATTTTAGTGATTGATCTAGATCTTAAGGGGAGTCCCCCAAGATCTAAAAAATTGAAATGGACCTTGGGTGGGGGGAGGAGGGGCGAGATCTGAAAATTTGAAATTCCATAAGAAAATAGGAGAATGCATAGTAAGGAAAGCCATAAATAAAATTTTTATTGAAATAGAGAATAAATATAAAAGCTACATTGTGGTGGACAAACTTTCCTTTTACAAAATGTGACTTGTTACTTATAGTTTTTTTAGTTACAATACCACAGGTAAATTCCATGGGTGGGTAAATACCATGGGTGAATAAATACCATGGGTGAATGAGTACCATGGGTAGATGTCACTTACAATACTATGGGTGGATAAATACAATGGGTTATGAATACCATGGGTAGATTCCACTTACAATAACATGGGTAAATTCCATGTGTGGATGAATACCATGGGTGGATGCACACCATGGGTGAATAAATACCATGGATAGATGCTAGTTACAATACCATGGGTGTAGGCCACTTTCCATACAGAACATTCCTCCATCCTCAAGAATCAGTGTTCCCCATTACATGAAGCTCCCTCCTCAGAAGCCTTTGTTGAATATGAAGAGCCACTAAAGAGAAGGGTTTTGTGTGGTTAACCCATAACCATGATGAACAAAGATCCGAGGATAGATATACCTTGTAATGCTTATGACCAACTATGATATTGAAAGTGTGTGGCCTCGAAAATGGACTTCGATGAAGTGTGAGTTTGTGGATGACCCATAACCATGAAAAATGTAGATCCAGGGAAAGAGATACCATGTAATGCTTCTAACCAACTGTGATGCTATCAATGTGCATCCTAGAAAATGGAATTTGATGAAATGTGGGTTTTTGGATGACCCAAAACCATGACAAACAAATATCTGAGGATAGAGATACCCTGTAATGTTGGTGACCAACTGTGATACTAACAGTGTGTGGCCTAAAAAATGGACTTTGATGACAATAATTTTGTGCGGTTGACCCATAACCGTGATGTAGAATATTGATGAAGTAGCAAGTGACTACATAGCCTGGGGTGGGAGGGAACGTCTCCAAATAACCCAAGTTGGATTCTTCTATTCTGAAACTGATGAATGTGAAGGTTGTTCCTCCTAAATTAGGGTGGGAGGGCATGGCTCCAAAGGGAACTCGCTCATAATGTTTCTCTAGATATAAAATCTAATTTAAAATGAGGAAAAATCAGTCAATATAACTCAGAATATTTATTATAACATGTTTTTGGAAACAGAATGATAATTATGCGTCTTTCTATGTGATTGAAATCTCTATTTGGACACTCTAGAAACCCAGATTCATGTTGCAACTGTGTCGTCGTAACAAAATTTTTGAAAAAATATTTGATTTTAAATCAATGATATCTCCCTCATCTGAACTCTTATTCGACCAATTTGTTTTTTTAAATTGCATGATTTTTCAAGAGGAGATCAGATATGCAATAATTTTTCTGAAATTCAGCATAAAAAATGAAAATTTATAGGATATGAAATCATTTTTTCACAAGGAATACAAATATATTATTTTTGTTTATAAAATTTGCACCAAAATGTTTAGATCTGATCTAAAAAATCATCACCCAATAAAAAATCTTGCAAAAAAATGAAAAATAAAATAAAAATTCTTCCGCTTGGGCCAAGAAAGTACTATGTGGAGGTTATGGCACTTTCATGAGTTTGTTGCAAATTTTTGAAACTAAAATTTGTTGCAAACCCTCATTTCCATAGATTCGTAACCTGGCTCTGAAACCATTGATCTGGATCTTAGGGGGAGTTCCCCAAGGTTAAAAAAATTGAAATGGATCTTGGGGGGCGTGGGGGGGGGGGGGCGGTGAAAGATCTGAAAAATTGAAATGCTAGAAGAAAAGAGGAGAACAAAGAGTAAACAAAACCATAAATAATTTTTTTATTGAAATATAGAAAAACTATAAAAGCTACATTATGGTGGACAATCTATTTATAGTTTTTTAAATTACAATACCAGAGGTAAATACCATGGGTGGATAAATATCATGGGTGATAAATACCATGGGTAGATGAATACCATGGGTGTAGGCCACTTTCCATTCAAATCAATGATATTTTTTCTCTTGTTACCAAGTTAAATTCTATTAGATTACTTTTATCTATTGTTGTTGCTTTTGATTTTGAGGTAGAACAGATGGATGTGAAGACCAAATTCCTTCATGTGGATCTCGAAGAAGAGATATACATGAAGCAACCTGAAGGTTTTACTATGAAGGGTAAAAAGAAACTGGTATGAAGGCTAAAAGATGATCTATATGGTTTAAAATAGTCACTAATGATGTTGTATAAAAAATTTGATACATATGTACAGGGATTTGGATTCACTAGAAGTAAAGCATATCACTATGTGTATTTTAAATTAATTGGTGACCATGTTATTTATTTGGTCTTGTATGTGTATGATATGTTGCTGATTGGAAATGACAAAGAAATTATTTGGGGTTTGAAGACCTAATTTTCCTCCAAATTCGACATGAAGGATCTTGGTGCTGCAAACTATATTTTGAGCATGGAAATTAAATGAGATCAGGCAAAGCGGAAACTCATGTTAAACCAAAGTAAGTATGTAGAGACAATATTGTAGAGGTTTAATATGTAGGATTGTAAACCAGTGAAGGTTCCTATTCCTGTAGGTCTAAATTTATTTATTGAATAATGTCCCAAGACACAAGAAGAGGAAGAAGGCATTTCCATGTTCCATGTGCAAGTGTAGTCAATAGCCTGATGTACACAATGATCTGTATTAGAATAGAAATTAAACATGCAGTGGGAGTATTGACTAGGTTTATGTCAAAACTGGGAAATGAGCATTAGGAAAAAATGAAGCGGATTCTCAGGTATTTGTGTGGCACTGGTGATTATTTTTTGTGCTACCAAGGAAGACCAAGATTGGACAAAGTTTTGGACATCTATGGCTTTGTTGATGCAGATTAGGATGGAGATCTAGATAAGAGAAGATATATAAGTGGGTATTTGGTTAATCTATTTAGAGGTGTAGTTAGTTCGATGAGAAAAAGACAAAATGTATTGTCTCTTTCAATTACATAGGAAAAATACATGGAAGCTACTCATGCAAGAAAGGAAGCAGTTTTGTTGCAGAGATTTTGTTTAGGTATGGGGTTGGTGCAACAAGATAAAAAGATAAAATTTGATAGCCAAAGTGCAATTTTATTGGCCAAGAACCCTACTTATCATTCAAATACAAAACTCAATGATGTTTAGTATCTCTTTGTGAGAGATATGGTTGAGCACAAAAAGGTGTTGTTGTTAAAGGTGGATACTTTGAAGAATGTTACAGATGCATTGACGAAGTCTGTGAGCACTGATAAGTTCTCTCACCAATTACTAAGCTCTCCTATGGCCCCATGTGGAAAGAAAAAAACAAGTGGGAGAATGTTGGGTGTGCCTTATATTCTTTCCACGACTAGCTTAATGTATGGCTTCCCCCCCTCCTTGTACCGAGCACCACAGGGGGTTCACAGGGTGGCAGTGGACCTTATATTAGGTGGGAAAACCTACCTATGGTTTTTTGCATGGGTTTTTCACATGGTTTTGGGCATGGTGGTTTTTTTTCCATGGTATTTTGTATATCTGGTCAAGGGAACTACAGTTATGTTCTAATCTAGGGTTAATGGATTGGGGTTTATGAATGCTTCAACATGTATATATATGTATTGTAATTGAAAGGAATATAATGAAAAATCAATATGGTAGTCTCGATTTCGAGATCCGGGGGAGAATCTCTGTGTATATTTATTTTATGTTTTATGCTTTCGCCATTGTTTATTTTATTTTTCCAAAATTTGTTTGCAGATCATTTATGTACAGGGTAAAAACCAATGTTCGATAATGTTAAATATGGTACCAAATGTTTTATTGAGACTCTTAGTTCTTTCAAAATCAGTATCCCTCAATTATTTGATTTCATATTGAAGGCATGGTAAGCTATTTCATTTATCCATGAATGAGTAGTTTAGTGGACTTTGACTAGGTTCCTACCTAAGTGATTCTTATAAGAGGGAGGGAACTAGAGATCAATAATTTTTTGGGCATTGGGAACTTCCCCCAACAACCTTTATAACTAATCTCTTTTTTCCCTTCAATTACTCTATTGGTGAATTCCATCTCCCATCAATTTGAATATTTGAAAGGAACTTGTTAATATATTTACTCATTAATCACAATAAAATTCATTATAATTTATTGATAAATGTTTGTAAGAATATTTATTTTATTTTTACATTTTTGTTTTAGTAAGACCCTGAGGCTAGTGATCTTTTTTTACTTTATGTTTTAGGGTGAATTTTATTTATTTGAATAGTTAATTAATTGGAACACATTGCATCCACATTTCACATCATTTATATTTAGTAATTTGTTGAATTATTTAACTTATCATTTTCCCTTTGTTGTACTTAAGATATATTATTTTATTGATGAAACTTGATCAATTAGTCAATACAACACCTATAGTCTCACATACAAATTATTGTATTCTCAGGGGACTTTCTGATTTTCTTGATATCCCTATATGTGTTATTTTTTATGGAAATATATGTGTTATTTTTTTTACGAAATCAATGAGAGTAAAACATAATCATCCTCCATCCCCTAATAGTTGAGCTTTGAGTTTGTATAATTCAAGTTCCTTCAATATGATTTTGTACTCATCCGATTTCATTCTGTCTATCCCCATTAGCACTTTTAGCTTTCTTGGATAAAAATAATGCAAATATGAAAACTAACATGTATTTCACACCTAAAATTCCATTTATGGATAATATGAATATCCCAAATTTGATTAATATCACCCATGATCCCATCTAATATGACCTTACTTCACTTGTCATGCACACCGAACCTCCATTACATAACCCAAAAATTGAACCATTGGATAGAGAAGATCCATATAAACACATAATAAACTTCCACTTATGTTGTTCCTTGAACAATATAATCTATAATTCTATATTTTTAAACTTGTTTCAATGCACCCTTAATATAGTTGCCTTGAAATTGTATATTAAATAACTCATAGGGTCACATCCTGATTGTGCATCACTAGCAACCATTCTAAAACATTTTAAAATTTTATATTCGATACGATAAGGGATTTAAAAACATTCTTCATGTAATAAAAAGTATGACCATTCATTTTGTGAGCTATATTCACAAATGGCATTGAAGAAAGATCGTTTGAGCAATCAATTATGATAGATATTCCATTGTAACTATTTATCACAAGAGATCTTAGAATATTCTAAATTATCTTATAACGTAATGGTTTGCCTTAGATTTATATTTTATTTTATGAGATTAGTGCATAAAATATGGAAATAAGCTAAAATCAAAATAAAAAATCTTAGAAAATAACATGTCATTAAAGTTAAAAAACTACAAGCTATATATTAGAAAGACTAAATAAGAAGGCAAGGTCTATACTCTTTCTCTTCTTCTATATTATAATATACAAGTACAAATAAAGTCCACTCAATATGGATTTTTCTTGCACATTGGGGTATAAATGGTTATTATATGATTTTATATTTCTTTTTTTCTTCTTTTCTGCCATATTCTAGATTATAAAATAAAAGTACAAATAAAGTTCACTCAATATGGATTTCCCTTGTACATTGGGATATAAATGTTTATTATATGATTTTCTATTTCCTCTCTTTTTCTTTTTGTCATATTCTTAGATTTTCTAAAATCTATTATGGACTAATAAACAATTTCATAGGAATGAATCGTTTTCCTTTCATAGCAACCAAATATTTTACTAGCCATGGTTAGGTTTAGCATTTTTGCATTAAGCTAATTAACGCTGGGTTTATGGCTCTTTAAAATATTACTAAAAGTTCACAAATGACTATCTCCACATATCATAGTAGTCGTATAATAGGTAAACTTGCAAGAGGTGTAGTCGTTGCAGCTGAAATATTAGGAATAATTGATTGTACCATTAACTTGATTTTAATTATCATATATTTTTTATTTTTTGGGGGAGTTTCAAATTGAGAGTGAAATTTTTGAGTGATCAAGTCCAACTTTACAATAAAATTATCTTACTGTTTTTATTAATGTTAATAAGACGATTGGCATTTGCAAACCAAAAATAATTTTTTGTTTTGACTCATGATAAGAAAAAAAATAATATTGTAAAGATACAACTAATGCTCATGAGTTTAGTGAAATTGGGCATTAGAAAATTCTCAAATCACCATGGGATGAAAAATTCTATCAAATATATGATTCTAACAGAATTGAAAATAAAAATAACTTTTTCTTCAATTGTCCATATTAAACTCACATTTGATCTAATTTTAAAATATTTATCATACTACCAACCTTATTGACCTTTCAAGTTGGTAAAGCTACGATGATCTAGATATCAGTCTCTAACATCTATTTTATCATAGAAATAAAATGTTGAATAATTGTCTTACCTTCTTAAGGTATCATAGACCATATAGATCTTAGTGAATGTTAATCATCCCCACCATCAATTTTAATTCAATTTCTCAAAAAATAAAGTATAAAAGATTTGTTGTACTTGATATTTGATTTATTTATTCGGCATAATATAATCATTGCAAGAAATTTTCAATTAACTTAATTGGTTTACGCTTTCAAAATTATGATTTAAATAAAAAAATTACTATTTCATTAAAATAAATTATATTATCAAATTCTAATAAAAAACATAAATTAATATTACTTCATTTATATCTTTATGACCAAAAAAATTATTTTTTTAATGAAATTATTAAGATAAAATATTTGAAACATGAAAAATGTTATTTATAATTTTATTAAGTTATTAAAATAGAAATTTTGTTTTTAAATAATGAAAAATACGATTGAAAAACTAAGATTTATAAATCTATATTTATTAATTAAATTGTGTACAATATTACTAAATTTAGATATTTAATGGCATGTTAGATTTTACTCTATACATTGGGCTTAACTTACTTTGAAAAAAATATTTTTCGACTTACTTTGAAAACAATCTCTCAAATAAATATTTACATATAGGAGTGGTATATATTACAATTGGGTTTGAGGAATTTCAAATCTTTAAATTATGGACAGTGCAGATTTAATAATCTCATAATAATTTTTATCTAATACATAATCCAACAACAAACAATATAGAAGATATACACATTTTTTTCAGTTTCTTAGATCTTAACTTTAATTTATTAAAAAAAATATTTATGAAATGTGGCTCTAAAATAGCTAAGGGTTACGCTCATTGGTTACAAGAAATATTTTCCCTCAAACTTGCATGAGTTTTACAATTAATGTAAAGGTGGGAAAAATACCACAATTTGACATGGTTATGGTGAAAGAAAAAAACCACATATTTCATCTCCCGAATTCGAATTTTGAGAATGAGCCCTTCATCCTGAAACACATTTCAAATTTTATGTGTTCCTTCTATATCATAAAAGATATGAATTTTCAATGTTTTTGTGGTCCTTCAATTTATTTAAGAACTATGTTACTGTGTTAAGTCTTATATGGTTTGCAAGTTTTAATGGAGGTTGTGACGAAGAAAGGAAGCAGGATCCAAGGAAGAAAGACAATATTTTCAAGAGGAGCATGAACTTCACCACCATAACACCTTTCAAAATGCAGTAATTGCATGCCTTTGTAAGTGTACTTTTTACCATTAAAAAAATCATTCACTTATTTTTAAAACCATTCTTGGATCTAAACTCGTAAGATATATACTTTTACTTGGAATAATGGAGAAATGCATAATACTATAGATTATTCTTTTATTAGAGATTTGTTGTGATATGTTGGGATCAACTAGATTGGATCCTATTATTAAGGAATATGTTCAATTCCTCGACATATTTCCAATATTATTTATGTATAAATGATTTGGAGAATGATATAGTGTCTTATGCAACCACTCTTCAGGTTGAGCTTGGCTCACCTGAGAGATTCTCATTTCCTCTATTTTCTGTCTCCCCTAAATTTTAGTTGGTACAAGAGCATCACGTGAAATTTGGATGAATGAGTTTGAGCAGAGGATCATGATATAAGATTGGAGGTGTTCCTATTTTAATATATAATGAATCTTCCACTTGTTTATACCATTGTGTGACATGGAACTCACTAAGGGAGTATGTGGAAGTTTTTTTCAAAATCTGAAGGTGAAGTAATCAATTGATCCCGTGTAGCTGGGATTAAGTCATGGATTCATCGAAGTTTTATGTTTTGTGAATGTGAAAATTGATGTCTGGTAGCATTGCTGAAATTTGTGGATCGATCGTATGGTCATTGTTTGCACTGTAGGTTCAGAAGAGTGAGGTTGGTTTGGTGTGGATTTGCATAGTGGAAGAGTGAATTATAGAGATAATAATTGGAAATTAAGCTGAAGTGTAGAGCTATGATTG